>JAOPSE010000053.1:14233565-14681825 GCA_029449295.1 Zea luxurians
TTCCTGTTTCCAGCACTTAGACACAATACATTAGTCCATAAAACAATGTACTAAGTCTGAGAAACATACCTTTATCCTTGATTTGTACTTTGTCCACCTCTTTACACTTAGGCACTTGTGTTGGACACTAAATCACCAAAACACTTAGAAATGGCCCAAGGGCACATTTCCCTTTCAATCTCCCACTTTTTGGTGATTTATGCCAACACACATAAGCAGAACAATACAAAATCAAATCAAATAAGAGTTCAAAATTGTTTTGATTCAATTTTGACATATATGGATCACTCTATGCCACCACTTGGTTTGTTTTTGCAAATCAACTCAAATTCCTATCTCTAAGTCAAACCACTTGTAGAGACATAAAGAGAGGTTTTCCAAAGAAATTTGATCAAGGATTTCAAAAACTCCCCCTTTTTTTATAATCAACACTTCTCCCCACAAGAGGCCAACTTTTGACATAAGAGACAATAAAAGAGTTTTGACAAACAAAAGCTCTAATCTACTATTTTCAAAATTTCTCAAGTGGTAACTGATCCATTTATTGCTTTGGCCTTTATTTTCTCCCCTTTGGCATCAAGCACCAAAATAGGATCAATCTTGGCCCCTGAACCCATTGCCTCACCAAAATCATCAAAAGAGAACACAAAGGCAATAAGAGTATAAAGATGAACTTGGAGAAGTTACTCTTTTCATCGGAGTGCAGTGGAAGTCTTGCATGGTCCAAGTCCACCTTTTCCCTTTCAATCCTCCTTGAAGACTAAAACAACCAAACTCAAGTACATGGTTAGTCTCAAAGGTCAAGTTGTAGCACAGCTCCCCCTAAATATGTGCATCACTTGCAAAACGGACTTGTGAGGTCTAGGGAGTGTTTGTACACTTGAGCACCACAGTAAGCAACAAAATGCAGAATGAACAAGATCAACGGCATAAACACATGTATGCTTCAATTCAATCCAAGTTCCACGAATCTAAGATATTGAGCTCACTACGCAGCCTGCAAAAGGTCTTCTCATCTAGAGGCTTGGTAAAGATATCGGCTAGCTGGTTCTCGGTGCTAACATGAAACACTTCGATATCTCCCTTTTGCTGGTGGTCTCTCAAAAGTGATGCCGGATGTCAATGTGCTTTGTGCGGCTGTGCTCAACAGGATTTTCCGCTATTCGGATAGCACTCTCATTGTCACATAGGAGTGGGACTTTGCTCAGATTGTAGCCAAAGTCCCGGAGGGTTTGCCTCATCCAAAGTAGTTGCGCGCAACACTGTCCTGCGGCAACGTACTCGGCCTCAGCGGTGGATAGGGCAACGGAGGTTTGTTTCTTAGAGTTCCATGACACCAGGGACCTTCCTAAGAATTGGCACGTCCCCGATGTACTCTTCCTATCGACCTTACATCCAGCATAGTCGGAATCTGAGTACCCAATCAAGTCAAAGTTAGACCCCTTTGGATACCAGATCCCGAAGCAAGGCGTTAGCGACTAAATATCGAAGAATTCGCTTCACAGCCACTAAGTGACACTCCTTAGGATCGGATTGAAATCTAGCACGCATGCATACGCTAAGCATAATATCCGGTCTACTAGCACATAGATAAAGCGAAGAACCTATCATGGACCGGTATGCTTTTTGATCAACGGACTTACCACCTTTGTTGAGGTCGGTGTGTCCGTCAGTTCCCATCGGCGTCTTTGCGGGCTTGGCGTCCTTCATCCCAAACCGCTTTAACAAGTCTTGCGTGTACTTCGTTTGGGAGATGAAAGTGCCGTCCTTGAGTTGCTTCACTTGGAACCCAAGGAAGTAGTTCAACTCGCCCATCATCGACATCTCGAATTTCTGCGTCATCACCCTGCTAAACTCTTCACAAGACTTTTGATTAGTAGAGCCAAATATTATGTCATCGACATAAATTTGGCACACAAAAAGATCACCATCGCAAGTCTTAGTAAAAAGAGTTGGATCGGCTTTCCCGACCTTGAAAGCATTAGCAACTAAAAAGTCTCTAAGGCATTCATACCATGCTCTTGGGGCTTGCTTAAGTCCATAGAGCGCCTTAGAGAGCTTACACACGTGGTCGGGGTACCGTTCATCCTCAAAGCCAGGGGGTTGCTCCACGTACACCTCCTCCTTGATCGGCCCGTTGAGGAAAGCGCTCTTCACATCCATTTGGTACAACCTGAAGGAATGGTGAGCGGCATATGCTAGCAAGATACGAATTGATTCTAGCCTAGCCACGGGAGCAAAAGTCTCCTCAAAGTCCAAACCTGCGACTTGGGCATAACCTTTTTCCACAAGCCGAGCCTTGTTCCTTGTCACCACCCCGTGCTCGTCCTGTTTGTTGCGGAACACCCACTTGGTTCCCACAACGTTTTGCTTGGGGCGAGGCACCAGTGTCCAAACTTCATTGCGCTTGAAATTGTTGAGTTCCTCCTGCATGCCAACACCCAGTCCGGATCTAGCAAGGCCTCTTCTACCCTGAAAGGCTCAATAGAAGAGACAAAGAGTAATGCTCACAAAAATTAACTAATCTTGAACGAGTAGTTACTCCTTGCTAATATCACCCAATATCTGGTCGACGGGATGATCCCTTTGAATCGTCGCTCGAACTTGGGTTGGAGGTGCCTGAGGTGCTTCTTCCTCTTCAATTTGAACATCCTGTGCTCCCCCTTGATCATGCGCCTCCACTTGAGGTACCTGTTCGTTATCCTGGGTTGGGAGATGCACCATAGTTGAGGAAGACAGTTGATCTTGCTCCAAATGTTCCTGAGGCCGTACATCTCCAATCGCCATGGTGCGTATTTCGGCCGTTGGAACGTCTTCTTCATCTACATCATCAAGATCAACAACTTGCTCTCTTGGAGAGCCATTAGTCTCATCAAATACAACATCGCTAGAGACTTCAACCAAACCCGATGATTTGTTGAAGACCCTATACGCCTTTGTATTTGAATCATAACCTAATAAAAACCCTTCTACGGCTTTGGGAGCAAATTTGGAATTCCTACCCTTCTTCACTAGAATGTAGCATTTACTCCCAAATACACGAAAGTACGATACATTGGGTTTGTTACCAGTCAGTAGCTCATATGAAGTCTTCTTGAGGAGGCGGTGAAGGTAGACCCTGTTGATGGCGTGGCAAGCCGTGTTCACGGCTTCCGACCAAAGCACTCGGGGGTCTTGAACTCTCCAAGCATAGTCCTCGCCATATCTATGAGCGTCCTGTTCTTCCTCTCTACCACACCATTTTGCTGAGGTGTGTAGGGAGCGGAGAACTCGTGCTTGATCCCCTCCTCCTCAAGGAACTCCTCCACTTGAAGATTCTTGAATTCGGACCCGTTGTCGCTCCTTATCTTCTTCACCTTGAGCTCAAATTCATTTTGAGCTCTCCTGAGGAAGCGCTTGAGGATCCCTTGGGTTTAAGACTTATCCTGCAAAAAGAACACCCAAGTGAAGCGGGAAAAGTCATCAACAATAACTAAACCATACTTACTTCCTCCTATGCTTAGATAGGCGACGGGTCCAAAGAGGTCCATATGCAGCAGCTCCAGAGGTCTTGACGTGGTCATCACATTCTTGTTGTGATGTGCTCCTTCCACTTGTTTACCTGCTTGACAAGCTGCACAAGGTCTATCTTTTTCGAAATGAACATTGGTTAGACCTATCACGTGTTCTCCCTTTAGAAGCTTGTGGAGGTTCTTCATCCCCACATGTGCTAAGCGGCGATGCCACAACCAGCCCATGCAAGTCTTAGCCATTAAGCATGCATCTAGACCGGCCTCTTCTTTTGCAAAATCAACTAAGTAAAGTTTGCCGTCTAGTACACCCTTAAAAGCTAGTGAACCATCACATCTTCTAAAGACAGACACATCTACATTTGTAAATAAACAATTATATCCCATATCACATAATTGACTAACAGATAGTAAATTATATCCAAGAGACTCTACTAAAAACACATTAGAGATAGAGTGCTCATTGGAGATTGCAATTTTACCTAGCCCTTTTACCTTGCCTTGATTCCCATCACCGAATATTATTGAATCTTGGGAATCTTTGTTTTTGACGTAGGAGGTGAACATCTTCTTCTCCCCCGTCATATGGTTTGTGCATCCGCTGTCAATAATCCAGCTTGAACCTCCGGATGCATAAACCTGCAAGGCAAATTTAGGCTTGGGTCTTAGGTACCCAACTCATGTTGGGTCCTACAAGGTTAGCACAAATATCCTTAGGGACCCAAATGCAAGTTTTGTCTCCCTTGCATCTTGCCCCTAATTTTCTAGCAACTATCTTCCTATCCTTTCTACAAATAGCAAAGAAGCATTTAAAGCATGATATATTGTAGAAGGTTCATTTACTTTCCTAGGAACATTAACAACATTTCTCCTAGGCATATTATGAACAACATTTCTCCTACCAACATTTCTATCATGCACATAAGAAGAACTAGAAGCAAACATGGCAATGAGAATCAAAGGCATTATATGCATTACAACTCCTATAAGCATTTCTAGATTGTCTCCTATCATGGTACATAAAGGCATGGTTCTTTTGCACACTACTAGCCATAGGGGCCTTCCCTTTCTCCTTGGCGGAGATGGGAGCCTTATGGCTTGTCAAGTTCTTGGCTTCCCTCTTGTAGCCAAGTCCATCCTTAATTGAGGGGTGTCTACCAGTCGTGTAGGCATCCCTTGCAAATTTTAGCTTGTCAAATTCATTCTTGCTAGTCTTAAGTTGAGCATTAAGACTAGCCAATTCATCATTAAGTTTGGAAATTGAAACTAAATGATCACTACAAGCATCAACATCGAAATCTTTACACCTATTACAAGTTTTAACAATTTCTACACAAGAATTAGATTTGCTAGCTACTTCTAGTTTAGCATTTAAATCATCATTAACACTTTTTAAAGTAGCAATGGTTTCATGACAAGAAGATAATTCACTAGAGAGCATTTCATTCCTTTTAATTTCAAGAGCAAGTGATTTTTGTGCACTAACAAATTTATCATGCTCCTCATATAAAAGATCCTCTTGTTTTTCTAGTAATCTATTCTTGTCATTCAAAGCATCAATCAACTCATTAATCTTATCAATTTTAGATCTATCTAATCCCTTGAATAAGCATGAGTAATCTATCTCATCATCATCACTAGACTCATCCTCACTTGAAGAAGCATAAGTACTAGTATCATGAGTGCTTACTTTCTTCTCTCTTGCCATGAGGCAAGTGTGACGCTCGTTTGGGAAGAGGGATGACTTGTTGAAGGCGGTGGCGGCGAGTCCTTCATTGTCGGAGTCGGAGGAGGAGCAATCCGAATCCCACTCCTTGCCTAGATGTGCCTCGCCCTTTGCCTTCTTGTATGCCTTCTTCTTCTCCCTCTTGCTCCCTTGGTCTTGTTCACTATCATTGTCGGGATAGTTAGCAATAAAATGACCAAGCTTACCGCATTTGAAGCATGAGCGCTTCCCCTTGGCTTTGGTCTTGCTTGGCTGTCCCTTGCGACCTTTAAGCACCGTCTTGAATCTTTTGATGATGAGGGCCATCTCTTCATCATTAAGTCCGGCCGCCTCAATCTGTGCCACCTTGCTAGGTAGCGCCTCCTTGCTTCTTGTTGCCTTGAGAGCAAGGGGTTGCGGCTCGTTGATCGGACCATTCAAGGCGTCGTCCACGTACCTCGCCTCCTTGATCATCATTCGCCCGCTAACGAATTTTCCGAGGACTTCTTCGGGCGACATTTTGGTGTACTTGGGATTCTCACGAATATTATTCACCAAATGAGGATCAAGAACGATAAAGGACCTTAGCATCAGTCGGACGACGTCGTGGGTCCGTCCATCGCGTGCTTCCGTAGCTCCTTATTTTGTTGATAAGGGTCTTGAGCCGGTTGTATGTTTGAGTTGGCTCCTCGCCCCTTATCATCGCGAACCTTCCAAGCTCGCCCTCCACCAACTCCATTTTGGTGAGCAAGGTGACGTCGTTCCCCTCATGAGAGATCTTGAGGGTGTCCCAGATCTGCTTGGCATTGTCCAAGCCGCTCACCTTGTGATACTCGTCCCTGCACAAAGAGGCTAGCAACACAGTAGTAGCTTGTGCATTTTTATGAATCTGTTCATTAATAAACACAGGGCTATCTGAGCTATCAAATTTCATTCCACTTTCCACAATCTCCCAAATGCTTGGATGGAGAGAAAACAAGTGAGTACGCATTTTGTGGCTCCAAAATCCATAGTCCTCTCCATCAAAGTGAGGGGGCTTGCCAAGTGGAATGGGGAGCAATTGAGCATTTGAGCTATACGGAATGCGCGAATAATCGAAAGAAAAGTTTGAGTTAACTGTCTTTCGTCTGTCGTAGTCGTCGTTGTCCTTTTGGGAGGAGGAAGATTCGTCGCTGTCGTAGTAGACAATTTCCTTGATGCGCCTTGTCTTCTTCTTCCTCCCGTCTTTTCTTTTGTGGCCCGAGCCTGAGTCGGTGGGCCTGTCATCATTGGGCTCGTTGACAAAGGACTCCTTCTCCTTGTCGTTGATTACCATCCCCTTGCCCTTAGGATCCATCTCTTCGGGCGGTTAGTCCCTTTCTTGAAGAGAACGGCTCTGATACCAATTGAGAGCACCTAGAGGGGGGGTGAATAGGTGATCCTGTAAAAACTTCAAAAACTTATAGCCACAAAAAACTTGGTTAATTGTTAGCACAATAATTGCCAAGTGGCTAAAGAGGAATCCTCAACTAAACATAATAACCAACAAGGATCAATCACAGAGATGGCACGGTGGTTATCCCGTGGTTCGGCCAAGACCAACGCTTGCCTACTCCACGTTGTGGCGTCCCAACGGACGAGGGTTGCAATCAACCCCTCTCAAGCGGTCCAAAGACCTACTTGAATACCACGGTGTTTTGTTTGCTTTTTCTCAATCCCGTTTGCGAGGAATCTCCACAACTTGGAGCCTCTCGCCCTTACACTTGAAACTCACAAAGAACACGGAGCAAGGGAGGGATTAGCAACGCACACAAGACACAAGAGTCAGAGTGTCAACACGCACACAAATCGCAACAAGAGCTCGCAACACGACTCAATGAGTTCACAACTCCACAAGAGCTCTATATGCTATCACAATGAAACGAATGCGCGAAATCTATGTCTTGGTGCTTAGAAATGTTGTAGGAATACTTGGTGTGCTCCTCCATGCGCCTAGGGGTCCCTTTTATAGCCCCAAGGCAGCTAGGAGCCGTTTGGAGCAATCTTGGAAGGCTGATCTTGCCTTCTGTCGACTGGCGCACCGGATAGTCCGGTGCACACCGGACACTGTCCGGTGCCCGATTTCCTTCCTTAAATAGCGAAGCCGACCGTTGGCAGCCTGAGAGCCGTTGGCGCACCGGACATGTCCGGTGCACACCGGACAGTCCGGTGCCATCTTCTAGCCGTTGGCTCGGCCACGTGTCCCGCGCAGATTGCGCGGCCGACCGTTGGCCCGGCCGACCGTTGGCTCACCGGACAGTCCGGTGCACACCGGAAAGTCCGGTGAATTTTAGCCGTACGTCGCCGATGAATTCCCAAAAGCGGCCACTTCGCTCGAACCAGCCTGGCGCACCGGACACTGTCCGGTGCACCACCGGACACTGTCCGGTGCACCACCAGACAATCCGGTGCTCCCAGACTCAGCAGAGTCTTGGCTGCTCGAGCCAAGACATTTACAATTGGATTTTTCCTGTTTCCAGCACTTAGACACAATACATTAGTCCATAAAACAATGTACTAAGTCTAAGAAACATACCTTTATCCTTGATTTGTACTTTGTCCACCTCTTTACACTTAGGCACTTGTGTTGGACACTAAATCACCAAAACACTTAGAAATGGCCCAAGGGCACATTTCCCTTTCACTACTCTCGCCATCTCTCCACTCCTATTGCATGTTATCTTATTCTGGTATTAGTCTGCCCGGGGCAAAGCTTACACATGACGAGGCATGTGACCAGTTAAAGGGTCCTCGATCAGCAAGCCTACATCGAGAAGGTCCTTAATCGACTCAGACGGAGACACTACACTGAGACTCTCCTCTCGTGCAAGTCACCCACCCGGTCTCAGCTTTATTATTTTCAACCCAAAGTTTGGTACCTGGCAGAGGTACATCTTTTCCGATGTTGAACCCATCACGGCCATGATGGATCCACCATCAAGTTTTATTTTTAAAACATTCCCACCCACTGAAGCATCACTTTTGTTTTAAAACAAAACATTTTTGTTTTTCTAGAGCAAGGCTAAGCATCATAAAATTCTTTTCAAAAAGGGTATCAAGGATGGGTAATCAATTTTCCAAGGAAGGAAATGCATCAATGGTTTAGCACACAACTCCTATCACCTAATGCATCAAACAAGGTGATAAAGATTTTAAAACATCAAGGAGGTGGCGAATGCACCGGGGCTTGCCTGAATAACACTAGGTTAGTGTTTGTTAGGCGACGTCCACTTGGCGACCATCTTCAGGTTTATCCATCAGCATCATCCTGCGGATTAGGCCGTGCTTGGGGTCGACTTGGATCGTCTTCCGCATCACGCGATTATTTAACGTACCTAAATGATATGCAAATTGCACATGTATGCATATAAGGAGGAATATCGCAAACCTAAATAATACTTATACGACAGTGAATTAAACACCTAGTGGCGAGGCGTTGTACAATTTTATATGAAATACTAGTTATCGACGTACGACTAAGCACAATAATTACGCTTCTCTAGATTAACCGAACCTATCGCAAACATCACGAAACAACAAATTATACACATTTAATACAATTAGCCTAAATACAACTTATCAGCTAATTACTTAAATTCTAAACTTATCCCTCGTTTTATAAATTATACTATATCGCTCACAAAGAACTATTTTAATTTTATTTTACTCCTCACATATTTTACATGTCAACAATTACTCAAATATTTCTTTATCGTAAATACATACACATCTTTATAAGTGATTAAATTATTTTATCATCACACAGGCCTACTAATATTCTACTCGGTACACTAATTCAGCTAATTAACCAGAATAGCAAAATAACTCGCCCTAACTGAATCTGGCTCGATAATCGCAAGAACCGTGAAGTCGACGAGAGTTTCGTGACTCACGCAATTTATCGAGCACCTAATGAGCATCGCACTAGCACATTAATTTATGCAACGATCGAACTATTCTGAATAGTTCATCAGCTTACCGTTTCAATAGCTGACTCGAATCCACGAGATTGGTAATGATTTTCCGATCCAGGCAATTTATCGAGCGCTTGGCAGATACTATCCGAATCTTCACGCACTCTACCATCCAACTTTTGGACATCTCCTCTTGGGGATCCTTTTGTCAGCGCGATTCCAACTCGGAGGCATCACGTAGGGACTGGCGTCAAAGCGAGGCGACGGGACAACGACAACAGGTTGGGGGCAGTGATGGCGAATAGGAGTTCGATGGAGATCGAACCAATTGTCGAACCGGAATTGCACAGATCGACGACCAGCAAGGCGAAGCTCAACGACGAGGTCGAACAGGGGATGGCGAACGTGAGCGCACGCCGAGGCTTGCTAAAAATACGAAGACAACGGCGTGGTGTGCACATGACGCGAAGAGAAACGACCACAACTCCACGACAGTTTCACGAATACGGCAAGGACGCAGAGTGCAACAACAGGGGCTAGACTCGATGATGGAACTCGACAGCGGCGATTTGGGCGAGCGCAACACAAGAGACCAGAGAGAGAGACGCGCTGACGAGTAAGCAGGAAGCCGCGACGAGGAAGCTCGGCACGACAAACTAAAACAGGGACGCGGCAACATGAGGCTTGACCCGGCGAACAGCGACGCGGAGAGCAAAGCGAGGTTGCGGCCAGGCGGACTCGGATACAAGCACACGCAGCGTTTCACTGTGTCTAGCGTGCGTGTTACGGACTCGATGTCGACTGTGAGCAGTTTCGCGCACACGACAATGCGATGGAGGAGAACTAAACAGGGAGTTTCGCGGCAGCACCCGCAGGAACAACGGAACGCTACGCGCGCGACGCAAAGGCGAGCAGGACACGAACTGGGCAGAGTCGAGCCAGGGAGCTGGGAACCGCGGTGAAGGAGCTCGGCTGCCATGGGCGACAAGCGAGCAGGGTTGAGGGGAGGGGCACGGCACCAGGGAGCCGTGCGAGCTAGAGATCGAGGCACGCAGTAAGAAGAAGTGCACAGCTGGGGAAATCTCGGCAGGATGCGGCGAGCTGCTCGCAGGGAAGCCGCTGGGGCGTCCATAGTGATGGGGGCGCGAGCAGGGGGCTTCAGGGTGTGGCGCAGGGGACTCCAGGGAGCAGGTGTCGGCGAGCTAGAGCAGAGGGCGCCGCGAGCTGAAGACCGACACAAACGAGTTTGAATGGGGATCTACAACAGGGAGGAACAGAGACGCGATTTGACGAGCTGAAGCGCCGGCTGCGCACGGCCATGGGAGAAATCCGAGCAGGGAGGGAAGAATGGGCGAGCAGAGCAAGGCACCATGGGTGAGTGCCGGTAGGGAGCTTGGAGGAACTGCGCTGGAGAAGGGAGCCGCGGCGCAGGAAGAAGCCGGACGCTGGGGAGGAGCGGCTGGGCGAAGTCGAGGGAGCGACCTAGATGAGCACGAGCGATGGGGAGAGAGAAGGAGCAGGGAAGCTGGCCGGACACCATAGGAGCGAGCAGAGAGGGAGCTCCACGCGCCGGCAAGCAGAGAGGAGCGAAGGCGGGCTGGAAGAAGAAGCTGGGTAAGCAGGGTGCCGTGAGGGAGAGGAGAATCTGAGTTGGAGCCATTGACGCGCAGAGGGAAGATAAGGACAGCGCGTTGCTGGAGGAATTCAGGGGTGCACCAGGGAATTAAATAGAGAGGGAGGGCGGTGGAGGATAGGGAAGAAGACAAGATATTTTCTTTTTTATATTTCTTTTCACTTTTTTGTTTTTAGAAATGCGCAGATATTTCTAACTCCAGATTTTAGCGCAAATGGGTCAACACGCTATTCAACTATGCATTCCATTCCCCAAATCTCGAAACGGAAATCCAAGTACTAACGATTTGATTTTGGCGAATTCTCTGAACTCGGACAAAATTGTACTATTAATTCACTTTTGAAGATTTAGACCGAAGCGAGGAGCAATGGACTAAATTAAACGGATTTCGGCTTCAGTATTTTAATCTGCACTTGATCCAGTTGACTTCAGACGAATTCCGTTCGCTATTGGAAGATTCGATTAGAGAACAATTCAATTAAAACATCCGTAGACGTGATGTCACGGATGACAAAATGGGGATTAAATTATTTTACCCCGAAAACTTAGTCATCGAGTTGACTAATTTGCCCAGGATAAAAATCATAAGAATAGATCGAGCTTCCGATTTCGTATTCGTGCGAGCGAATGTATTCTAAATAATCACCGGATGCACCGATTTCGGAACAACGATGTTCTGAACATCACGAAAATTGAGGACAAGCCCGGATAGATAAAAATAAAAACAATGTCGCACTCACGACAGACGAAACAAATGTGATATTAAAATCGCGATAAGCGAAGATGATTAAAATTTAGCATCTGTTTCATCCACTGATATTATGTGCTTAAATCCGAACTCGTTGTCGAGCAAAACATAAACACCGTTACAGCCCTCCCCCTTAAAAGAATCTCGTCCCGAGATTCGGAGCGAAAGACTTATAAGAGTAGAGAAGCATGTAACCCATGTCCATATCAGCGATAATCATAAGACAATCCAAGCAAAGGCGAGTGTCTCAGGATGTGGTTTCTCTAGTGGACATAACATGTATTGTCTTAGGCTAATTTAGAAATGTCCACCAATAGAGATGATGCCTGCCATAAGAACACAAAAGATTCTATGTGTGCAGTTTGCTTTTTCTAATGACACTGTACTATCTGAGTCTGTTGAGCGAGCGGTGGATATGCGACTTTACCCAAACAGAATCAGATGCAACCTCTTGGGTAAAACACATAGAAAGAGGTTTACCAACAAGTGGTTACAAGAAATTCGTAGCACACGAGACGGGTGTGAATGTCAAACAACCTCACAATTGACCCGTGGCTAGCCAGAAAATCCAAGTCCATGAAAGGTGATATAGATTCAAGAAAATCATCAGCGGATGGATCTGTAGATGCTAACTTTGCAACCAGTCCATTTTATTGAGCACTAATCATAGATCTACTTGATCACACATGCTAGAAAAGCACACGTGAGACGATCAAGGCATGACTAGAGCGATAATTAGGTGGTTACTGGCCGACTTAATCTCGATTCTTATAAACACTTCCTTAGGATCGGTTGAACCAAAGTGAGTTTAAACAACTCGATAAAATGATCTCTAAACTCAACCTTCGTTCATTGGGTAGTTACAAGTTAGTCAAAATCTACTTGTTGAACTACTTTTGACATTGAGCAAGTCCTATCAGTACCATCGGTAAGCCAAGGGTTGAGAGTTCACTCTTATTAATAGTTGATCATGCACTTGGGTAGAAATCCATTTGGTCAGGTTGTTCATATGTTTCTTCATGCGAGATGAATTATCCACTTGGTTAGGGAATACATGAATTGAATAGGAGAGCGAATGAACAAACTCCTGCATCTCAACAGCAGGGAAAATCAATCTCCAGTTTGAGAGCTAATCAGTTGTTTTCCAACACTAAAAAGCTTCAAGATTTCACCTTTACACAAAGGATGCAAAGGGAACATGTATGCGTGCAGTAACTATCAAAGTCAAGGGAAAAGAGACCACACATGAGAAGTGGTATGCCCGTTTGATCCAACAGAGATGATAGATGTTGCTTGATCACTTCACAAACAACATAGAAATTGTTTCAAGGAAGGGGTCTACGGAAGATAACATATTGATATAATCTCATAATGGATTATGACTACTAATTGTGATACTAGCGTGTGCCGAGTAGCGCAACCATGTGCGCACACACAAAGGGCCCTCGGTTTCATCACGGCACCACTGGTTTTAGTCATAACACCATTATCAGACATAACCAATAAGAAATCTCACGCGACACAAATGAATTGGGCAAGGGTGACAATATACAAAGAGATACTCCACCTGTAAGGATGGTTACAAGTAGAGAGCCAAATAGATCATGGCCCGATGAAATGAACAGGGCATGGCCACAACCTAAATTTGTTAATGAAGGGAGTACGATGGGAGACTGTTATTCAGCCCCAAGCATATTGCTATGCCCATTGCATAGATTACAAGGTTAAGGATTAGTATCTGATTAGATATGGAGGGAAAATAATCATAAGATTAAGTGGGTATGCCTTCGATAGATATAAAGAAACCAAAGGCATAAAACTCAAGAAAATGATCAGACAGGTCTTTCCTAAGTTAGGTTGAAAAAGCAACATTGCAATCTTCAAGAACAGGCAAACTGGAATAGAGACATTAGCTTGCGCTAATCGAACAAGGGCATGGTCTAAGATGGAAATATGACTCAAGATTCTTATTTTAAGTCTGAGTACTCTTTAGGTCCAGCAAAGAAATTATCTAAGCATTTATTTGCATGTGTTTGGTCATGGAGGGATAAAGGAAAATTTAAATTTTTGGGTCATGGTTCACTAAATAAGAATATGGCCTAGTTTTCGGTTTAAGCAGACAAACTACCCACCTTCTATCAGCACATCAAGTACCAGAGCAAGCGCATTTAACACCCTAATAGGTTACCTAAAGAATAGAGGACAACTATTTCATCGAAGTTCATAATTCAACATTACACCACATTATCTACAATCACTAGTTACTGGAATAAAGATGAGAGAAGCATCTTGGGTGTATAGGTGACAAACAGGATGCAACAATCAGGATGCATGCTCGTCCTATACGTCCTCACAAGTTTTGCCAACATACTGTGGCAATAGCGTTCTATCTCGGTGGCATATTTATAACTCTCTCGGTAATTTGCTAGTCGTCAGCTACACATACGTTTTTGAGGTTAGTGTACCTGCAGAAAATCCATCACAGCCCAATTTTTCCCATGATGCAGTTCACACATGATAGTTTATCACAGTTTATACTCCATATATTGCTATATAGAGGCCAGCTCATCATTAAGCGCCGAGCCACGCATAGGCGCCATTGCCACACTTTAACCATAGGGCAACTCATTATGGTAACTCACCTTCTTACCTGAGCGTAGGTACGTCGTTACAAGTATAATACACTTCTCAGTATTCCCATGCCTGTACACCCATACACATCCATGGGGTACTGAATTCCCAGAAAAGTAAATACTCCACATCGCAGCCTTCATATATACATATGTAGAACATGTATATAATCAAGCGCTACAATTAAGCACTCCCCTAGACCGACGTTTGTTCGGTCATGCTCTCACATCTCACCTTACCTTGAGCGTCGATCCATTCAAAACTAAATGGCCTCAAAAATAACAATACACATGTATGCAATACCCCCGGTTGTGGGTTAGTGGTTTTCAACTAAGCCACCTGATAGTCCTTGATTTAGGGCTTAACAGAGGATGTCGCTAGCATTATAGTTTTTTCAAATCGGTTTTTCAAAACCAAACAATGTGTTTAGTTGAAAATAGGTTTTCTAAAACCAAAACTTTTGTTTTGAAAATATGTATGTGACCGCATATACTTAATCTTGCTTCGATACCAGCCTGTGGCAGAACCTCCCAAGTTATCGAGCCCACATGCACCTGTCCTTGTCTCAAAGACCTCAAACTGCTATGCAGGTGCACGAGATAACTTAACAGGATCCGTTCGATTCCCCCAAGTACATCGGATAAACCACTTACAACCACGATCGCGAGATTAAGTAATACAAATCACACACACCAATATTTTTGCAACGGAAATCTTATTACCAACTTTACAAGTTACAAAAAATTTACATTATTTTATCAGAGTGATTACAAAAGTATAAGTTTGAAATATATGCTAGCTCAAGTGACCATCCTCAATAAGAAGTATAGAAGAGTTACTTAGACTTATAAGAAGGCCGAGCCCACCGACACTTAACACCATCAACAACAGCATAAGGTTAGAACCTGAAAAACAACAGGGAATAAAACCCTGAATACGGAATTACTCAGCAAGACTTACCCGACTAAAGAAAAGACTCTCAAGGGTATGCTAGCTAGAGGGATTCAAGGTATGGCTTATCAAGAATCAAAGACTCTGTTTTGCAGAAAAGCTTACTATGAGTGGATCCTTAAAATCCATTTTTACTTGTCAGGTTAAGTAAAGTTACCTGCATCTAGAGTTCTTTCTACCCTAGTTCAATCACTTGGCCTATACTAGCCGTCTTTTCATCATTCCTTTAGTTCACTGGAGTGCTACGTGTAGGGCAGTGACCAAGTCTTCATGTCCACGAAGTTACGGCGATCTGAATCGATTATACTCAGCTGAGGATCTCCAATCACACGACATATGTAGCACTTAACCCTTGTATATGTCAAATCGCCACCGAGGTTCTTAAGACCAGATCAGGTTCACGCCAACCGAGAGCATAGATACACCACCGTCCAACCGACCAACCTCTTGCCACGGAGGGTACACGCTACTCTCGCCATCTCTCCACTCACATTACATGTTATCTTATTCTGGTATTAGTCTGCCCGGGGCAAAGCTAACACATGACGAGGCATGTGACCAGTTAAAGGGTCCTCGATCAGCAAGCCTACATCGAGAAGGTCCTTAATCGACTCAGACGGAGACACTACACCGAGACTCTTCTCTCGTGCAAGTCACCTGCCCGGTCTCAGCTTTATTATTTTCAACCCAAAGTTTGGTACCTGGTAGAGGTACATCTTTTCCGATGTTGAACCTATCACGGCCATGATGGATCCACCATCAAGTTTTATTTTTGAAAACATTCCCACCCACTGAAGCATCACTTTTGTTTTCAAACAAAATATTTTTTTTTTCTAGAGCAAGGCTAAGCATCATAAAATTCTTTTCAAAAAGGGTATCAAGGATGGGTAATCAATTTTCTAAGCAAGGAAATGCATCAATGGTTTAGCACACAACTCCTATCACCTAATGCATCAAACAAGGTGATAAAGATTTTAAAACATCAAGGAGGTGGCGAATGCACCGGGGCTTGCCTGAATAACACTAGGTTAGTGTTTGTTAGGCGACGTCCACTTGGCGACCATCTTCAGGTTTATCCATCAGCATCATCCTGCGGATTAGGCCGCGCTTGGGGTCGACTTGGATCGTCTTCCGCATCACGCGATTATTTAACGTACCTGAATGATATGCAAATTGCACATGTATGCATATAAGGAGGAATATCACAAACCTAAATAATACTTATACGACAGCGAATTAAACACCTAGTGGCGAGGAGTTGTACAATTTTATACGAAATACTAGTTATCGACGTACGACTATGCGCAATAATTACGCTTCTCTAGATTAACCGAACCTAACGCAAACATCACGAAACAATAAATTATACACATTTAATACAATTAGCCTAAACACAACTTATCAGCTAATTACTTAAATTCTAAACTTATCCCTCGTTTTATAAATTATACTATATCGCTCACAAAGAACTATTTTAATTTTATTTTACTCCTCATATATTTTACATGTCAACAATTACTCAAATATTTCTTTATCGTAAATACATACACATCTTTATAAGTGATTAAATTATTTTATCATCATACAGGCCTACTAATATTCTACTCGGTACACTAATTCAGCTAATTAACCAGAATAGCAAAATAACTCGCCATAACTGAATCTAGCTTGATAATCACAAGAACCATGAAGTCGATGAGAGTTTCGTGGCTCACGCAATTTATCGAGCACCTAATGAGCATCGCACTAGCACATTAGATTATGCAACGATCGAACTATTCTAAATAATTCATTAGCTTACCGTTTCAACAGCTGACTCGAATTCACGAGATCGGTAATGATTTTCCGATCTAGGCAATTTGTCGAGCGCTTGGCTGATACTATCCGAATCTTCACGCACTCCACCATCCAACTTTTGGACATCTCCTCTTAGGGATCCTTTTGTCAGCGCGATTCCAAATCGGAGGCATCACGTAGGGACTGGCGTCAAAGCGAGGTGACGGGACAATGACAACGGGTTGGGGGCAGTGTTGAAGGAGCTCGGCGTGATGGCGAATAGGAGTTCGACGGAGACGGAACTGATTGTTGAACCGGAATTGCGCAGATCGACGACCAGCAAGGCGAAGCTCGACGACGAGGTCGAACAGGGGTAGCCGAACGTGAGCGCACGCCGGGGCTTGCTAAAAATACGAAGACGACGGCATGGTGTGCATATGACACGAAGAGAAACGACCACAACTCCATGACAGTTTCACGAATACGGCGAGGACGCAAAGTGCAGCAACAGGGGCTAGACTCGACGATGGAACTCGACAGCGGCAATTTGGGCGAGCGCGACACAAGAGACCAGAGAGAGACGTGCTGACGAGTAAGCAGGAAGCCGCGACGAGGAAGCTCGGCATGACAAACTGAAATAGGGACGCGGCAACATGAGGCTTGACCCGGCGAACAGCGACGCGGAGAACAAAGTGAGGTTGCGGCCGGGCAGACTCGGACACAAGCACACGTAGCGTTTCACCATATCCAGCGCGCGCGTTACGGACTCGATGTCAACTGCGAGCAGTTTCGAGCGCACGACAACGCGACGGAGGAGAACTGAACAGGGAGTTTCGCGGCAGCACGCGTAGGAACAATGGAATGCTACGCGCGCGACACAAAGGCGAGCAGAACGCGAACTGGGTAGAGTCGAGCTAGGGAGCTGGGAACCGCGGCGAGGGAGCTCGGCTGCCATGGCGACGAGCGAGCAGGGTTGAGGGGGAGGGGCACGGCACCAGGGAGCCGCGCGAGCTGGAGATCAAGGCACGCAGCAAGAAGAAGCGCACAGTTGGGGAAATCTCGGCAGGACGCGGCGAGCTGCTCGGCAGGGAAGCCGCTGGGGCGTCCATAGCGCTGGGGGCACGAGCAGGGGGCTTCAGGGTGCGGCGCAGGGGACTCCAGGGAGCAGGCGTCGGTGAGCTAGAGCTGAGGGCACCGCGAGCTGAAGACCGACACAACAAGTTTGAATTGGGAGCTTCAACAGGGAGGAACAGGGACGCGATTTGGCGAGCTGAAGCATGGGCGAGCAGAGCAAGGCGCCATGGGTGAGCGCCGACAGGGAGCTTGGAGGAACCACGCTGGGGAAGGGAGCCACGGCGCAGGAAGAAACCAATGCTAGGGAGGAGCAGCTGGGCGAATTCGAGGGCGTGACCTAGATGAGCACGAGCTATGGGTAAAGAGAAAGAGTAGGGAAGCTGGCCGGACACCATAGGAGCGGGCAGAGAGGGAGCTCCACGTGCCGGCAAGTAGAGAGGAGCGAGGGTGAGCTGGAAGAAGAAGCTGGGCAAGCAGGGCGCCGTGAGGGAGAGGAGAATCCGAGTTGGAGCCATTGACGCGCAGAGGGAAGATAAGGACAGCGCGCGGCTGGAGGAATTCAGGGGGGCGCCAGGGAATTAATTAGAGAGGGAGGGCGGTGGAGGATAAGGAAGAAGACAAGATATTTTCTTTTTTATTTCTTTTCTCTTTTTTGTTTTTAGAAATGCGCAGATATTTCTAACTCCAGATTTTAGCGAAAAATGGGTCGACACGCTATTCAACTACGCATTCCATTCCCCAAATCTCGAAACGGAAATCCAAGGACTAACGATTTGATTTTGTCGAATTCTCTGAACTCGGACAAAATCGTACTTCTTGGGAACTTGTTCTCAAATGCTTTGAATTAAGAACAAGGCAACATAAAATGTTAAGTGTTAATGCCCTTCATCCATTGAATCATTATTTCCTCAAGGGTATAATGATCTTCAGACGAAGGTCATGAACAAAAGTCCATGAAGGTTATGCCTTCGTGATTGAGGTTATGAAATAATAGAAGATAAAATATATGAAATATGGTACATGAAAGAATAATATATCAAAACACATAAACTTATTCATATATTTCATCATATAAACCTAAATATTAAAACATAACATTTAATCACATTTATACCTTTGTCTTGGCAGAAGGCAATAATCCGAGTGTCGCGTGCAAGTGATTACAAGATTCCATGAACAGTACAGGGGTATTGTTCATCTATTTATAGGCACAGGGCGCAGCCTATGAAAAATTACATTCATGCCCTTTACAAATGCTTACAATCATAATACAAGCTATCACAGGTCGATTGGTCATTTCATCTTTAAGTCGGTTCACTCCTTCGTCTTGAGACATGTCACTATGCCGAAGCTTTATGTATGATAGTTTCGGCACTGCTTTTGAGAGGATCTGCCAAAGGTGTTTCTTCTTATAGGATCTTCGGCGACGAAGCATACCCCCAATAGTAGCCCTTCGCGGTGCTAGATCGTTTTTTCGTAACGAGCTTGATCCGTGAAAAAGTCTCCTTGGCTTCGGAGAGCCGAAGATCCGAAAAACACCTTCCCTGAGCTCGTTGCCGAGAAACGATCACAAAATTTCGAGCACGAGATGGTCCCACCATGCAGCGGGTAAACGCGTCCTGGCGATTCACCTTCTCGGGTTCTGTGGCCCACCACTCAGTGAGTGCGAGCGACTATTCGTCCGGTGTGGAAGACTTGACGATTCACCTCCCCACCTGCGGCACTATATAAATAGATGGGTAGGTGTGAAGTTACCACAGCATTCATTGCTATTTCCCTGTTTTGCTGCCAAAAATTTGACCATAGCCAAAGCTTGTTCATCGCACTCAATCGAAGCACCGCTGTTGACTTTGCTTCATCACAAGAGGAAGAGCTTCGGGAAAATTAAAAAAGTCAACAATTTCATCAAAAATTGTGAGGAATTAATCATCAAATGGCAAGGGTACGTTCCACTGCTAGGGTTACACATGACGGAGAAGAAGCTAAAACTGCTGAGACCGCTCCGATTTCCGAAGTGATGAAACGGTCGGGGCTAGTAGTGTCGGAAGATGTCTCCGACGAAGGTGCACCTGCCGCTGAGGCTGAGCAGGTTGGTGCTGAGGAAGATGAATCTGAAGATGATTATAGTGTCGTGCCATCTAAACCCAGCCACCTGGAGTTTGGGAGGTCCACCGTTACCGAAGATGACATGCCTAAATTGATGAAGTTAGGCTATTTCAGTGAGGCCAAAAAGGAGCTAATTCGCTTTGGCGGAGAGGAAATTACTCTGAAGCCAGAAAAGGATGAGGTGGTAGTCTTTAAAAGCTTCTTCAAAGCAGGATTAAGATTTCCTTTGAATGAGATGATTGCTGATGTTTTGAAGAAGTTTGGGATTTATCTTCATCAGCTAACTCCTAACGCCATTGTTAGGCTTAGTGTCTACATATGGGCCCTCCGAAGCCAGGGGTAGAACTGTTTGCCGAAGGCTTCTGCCGAGCACATGAGTTACATTATCAAACAAAGGCTAGAGAAGATGGGCTGCACGAAAACTTCGGCTGCTACAATTTTGCTTATCGCAAAGATGCGAAGTCTCCAGTTATCAGCTATCGTACCAAGTGGCCAGCTGGCTAGAAGACTGAATGGTTTTATGTCAAAGTTGATGAGAAGAAAGAGGAGTTGGTTCAAAGCCCATTAGAATTAATCTTCGGAGAGACTAGGCCCCGGTGCGACATGAGACCAGAGGGTCCAAGCCAAATTGCACTAGGCGAATTTCGAGTTATTGTAGAGCACATTGGTACTAGGGATCTGGTGCAAGAATTCTTGGCTTTTAGAGTGTTCCCAACTTTGAAAGGATGGGACATGCCGAAGCTCAAAGGGGAAAAGAAAAAGAAGGAACTTGTTCGGTTTCCCTATTATTATAAATTCAAGAAACATTTCAAAGTACCTTGCCAAGAATGGTTAGACACAATTGAAGTTATGTGCAACGAGATCCTTGGGAATTATTCTAGAAAAGAAGATCAACTAATGACTGCAGCCTTCGGCACTCGTTCGAAGCGAAGGTTAAACCGGGTGATGGATGCTCTAAACTTTGAGTATCCTGACTATGAGCGACTGGACAAAGGTGCCGAAGGACAGAAAAGAAAGAGAGTTGCAAGCGTCCTAGACAAAGAGGCTGCCAAATTGGTGAAAAAGGATGAAGGGACTTTGAAGAAGAGAAAATTAAGCCCTGAGCCAAAGATAACTGCTTCGAAGAAAAAGAAAGCTTCGGCTCTGAAACGAAAAACAGCTGAAATTGAGGATGAAGCTCCTTCAACACCTCCTGCTATCGATGTAGAAGAAATTTTAAAGGTAATGACTGAATCTTTGCCTGCCAAGGTAAGTCCACTAGGGCCACATCTGACGAAGCTTTTTCAGAATGAAAAGGAGCCTTCGGCAGGGAAGAAGCCAGATGAGCCGAAAAAACGAAGAATTATTCATGTGGTTGAAGTTATCGAGCAGACGCCGCCGCTAGCATCGGCGTCAAAGATTCTAGCTATTAAGAGCTCTGCTGCTGCCGAAGCTGTACCCGCCGAAGCCGAAAGTGTCGAAGCTGAAACCGCTGAAGATGTGAATCTAGATGCCACGCTCTCTAAAATTGATACAATGCTTCTAGATGCGGCCGCGGAAGAAGCTGCTGCTGCGGTTGAAGAGATCCCGGGCACAGTGGCTAGAAAAGGAAAGGAGAAATCCAAGGATATTTTGGAAGAAGAGGACTTCAACTTCCGAGATATACTTGGGCAAGAATTGTCGAAGGCTAAAAAAGAAGAACTGAAAGAGTACGCTATATCTTGCGGATACAGACCAGGTGCGCTACTCTTCGGGGGAGTTAACGAAGAAAGCTTAGGATGCCTTCGGGACCACACTGGGGCGAAGATTGTTGGCACTATATCAAAGAGTGTTGGTCTCCCGAAGGTTGAAGCAGACCTCAGCAGGTACCGGTGACAACATATCGCCGGTAGCCTGTTTTATGCTAACTTTAAGGTAAAATTCTTAAATTTTCATTGTTTTTAATATGAAGATTGTTTTCTGATGAAGCTTATGTTATCAGAGCTTACTGCTAAGCAAAGTCCTGAGGATGCAACAAGACTTCGAGGACAAAAAGAACGAAGTTATAATTGAGGGCCTGGAGAAGAAGATAAAAGACCATGAGGCTACTCTGGGAAAGAAAGACTTTGTACTTCGAACCATGGAAGGTTCATTGGCAGAAGCCCAGGCCAAAATTGCTAGATTGAATAGTGAACTTTCCACGGAAAAGAAAAATTTTAAAGCCAAACTCAAAGCTAAAGCCGAGAAAAATTCAAATTTGCGGAAATCACTGAAAGAACTTCAAGAAAAATGCGTGGACTTCAACAACTGGTGCCTGCAGCGGCTAAAACAAGTTTTCAACTCGGTAGGAGCCGGTGCTGAGAAATTCAGTCCTTCGGTTGAGAACCTGCCGAAAACCTTCGAACATATTGAGGGCGAAGTTGACGCACTTGACAAAGTTATAGGTGGACACGCCAATTTCTGCGCTCTGGTAGCTTCTCGGGGCACCGCTGTTGCCTTCATAAAATCTGGCTGTGAACATGGAAAAATTGTCAACAGACCAAATTTTAGCTTATCTCCAATAGATTTAATTGATATTCCTAGCCTAGCTCGGAGTATAGGGAACAGATTCATAACTCAAATTTGGGTAAAAGGCGGGCGAAAAATGGCTGGCGACGAAGCTCGAAGCCACCTTAAGCCGGTAAAAAAAATGTATGCCTGTTATTTTACCTTCTCCTTGAAGTCTGCACTTCTCTCATACCATTTTAATATGTACAGGATGATGATGCTGAAAAAATAAGCCGAAGCTTGACAGGTGATCCATAGCTCAGATGATCTGAAGCTTAGATGATCCGAAGTTGAATGATGTCAAAGCTGAAGACGTTGCTAGAAAAATTCTAGAGAAAATCTTGTAATATCATTGTAAAAAATCTTTGTAATTTAAGAATCAGATACTAATTCTGTAAATTCGTGCATACTTTGTAATATATCTTTACCTTTTTGTGCATGTATTGAACTGCTTTGCTGTGGACGAAACTAGCATTTTTTGAGCCGAAGGCGAAAAACACCTTCCCTTCTTTTCGTACACAACGAAGCATGGAACTGCTTCTTTTTCTGTTTTCCGAAGCCTTATCTTTAGAGCCGAAGCACCCGCCTGTGCTATGATGATGATGATCCTATGTATGTCTAGATGAATGTTTATGAATGCAAATGTATGATGTAATGTGTCGTGCAAATGAATGTCCAAACACACGCATACGAAGCCACAACCATAGCCTTCATTCCCTTGGGAACGACTGAAGTCTCTTTGCCGTTTATTTTTCGGCTTCACCGCTTATTTTTCGGTGTATCAGCGCTGACTTTTCGCTGTAAGTTTTGCATCCCCTTAGGAACGTCTTTTGAACTTCTTCGCCTTCTATTTCGGCGGTATCGCATTAACTTTTCGCGCTTCGCCTTATATTTCGGCGGTATCAGCGTTGACTTTTCGTTGTAAGCTCTGCATTCCCTTGGGAACGACTTTTGAGCAGAAAACTTATGCTACGCTCCCTTAGGAACGGCTTTTTGTAGCTTCGTCGTGCTCTGCATCCTCTTAGGAACGACTTTCGAGCTTCTCCCTGTTTTTTCCTTTTTCCCTGCACTCGATGGTGCATGCTTAGTTTTTACATTTACATATTTGGGGGATTTTGCTCTCGTAGAGCTGAATAAGAAAAAGAAAAATTACATGCTATGGCCCCATTAAAAACCTTTCTCCCCCTTTGGAAAGGAAAAGGGTTCCATAGAAAAAAAAAGATCACATCAAGCTAGACATAATATCGCCGAAGCTCATCCGCATTCCAAGATCTAGGAATGTCGTTGCCGTCCATATCCTTCAATCTGTAAGAACCGGGTCTTGATGAAGATACTACCAGAAAAGGTCCTTCCCACTTGAGTTGTAACTTGCCTACTATATCTGGGTTGGCCACTCTCCGAAGTATCAAATGTCCTGGTTTAATGCTCTTTAGCCGAACTTTTCTGTCACACCATTTTATTGTTTCGGCTTGGTATTTATTGATATTTTCCACGGCCTAAAGCCTGATCCCTTCTATAGCATCTTTTGCCACAGAATAATCAGCTTCGTCTTCTGCCGAAGCCACTATTCTTATTGATCCTGCCTTAGCTTCTTCTGGGGTGATTGCTTCGTCACCAAACAATAGTTTGAATGGTGTAAAACCTGTTGACCTTGATGTTGTTGTGTTGTGGATCCACACCACTTTGATCAATTCATCTGGCCACTTTCCTCTAGGCTGATTGAAGATTAACTTCATTATTCCCGTCATTATAATGCCATTGGCTCTTTCAACAAGTCCATTTGACTCCGGATGTCTGACCGATGCAAAATGAATCTTCGTGCCAATTTGTTCACAGAATTTCTTGAAAGCTTCAACATCGAACTGTGTTCCATTGTCTACAGTAATAGCCTTCGGTACTCCGAAGCGACAAACAACGTTTTGCCAAAAGAATTTCTGGACAGTGACCGAAGTTATTGTGGCTAAAGGCTTCGCCTCAATCCACTTGGAAAAATACTCTACCGCCACCACAACATATTTTAGATTTCCTTGTGCTGGTGGAAGTGGGCCTAGCAAATCGAGGCCCCACCTTTGCAAAGGCCAAGTGGGCTGTATTAATTGAGTGAGGGATGAAGGTTGCTTCTGGTCTCTTGCACATTTTTGACAGCCTTCACATTTTTGGACTAATTCTGCTGCATCCGAAGCTGCCTTCGGCCAATAAAATCCTTGTCGAAAAACTTTTCCCAACAAGGGCCTAGATCCAATATGAGATCCACACAGACCTGCATGTATCTCTTTCATTAATTCCATACCTTCAGTTCTTGATAAACACTTAAGGAGTGGTGAACAAACTCCATGTTTATACAATTCCCCTTCTATTAACACATATGGTCTTGTTCTTGCCTCCATTCTCTTGTTATAAGCTTCGTCACTTGAAAGACAATTGCCTTGGAGGAAAGATATTATTTCAGTTCTCTAGTCTTCACTGTGTACTGGAGAAATAGTAAGCACTGCTCTCTCCATGAGCTCAACTGAAGGTGCTTTTATTGTTTCAAAAAATACTTCGGAGGGTAGTGGGAGCCCCTGAGCCGTTGATTTGGCTAGCAAATCTGCATGCTCATGTTCACCTCTTGGAATATTGTTGATGGAAAAACCTTCGAAGGAAGCTTCCAACCTTCGAACTGCATCCAGATATTTTTCAAGCTTTAGATCTCGTGCCTTGCTGCTTTTATCCACATGGCCAGCAATAACTTGAGAATCAGTCTTTAGGATGGCCCTTCTTATTCCCATTGCCCTTAGTTTCTGAAGCCCCAATAGAAGTGCTTCATACTCAGCAATATTATTTGTGCAATTGAAATCCAGTTTTACTGCATAACATGTTTTGACTTTCGAAGGTGCCACTAGGACCGCAGCTGCTCCTGCACCGAAGGCTCCCCAAGAACCATCGCAAAACACTGTCCAAGCTTCGGCATCTTTGCTTGTCCCTTCTTCGTGAGCCCCTGGCGTCTAATCAGCGATAAAATCTGCTAGCGCTTGAGATTGAATTGAAGATCTGTGCACGTAATCAATGGTGAATTCATTAAGCTCCGCGACCCATTTGCCAATCCTTCCAGTAGCTTCTCTATTCCTCATGATATCCTTCAGGGGTTGTGATGAAGGAACAATTATGTGATATGCCTGAAAATAATGCCGAAGCTTCCTGGATGCCATTAACACAGCATACAACACCTTCTCCAATTCTGTATAGTTTTTCTTTGATAAACTCAAAACTTTAGAGATAAAGTATACTGGGACTTGCTTTTTAGCTTGTCCTTCGAGCTTCTCTTGTAAAAGTGTCGCACTCACTGCAGAGTGCGAAGCTGCCACATACAATAGCAATGGAGTGTGACACCCCAGTGTCACCTAGGGTTTCTCTCAAATACCAACCCAAGAACCATTATTTTATGTGAACCAAAATAAGCATGAGCATCAAAATAACTTAAGCACTAAAGGATTCACCAAGTATATACTTAAAAGTATCATGATTAAAACAATTGAGTCTTTTAAAAAAGATAAGAGTGTACAACCCTAAGGAAAACCCTAAGTGAGCCCTTTAAGCAAAATGCAACAAAATAAGAAAAAGGGGATGAAAAGTTTAAAATTTTGACTTGAGCCAATTATAAAAATTAAAATATATTTAATGAGCAACAAGAAAGGTTGAGAAAGCTTAGCCAAAATAACTCAATTAAATTCCCAAATCAGCCCTTGAACCATGAACCCTTAGAGAAATTCAGATTTCTGAATTTCTGAATTTCAGACCTCTTCCCAAAGATCGTCTGCGTTCTCTGTTTTTCGAAACTCAAAGCCAGGAGATCCAAACATCAAAGTTGTGCCAAATTCCCTTGAACACATCCTGGAAAAGTTTGAACTCAAACCAAATTCATTTGACACGGTTTTGGCGCAGTTTGACCTCGGGACCAGACATTCTGACACTGGCACCTTGGTGACGCTACAACTCCCTGTCCCTAGCCTAAAACCGCGCGACGTCCATACACAAAAGACAAATCTTGGTCAGGTGAACAAATCCTTCACAGCGATCTTGCCCAAATTCATGAAGGTTTGCTCCCAATCGGCGCTTGAACAGGGGCAGAGGCAACGGGAACACGTGTTCGACCGTGGCTGACACCCCCGGTTCACGCCCGTTCGCGCACCGCGCCTCCCAGTGCACGCCCACGCGCACTCGCCGGTCCACGACCGCCCGTGCACCGCGCCGTGCCTATAAAGCCTTCCCAAGCGCGCCCCACTTCGCCCCGCACTCACCCTCACCGGCCAGCCACTTTCCCTTAGCTCCGGCGAGCTCAATTCCGCCCGCCATTGCCGCCAGAGCTTCGGCCATCGTGGCCAGCCCACCCCAGCCATCCTCTGGGCAAGCCAGTGCTTCGGCTAGCTCCGCCAGTAGCCCGTGAAGCTTGCCAAGCCCTCGGACCCGGCCGGACTTCACCGGAGGCCCGAGATCGACATCACCAGACTTCGGTCTTCCGCCGCCGCGCGTGGACCGAGCTATCCAGTGAGTCTCTGACCAATTCCTTGCACCCATATCTTCTCTGGCATCCCGTGAACCTCTCTGACCCATCCAATTGATCTATCTCACCGTGATCAGGCCGGACCCCTCGCCGCCGACGAGCATCCCCGCCTGCGCGCGTGGACCGACCGACTCCGGCCATCCCCGACGGCGACCCGCACCTCGTTGTGATTCCCGAGACCTCCCCTACGTCCTCGACCACTTCAGTGGAGCAATCTCGCCGCCGGTAAGCCCCTCCGCCCTTTCCTTTGTCGCGGTTACTGTTTGAGGTAGAAGAAGGACCTCGGGTTAGGATCTGTAGAACCCGAGGGGTTTTCTGTAACGTCAGCGACTCATGTAAATAGTAGCTTAAGGACTGATTCGCGAGGAAAACTTAAAAACCCGCCAGGGACCCCAGTGCAAAGTGGATTTCCATTAAATCATTTCTGTTAATCTTTTTAAAATGACCAGAGAACTTAGAAAATCCATAACTTGATGAATTTTTCATAAAAAGTTGTCAAACCAATTTTGCTAGTTCCTGAATATTATGAACTATCATTTAAAAATGATAAACCCTATGTTTTCTGTTCTGAATTTTAGAGTTTAAAATTAAAAACAGAAACCCACCAAACCTTGTTTAATTAAGAAAAATTAGTTTTTCTCCTGTGCTGAACTTAAGAAAATTTGTAGATGTGTAAACCTCATTTAGACACTGTTTAAAAATAGTAGGAACCCCAGCATTAGAAATTATGATGTAGTTATTCATTTAAAGCTAATTTGTCCAAAACTTAGAGAAAATCAGAAAGGCATTAGAAATTAATGAACAGTGATTAAGATTATTTTTCCTAGTTTACTTATGTAACAGAGAACCTAGGAAAAATACAGAGACCATTAATTTGGACCAGTTTTAAATTAAAATGATTTATTTAGCCTTATATAGACTGAAAATCAATTATTAGAGTGGCAAAATTATAACCAAAATGATTGATAAAAATCCAGTGGACTTATAACCACAAGAGCCCCACTACAAAAATAAAGGCCACCTCAGTTCAACTTTTTAAGTAAGGAGAATAAATACAAAATGATAATGTGGCATTTTGCAAATAAATCATAAAACAACTCCTAATGATGTAATAATGGGCAACCAAAAATTAGCTAAGTCCATAATGAGATGAACTACCAGAGAAAAATGCAAACTTCTGAAAAAGAAGCAAATTCCTACCTATTGCTAAAGATTTATGAGAAAGGCCACTTAATTCAAATAATGCATACCACCCCTTTCCTTAAGCAAAAAGATGCCAAACCTCAGAATGATTGCTCTTGCACAAAACAATAACTAAGAAAAATAAGAACTCTGTTGTTTGATATCTTTCAAATATAGTGGTAGTAGAAAGCACCTATTTGGCTAGAATCTTGAGAAAACCATAGAAAAATAATTAAAAGGTATTAATGACTAGAAATTTGTATCAAGTCATGTTATAACACCTAAAAGCCAGCAAAAATAAGTTTTAGAGAATTACCCACTGTTAAAAATAGTTGTAGTTCAAAGCACCCCTTCTGCCCTAGAATTTAATAATTTTGTCCAGGAAAAACTATTCACTTTCTGATCCCCAAATTTTGAAACAAATAAGCATACACCAGTACCAAGCCACTGTAATTTTTGCAGGATTTTTGGAATTTTATAAAAGCAACTTGTAGTTCAAACCCACTCTAAAACATTAAAAAGAATAAAAGAAAAGGGAAGAAGAAATAAACCTCACCCCAATGAGTCTAACTTGAGAACTTATCAATTCTCCCTAAGACTTAAAAGGAATTCAGTGGAACCCCAAAAATTAAATCCACTACTTACCTTAGCTAAGTTTAAACCAATTCACCAAGTATACCACAAAAGGGTCTTACATAAGTAAAGTTAACTTGTTTTACTCAAGTAGATCATACACCTTTAAAGTTGTGATTTCTAAAAGCACATATCATATCATGCATATATCTTACGCATTGCATTCATTAGATTGTAATCTTGCCGACGGAGAGTACGTGCTCATCCCCGAGCAAGGACCTGTCCAAGAGGAAGACCAGGAGCAGGCTTCAGAGGCTGCTATTGAGGATCTCCCCGCAGCCCCAACAATTGAAGGCAAGCCCCGGTTTTATGCATAACCGTTTATATATGCTAGTTTACTACACTTAATGTTTGTAGGTTTGTAATGTGCACTTAAGTGTAGGAGATGCTTGAAATCTCTAGTTGCATGAACTTAGGATTCCTTTTTGAGATGAATACTAGTATGCTAGGTCGAGTAGCTGCTTGCTAATCAGGATCTCGGTAGAAGTCGAGTGATTTTTCTAGCACTCGCGCGAGGTCAGGAATTGATTGTATTCATCTTGATAATGGGATATATGTTGGTCTATGGACTTGGATCGAGGGAGGATGTCTTGTCCATGAGACGGGAAAAAAGGAATTAAGGATTAATGTGTGGATACCTGAGTCAAGCTTTTGAACGTACTAAGCACATGCCGGAAATATGGTAACCGGTAAACCTAGTACT
Organism: Zea luxurians; assembly: GCA_029449295.1. Classification (NCBI taxonomy): domain Eukaryota; kingdom Viridiplantae; phylum Streptophyta; class Magnoliopsida; order Poales; family Poaceae; genus Zea; species Zea luxurians. Next base: position 14,263,194 of record JAOPSE010000053.1, read on the forward strand.
TGAGTGAAGCCAGGCGCGGACTTTATCCCTCATGCGACCTGAGACTGGGTCTCCCATGCTAGCTATGGTGGGTACAAGTGCGGTCACTGCACGGCGGCAGCCGGGGTCAGTGGAGCATTGTATGCCAAGGCGGTGAGGCCTGGACGCGAACGGGGAATCGATGGGGATGGTTGTCATGTGCAGGGTCGGAGTACCCTGACATGCCGTGTGTTTAGGTTTACCTTGCAAGGTTAAAACTCGATTTGAATCGTCTGCTTCTCGCAGCTAATGAGACTGCTTGATTCCTTGTATTGCATCGAGTAAAAAGTGAAATGTGGTTACATGAGATAACTTGTTGATTGAATTAATTGATTGTTACCATGTATGCTTAGAAGGAGCAATCTAGCTAAGTTAATGACGATAGAAACTGGAAAGCTAAAATTTGCTTTTAGAAACAGCTAGTGCTTTTGGCAAACCAAACCCCTCAGCCAAACAGCTGCATAGTCTAGAGGTAGAGGAGTAGACTCCTCACACCGGGTAAGTCTAGCTGAGTATTAGTATACTCAGCCTTGCTTGTGGCACAATTTTACAGGTACCATTCAGGAAATGGTTGATGGTGTGACTTGGCCTACCACCCTGCCACTGGGTTGGACGGTCGAGTGGGACGCTGCTTCGACAGGAGAGGAGCACGAGGAGTAGTGGGCTAGGCCTTGCCCATTTCCTCGATACCGACGACATCGATTATCCGCTGCACTTTATTTTGTGAACTCTTATTTGCTACTCAAAAACTCCGACTTATGTAATAACTCAGTACTTAATTTGTGGATTCCTGTTTTATTGTATTGCTTCTGTGACTCACCTTCGTGTGAGATTGTGGAATTTGATCCTGGTTAAGTGGCTCCATCAGACTAGATCTGAGGGACTGACGGGTTATTCCGATTTAAGTGTGTTACGGCCCCTGAGGCGTGACTAAGGCACTTAAGCTGGAATAATTCAGGTGGTTCCGCCACAGCTGGTATCGGAGCAAATTCCACCACAGAGGAGGACAATAAACCATGAATACCAATTTTCAAAATCTAAAACTTGCCTAGAAACTGCTAAGGATCGTCAGGACTAGACCGTTAGACCTAGGACGAAAGGCCTTAAGCATAGAGGGAAGATGGGTGGCTAATTACTTAGGCCCCGTGGGCCAGTACTTATATTTTAGGGATGCCCTAGAAAGAACCCTATTTTCCTTTGAGAGGCAACGTTTCTTCCAGCATGCATGCATTATAAAACATCAAAGGAATTAAAATTTTGAGCTAACCCCCTTTCTTTAAAACCATCCGGGTTCCCTTTTTCTTTTTCCTTCCACCATGATCTTTATCTTTGATTCCCTTCCGCAGATGAATTCACCCACCCCCGCCAGTGGAGGAGACTCTCGTTTTAGTTCTGACTTCCTTTCTCGCGATGGCTTTCCTTCCATCTTGTGGGAAGTGCTTAGCTCTGTCGGTTACCCTACGCCCCCTTTGTACACGGTGCAGTTGTATGAGGAGCATCGGGTACCTCGTTGTCGGGTCTGGCTGACCTTGGAGGCTCATCCCCTTCAGCCGGGTTGGCGTTCTCTTGATTCTGAGACGATTGGACTCAGGACGGACGACACCGTTGAAGCAGCGGCCATGAAGGCCCTGACGACTTTCTGTGGCTATCATCCCCTGGAGATGGTGATGCACCCTTTGGGACTCTTCCCTGCTGAGAGGAAGGATGATCCCATGTGGTGTAACCGCGTGAGCCATGTAAAGGATGTGTGGGCAATGTATCCTGACTTGGTTGGGAGGGTCACTGTCCAGTGCATGAGTGCGCTGTACCGCCTTCAGGCCCTTCAGAGCGACGCTATGGCACACCTTGCCAACATCGCTCAGACCACCAAGCTCACTCTCGATAGTCGAGAAGATTTTGTGGTTGATCTATCCACGGAGTTGGTGGAGAAGGATCTGCAGGTGGAGAGGCTGAGCCAGCGCATTGCCACCTTGGAGCAGCAGGTGGAAATCCGAGACAACACTATTGATGTCTTGGAGAACCAGCTTCACGATGTGCAGAGAGAACTCTAAGAAGCGAATGACCACCTGGACATGCACCACTTAGAGATGGAGGCCAATGAAGCAGGAAGCGAGGGAGAAGAGGATCCCGAGGAGCTAGGACCAGCCCCTGGTGCCAATGGGACTACCTCCGCGATGCCCCCTTCACCCGCATCCAGTGTCGCTTCCACCGCTCAGGGTTAAGCAGTCGCTTCGACATTTTTAGGCGGATAGAAACCTATGCGAGCTTAGTAATATCATATTTTGGACTAGGCTTATGGGTACTTTCCCCTGATTGATGTAACCCTGTGAACTTTTGAAATCTATGGGATGTTTGTCACCATGTTATCTTCATTTCGAACCTAATATTATGATTATGGCATTTTTCCTTCCATATGAGATGATATCTTGTCGTTCGAAACTGAGAGTTGGGATAACAATGGCGGCAATCTCTGTTTTTAGATGGCAGCTAGGCAGCGTCGCGGGCATAACGAGCAGGTTCCCCCGCCACCTCCTCCAGCTCCCACAGTGCAGGAGCTGATGGCCTAGCAGAATGAGATTCTGCGATAGCTCTTGCAGCGTCAGCCCCACCCTCAGCAGCATGGTGGAGGCCAGCCTCAGCGACCTCCGGCTATGGCCACTTACCAGGAGTTTCTGAGCACGCAGCCGCCCTTGTTCACCAAGGCAGAGGATCCGTTGGACGCCGACGTATGGCTTCGCGTCGACGAGTCCAAGTTTCCCCTCCTCATGGGAGACTGCCCTGATGCTACCAAGACTCGCTTCGCCGCGCAGCAGCTTCGCGGATCTGCTCGGACTTGGTGGGATCACTTCCGTGCTATGCTCCCCGCTGATCATGAGGTATCTTGGGAGGAATTCAAGACTGCCTTCAGAGGACACCACATCCCAGCTGGCATTCTTGATCGGAAGTTGAATGAATTCCTGGCCCTTAATCAAGGAACCCGCACGGTACTGCAGTATGCACAAGCCTTCAACGACTTATGCCAGTATGCAGGGTACCATGCTGATTCTGATGAGAAGAAGATGGATCGCTTCCGCAGGGGTCTCAATACCAAGCTGCGGGAACGACTCAACACTGTCCAGGCCGATAGCTTCAATGAGTTGGTCAACCTGGCCATCTCCCAAGAGGATTGCATTGTTGCTCACCGGGCAGAGAAGAAGAGGAAGGCACCAATGACAGCACCATCCGCCCAGCTCAGAGGTTCCGGATTGTTTCTCACAACCAGAGCAGGGGTTTCCAGCAGCAGGCAGGCAGATGGGTGATCAAGCCACCTCAGCAGCAGCAGCCGGCACCCAATCGCTTTCCAGCTCCCGCTCCAAGAAACAACCCGCCTCAGCAGCAGCAGTTCCGCCAGGGCAATGGGAACAAGTGTTTCACTTGTGGCAATGTGGGCCACTATGCCAAGAATTGTCCTAGGAACCAGCAGAGGCAGATGCCAGCACCAAATCAAGACAAGGGAAGAAAGCAGAAGGTGCAAGTCAGGCAGGGGAAGCTCAACTTCACCACTCTGGAGGAAATACCTGAAGGAGCTCCTATCATGACTGGTATCTTTTCAGTTTATAATCAACCTGCTTTAATTCTGTTTGATTCTGGTGCATCTCATAGTTTCATTAGCCAAAAGTTCAGTGCTAGATGCAAACTGCCATTCTCTCACTCTAAAGGGTCATTCATGATAGTCACACCCAGGGGTAAAATTGCAACTAACCAATTAAACCAAAGTGTGCCTATTCAACTGGGAAGCCACATTGTCAAAACCACTCTTCTTGTGTTGGGATTGGAAAATGTGGACATTATTCTAGGGGCTAATTGGATGACCTTGCACCAAGTTGTGCTTGATATAGCCAGCCGTACCGTGGAAGTTAATTCTCCATTCTATGGGAACTTCACTTTAATTCTGCCCAGTCAAGGTTCTACTCAGTCATGTGCTTTCTCTATGACGGAGTTACCTCTGAAGAAGATCCCAGTGGTCTGTGAGTATGCAGATGTCTTCCCTGATGAACTGCCAGGAATGCCACCGGACCGGGATATTGAATTCGCCATCGAGTTGCAACCGGGAACGGCCCCAATTTCCAAGAGGCCCTACCGAATGCCACCCGCTGAGTTGGCAGAGTTGAAGAAGCAATTGCAAGAGTTGCTGGATAAAGGATTTATTCGCCCAAGCACTTCGCCTTGGGGATGTCCAGCACTATTTGTGAAGAAGAAGGATGAAAGCTTGAGGCTGTGTATAGATTACCGCCCTCTTAATGCGGTAACTATCAAGAACAAGTATCCCTTGCCTCGTATTGATGTTCTTTTTGACCAGTTGGTCGGGGCCAAGGTGTTTTCTAAGATAGACCTTCGCTCTGGCTATCATCAAATCAAGATACGAGCAAGTTATATTCCGAAGACGGCATTCTCAACCAGATATGGGCTATATGAATTCTTGCTGATGTCATTCGGGCTGACAAATGCACCAGCATATTTCATGTATCTGATGAATTCTGTTTTCATGCCTGATTTGGACAAGTTCGTAGTGGTTTTCATCGATGACATCTTGGTGTACTCAAAGAGCGAAGAAGAACATGCCGGGCATTTGCATGTAGTGCTTCAACGTCTGCGAGAGCACCACCTTTATGCCAAGTTGTCCAAGTGTGATTTTTGGCTAAAGGAAATCAAATTCTTGGGTCACACTATCTCTCAGGCTGGAATAGCTGTTGATCCTGATAAAGTGCAAGAGGTGATGAACTGGAAGCCACCAACAACTGTTCGTCAGATTCGGAGTTTTCTGGGATTAGCTGGTTATTACCGAAGATTTATTCCGGACTTCTCTCGAATTGTGAAGCCTATTACTGAGTTGCTGAAGAAAGAAGTCAAATTTGTCTGGAGTCAGAAGTGCGAAGATGCCTTCCATGCATTAAGGCAGCGTCTGACCACAGCACCAGTGTTGGCACAGCCTGACAACAGCAAGCCTTTCGATGTATATTGCGATGCCTCTGGCACCGGTCTAGGTTGTGTCTTGATGCAAGACAACCGAGTCATCGCTTATGCCTCAAGAGCACTCAAGCCTCATGAGCAGAACTATCCCACTCATGACCTTGAGCTAGCAGCAGTGGTTCATGCATTGAAGATGTGGAGGCATTATCTAATGGGGACCCACTGCAACATCTTCACTGATCATAAGAGCCTTAAGTACATATTTACTCAGGCTGATCTCAACATGAGGCAGAGAAGATGGCTAGAGCTGATCAAGGATTATGACCTGGAGGTACATTACCACCCAGGAAAAGCTAATGTGGTAGCAGATGCCTTGAGTCGGAAGTTGCAATGCAATTGTGTTCTGATGGATTCTCGCATTAACACCTTGTGTGATGAGTTGAGCAAGATGCAAATTGAAGTGATTCCTTCTGGTTCCTTGTCTCACATTTCTGTTGAGCCAGCTTTGCAAGACCAGATTGTCATGGCCCAGCTCAGTGACAAGGGAGTGCAGATTATCAAGAAGAATCTCCATCAGAAGGTCAAGAAGTATAATTGTTTCCGCCAGGATGAAAAGGGTGTGTTATGGTTTAAAAGCAGATTGGTGATTCCTAAGGACCAGGGTCTCAAGAGGAAAATCTTGGATGAGGCTCATCTCTCCAGATTCTCTATGCATCCAGGAAGCACCAAGATGTACCATGATCTGAAGCCTTTGTACTGGTGGACCAGAATGAAGAGGGAGATAGCCCAGTATGTATCAGAATGTTACACCTGTCAGAGGATAAAGGCTAGCCACTTGAAGTCAGCTAGAACTTTGCAACCCTTGTCCATACCTTCATGGAAGTGGGATGACATCAGCATGGATTTCATTGTGGGTCTGCCCAACACCTCTCGTCATCATGATTCGATTTGGGTTATTGTGGACCGATTGACGAAAGTGGCACATTTTCTTCCTGTGCACACCACTGATAAGGCTCAAAAATATGCAGAATTGTATATTGACCGGATCGTGTGTTTGCACGGATTACCTCGGACCATTGTTTCTGACCGAGGAGCCCAATTTGTTGCCAGATTTTGGGAACAATTGCAAGAGTCTTTGGGACCAAGCTAATCAGAAGTTCAGCTTACCACCCATAGACTGATGGTCAGACGGAAAGGGTAAACCAAATTCTAGAGGATATGCTGAGAGCTTGTGCGATCGATAGTGGCAAGAACTGGGATAAGCACCTCTCCTTGGCAGAGTTTGCTTATAACAATAGTTATCAATCCAGCCTAAAAATGGCACCTTTTGAAGCTCTCTATGGAAGAAGGTGCAGGACACCACTCAATTGGTCTCAACCTGGTGAAAGAGAAGTTTTTGGACCTGATTTAGTGACTGAAGCCGAAAGGAGGGTCAAACTAATCAGGAAGAATCTAGAAGCTGCTCAGGCCAGGCAGAAGAGTTACCATGATAAAAGAAAGAAACCTCTCCAGTTCGAGGTGGGAAGTTTTGTATACCTCAAGGTATCACCCACCAAGGGAATGCAGAGGTTTAGGATCAAAGGCAAGCTAGCCCCTCGCTACATCGGACCTTATGAGATCATAGAAGCATGTGGACCCGTGGCATACAAGCTGAAGTTACCTTCAAAGATGTCTGCCATTCACGATGTATTCCATGTATCTCAGCTGAAGAAGTGTGTTTGATTGCCGACCGAGATTATAGCAGAGCCAGAATTGGAGATAGAGTCAGATCTATCGTACCAAGAGTACCCCTCCAAGATTCTGGATTGCAAGGAGAGATCAACTCGGGCTAAATCGATCAAGATGTACAGGGTCCAGTGGAGTAATCACTCAGAGGAGGAAGCTACTTGGGAAACCGAGGAATTCCTGAGATCCAACTTTCCCGATTGCCTACCTAAGGAAGCTGGTACGTAATCACCCCCAACCCCTCCTCCTGCCCTTCGAATCTAATTTTCAAAAATATAATCTCAATTCAGAATGAAGTAACTATGAAGTAAAACTTAAAAGGACTTCCTTCTGAAGTTGCAAAGAGAATGACATTCGAAGAACAGTTTTACCCTAATAATAACAACACTCACCCATTTCCTATAAGTCTCACCCTTCGCTTCACCCCGGGAGGACTCTGGCCCGAATCTCGGGACGAGATTCCTTTAAGGGGGGAAGGCTGTGACACCCCAGTGTCACCTAGGGTTTCTCTCAAATACCAACCCAAGAACCATTATTTTATGTGAACCAAAATAAGCATGAGCATCAAAATAACTTAAGCACTAAAGGATTCACCAAGTATATACTTAAAAGTATCATGATTAAAACAATTGAGTCTTTTAAAAAAGATAAGAGTGTACAACCCTAAGGAAAACCCTAAGTGAGCCCTTTAAGCAAAATGCAAGAAAATAAGAAAAAGGGGATGAAAAGTTTAAAATTTTGACTTGAGCCAATTATAAAAATTAAAATATATTTAATGAGCAACAAGAAAGGTTGAGAAAGCTTAGCCAAAATAACTCAATTAAATTCCCAAATCAGCCCTTGAACTATGAACCCTTAGAGAAATTCAGATTTCTGAATTTCTGAATTTCAGACCTCTTCCCAAAGATCGTCTGCGTTCTCTGTTTTTCGAAATCAAAGCCAGGAGATCCAAACATCAAAGTTGTGCCAAATTCCCTTGAACACATCCTGGAAAAGTTTGAACTCAAACCAAATTCATTTGACACGGTTTTGGCGCAGTTTGACCTTGGGACCAGACATTCTGACACTGGCACCTTGGTGACGCTACAACTCCCTGTCCCTAGCCTAAAACCGCGCGACGTCCATACACAAAAGACAAAGCTTGGTCGGGTGAACAAATCCTTCACAGCGATCTTGCCCAAATTTGCGAAGATTTGCTCCCAATCGGCGCTTGAACAGGGGCAGAGGCAACGGGAACACGTGTTCGACCGTGGCTGACACCCCCGGTTCACGCCCGTTCGCGCACCGCGCCTCCCAGTGCACGCCCGCGCGCACTCGCCGGTCCACGACCACCCATGCACCACGCCGTGCCTATAAAGCCTTCCCAAGCGCGCCCCACTTCGCCCCGCACTCACCCTCACCGGCCAGCCACTTTCCCTTAGCTCCGGCGAGCTCAATTCCGCCCGCCATTGCCGCCAGAGCTTCGGCCATCGTGGCCAGCCCACCCCAGCCATCCTCTGGGCAAGCCAGTGCTTCGGCTAGCTCCGCCAGTAGCCCGTGAAGCTTGCCAAGCCCTCGGACCCGGCCGGACTTCACCGGAGGCCCGAGATCGACCTCACCGGACTTCGGTCTTCCGCCGCCGCGCGTGGACCGAGCTATCCAGTAAGTCTCCGACCAATTCCTTGCACCCATATCTTCTCTGGCATCCCGTGAACCTCTCTGACCCATCCAATTGATCTATCTCACCGTGATCAGGCCGGACCCCTCGCCGCCGATGAGCATCCCCGCCTGCGCGCGTGGACCGACCGACTCTGGCCATCCCCGACGGCGACCCACACCTCGTTGTGATCCCCGAGACCTCCCCTACGTCCTCGACCACTTCACCGGAGCAATCTCGCCGCCGGTAAGCCCCTCCGCCCTTTCCTTCGCCGCGGTTACTGTTTGAGGTAGAAGAAGGACCTCGAGTTAGGATCTGTAGAACCCGAGGGGTTTTCTGTAACGTCAGCGACTCATGTGAATAGTAGCTTAAGGACTGATTCGCGAGGAAAACTTAAAAACCCGCCAGGGACCCCAGTGCAAAGTGGATTTCCATTAAATCATTTCTGTTAATCTTTTTAAAATGACCAGAGAACTTAGAAAATCCATAACTTGATGAATTTTTCATAAAAAGTTGTCAAACCAATTTTGCTAGTTCCTGAATATTATGAACTATCATTTAAAAATGATAAACCCTATGTTTTCTGTTCTGAATTTTATAGTTTAAAATTAAAAACAGAAACCCACCAAACCTTTTTTAATTAAGAAAAATTAGTTTTTCTCCTGTGCTGAACTTAAGAAAATTTGTAGATGTGTAAACCTCATTCAGACACTGTTTAAAAATAGTAGGAACCCCAGCATTAGAAATTATGATGTAGTTATTCATTTAAAGCTAATTTGTCCAAAACTTAGAGAAAATCAGAAAGGCATTAGAAATTAATGAACAGTGATTAAGATTATTTTTCCTAGTTTACTTATGTAACAGAGAACCTAGGAAAAATACAGAGACCATTAATTTGGACCAGTTTTAAATTAAAATGATTTATTTAGCCTTATATAGACTGAAAATCAATTATTAGAGTGGCAAAACTATAACCAAAATGATTGATAAAAATCCAGTGGACTTATAACCACCAGAGCCCCACTACAAAAATAAAGGCCACCTCAGTTCAACTTTTTAAGTAAGGAGAATAAATACAAAATGATAATGAGGCATTTTGCAAATAAATCATAAAACAACCCCTAATGATGTAATAATGGGTAACCAAAAATTAGCTAAGTCCATAATGAGATGAACTACCAGAGAAAAATGCAAACCCCTAAAAAGAAGCAAATTCCTACCTATTGCTAAAGATTTATGAGAAAGGCCACTTAATTCAAATAATGCATACCACCCCTTTCCTTAAGCAAAAAGATGCCAAACCTCAGAATGATTGCTCTTGCACAAAACAATAACTAAGAAAAATAAGAACTTTGTTGTTTGATATCTTTCAAATATAGTGGTAGTAGAAAGCACCTATTTGGCTAGAATCTTGAGAAAACCATAGAAAAATAATTAAAAGGTATTAATAACTAGAAATTTGTATCAAGTCATGTTATAATACCTAAAAGCCAGCAAAAATAAGTTTTAGAGAATTACCCACTGTTAAAAATAGTTGTAGTTCAAAGCACCCCTTCTGCCCTAGAATTTAATAATTTTGTCCAGGGAAAACTATTCACTTTCTGATCCCCACATTTTGAAACAAAGAAGCATACACCAGTACCAAGCCACTGTAATTTTTGCAGGATTTTTGGAATTTTATAAAAGCAACTTGTAGTTCAAACCCACTCTAAAACATTAAAAAGAATAAAAGAAAAGGGAAGAAGAAATAAACCTCACCCCAATGAGTCTAACTTGAGAACTTATCAATTCTCCCTAAGACTTAAAAGGAATTCAGTGGAACCCCAAAAATTAAATCCACTACTTACCTTAGCTAAGTTTAAACCAATTCACCAAGTATACCACAAAAGGGTCTTACATAAGTAAAGTTAACTTGTTTTACTCAAGTAGATCATACACCTTTAAAGCTGTGATTTCTAAAAGCACATATCATATCATGCATATATCTTACGCATTGCATTCATTAGATTGTAATCTTGCCGACGGAGAGTACGTGCTCATCCCCGAGCAAGGACCTGTCCAAGAGGAAGACCAGGAGCAGGCTTCAGAGGCTGTTATTGAGGATCTCCCCGCAGCCCCAGCAATTGAAGGCAAGCCTCGGTTTTATGCATAACCGTTTATATATGCTACTTTACTACACTTAATGTTTGTAGGTTTGTAATGTGCACTTAAGTGTAGGAGATGCTTGAAACCTCTAGTTGCATGAACTTAGGATTCCTTTTTGAGATGAATACAAGTATGCTAGGTCGAGTAGCTGCTTGCTAATCAGGATCTCGGTAGAAGTCGAGTGATTTTTCTAGCACTCGCGCGAGGTCAGGAATTGATTGTATTCATCTTGATAATGGGATATATGTTGGTCTATGGACTTGGATCCAGGGAGGATGTCTTGTCCATGAGACGGGAAAAAAGGAATTAAGGATTAATGTGTGGATACCTGAGTCAAGCTTTTGAATGTACTAAGCACATGCCGGAAATATGGTAACCGGTAAACCTAGTACCTGAGTGAAGCCGGGCGCGGACTTTATCCCTCATGCGACCTAAGACTGGGTCTCCCATGCTAGCTATGGTGGGTACAAGTGCGGTCACTGCACGGCGGCAGTCGGGGTCAGTGGAGCATTGTATGCCAAGGCGGTGAGGCCTGGACGCGAACGGGGAATCGATGGGGACGGTTGTCATGTGCAGGGTCGGAGTACCCTGACATGCCGTGTGTTTAGGTTTACCTTGCAAGGTTAAAACTCGATTTGAATCGTCTGCTTCTCGCAGCTAATGAGACTGCTTGATTCCTTGTACTGCATCGAGTAAAAAGTGAAATGTGGTTACATGAGATAACTTGTTGATTGAATTAATTGATTGTTACCATGTATGCTTAGAAGGAGCAATCTAGCTAAGTTAATGACGATAGAAACTGGAAAGCTAAAATTTGCTTTTAGAAACAGCTAGTGCTTTTGGCAAACCAAACCCCTCAGCCAAACAGCTGCATAGTCTAGAGGTAGAGGAGTAGACTCCTCACACCGGGTAAGTCTAGCTGAGTATTAGTATACTCAGCCTTGCTTGTGGCACAATTTTATAGGTACCATTCAGGAAATGGTTGATGGTGTGACTTGGCCTACCACCCTGCCACTGGGTTGGACGGTCGAGTGGGACGCTGCTCCGACAGGAGAGGAGCACGAGGAGTAGTGGGCTAGGCCTTGCCCATTTCCTCGATACCGACGACATCGATTATCCGCTGCACTTTATTTTGTGAACTCTTATTTGCTACTCAAAAACTCCGACTTATGTAATAACTCAGTACTTAATTTGTGGATTCCTGTTTTATTGTATTGCTTCTGTGACTCACCTTCGTGTGAGATTGTGGAATTTGATCCTGGTTAAGTGGCTCCATCAGACTAGATCTGAGGGACTGACGGGTTATTCCGATTTAAGTGTGTTACGGCCCCTGAGGCGTGACTAAGGCACTTAAGCTGGAATAATTCGGGTGGTTCCGCCACATGGAGCCCCTAGAAAGGGTGGAGTTAATGTTGTTAAATCGATCAGATATTGCTTCAGCTCTTTGAAAGCTTTCTGTTGAGTTGGGCCCCATTGAAAAACTTCAGCTGACTTAAGTACTTCAAAGAATGGTAAATTTCTTTCTGCTGATATAGATATAAATCGATTCAAAGATGCCAGTCTTCCTGTCAACCGTTGGGCCCCCTTCTTTGTGCTTGGTGGCTCCATTCGAAGGATAGCTTCGATCTTGCTTGGGTTGGCTTCGATCCCCTTCGTTGAAACTAAACAGCCAAGGAACTTGCCCTTCTTCACTTCGAAGACACATTTTTCTGGATTTAATTTCAGGCTAGCTTGCCTAAAATTAGCAAATGTTTCCTGCAGATCAGTAATGTGGTTTTCTTGTTTTGTGCTCTTCACTATAATGTCATCAACATATGTTAGCACATTTCTGCCTATCTGAGAGTGAAGGACCTTGGCTGTCATCCTGCTAAAGCTTCCCCCAGCATTCTTGAGCCCCTCAGGCATTCGAAGATAACAATATGTACCACTGGGGGTTATGAAGCTGGTATTCGGCTCATCTTCTTCTTCATCCAGATTTGGTGGTAGCCTGAATAACAATCTAGCAAACTCATGAGCTCTGACGAAGCTGCTACATCTACTAGAGAATCTATTCTTGGTAATGGGAACTCATCCTTTGGACAAGCCTTGTTCAGATCAATAAAATCAATGCACATTCTCCATTTACCATTGGCCTTTTTACCATAACAGTGTTGGCTAGCCATTCTAGGTATTTCACTTCTCTAATGACACCAGCACTGAGAAGTCTTTTTACTTCGTTCCGAGCACCTTCGGCTTTATAGTCAGACATTTTCTGAAGCTTTTGTTTCCTGGGTCAGAAGGATGGATCGACATTGAGTGAATGTTCAATGACGTCCCTGTTGACACCACAGAGATCGTTGGCTGACCATGCAAAAACATCTTTGTTGTTGAATAAAAACCTTATCAAGGTTTTCTCCTCCTCTTCAGATAATTAGGATCCCAGCAATACCTTCTGCTCTGCTATATCTTCACATAGAAGCATGGGCTTCGGCTGATTAGCCGAAGCAGCCTTCTCTCTTCTATACCTATACTGTTCACAAGCTTCGGCTCCATCTATATTGTGGATTGCTTTTGAGTCTGTCCAATTTCCTTCAGCCTTTCTGGCAGCTTCCTGACTTCCATGAATAGCAATGGGCCCTTGATCCGAAGGTATCTTCATGCATAAATATGTTGGATGAAGAATTGCTTCGAATGCATTGAGTGTTCCACGACCAATGATTGCATTGTAAGGATATTCCATGTCAACAATATCAAACACAACCTGTTCAGTTCTTGTATTGTGGACAAATCCGAAGGTCACTGGCATTGTGATCTTGCCAAGTGCTACAATCTGCCTTCCTCCAAAACCACAGAGAGGGTGTGTGGCATCATGGATCGTATCCTCAGGCTCTTGCATCTGTCTGAAGGCCTTAGCAAATATGATATCCGCTGCACTGCCTGTATCGACCAGAACATTGTGGACTACAAATCCCTTGACGACACAAGATATGACCATAGCATCATTGTGAGGGTAATCCTTGAGCTGAAGGTCCTCTTGGGAGAAGGTAATTGGGATGTGAGACCATTTTGACTTGATGAAGGGTCCCTGCACCCCAACATGTTGTACTCTTCTCTGGGCCTCCTTCTTCTGCTTCTTGTTAGCCGGCTCTGAGCATGAACCGCCTGTTATCAGGAGCACCAGCTTCGTAGCCGAAGCAGCTTCAGCTTGGTTGTTGAACGAAGCCATCAGCTCAAAAAGTGGACGTGAGTTCACCGGAGGTGGGCGCCAATGTTGGGAACTTGTTCTCAAATGCTTTGAATTAAGAACAAGGCAACATAAAATGTTAAGTGTTAATGCCCTTCATCCATTGAATCATTATTTCCTCAAGGGTATAATGATCTTCAGATGAAGGTCATGAACAAAAGTCCATGAAGGTTATACCTTCGTGATTGAGGTTATGAAATAATAGAAGATAAAATATATGAAATATGGAACATGAAAGAATAATATATCAAAACACATAAACTTATTCATATATATCATCATATAAACCTAAATATTAAAACATAACATTTAATCACATTTATACCTTCGTCTTGGCAGAAGGCAATAATCCGAGTGTCGCGTGCAAGTGATTACAAGATTCCGTGAACAGCATGGGGGTACTGTTCATCTATTTATAGGCACAGGGCGTAGCCTGTGAGAAATTACATTCATGCCCTTTACAAATGCTTACAATCATAATACAAGCTATCACGGGTCGATTGGTCATTTCATCTTTAAGTCGGTTCACTCCTTCGTCTTGAGACATGTCACTATGCCGAAGCTTTATGGATGATAGTTTCGGCATTGCTTTTGAGAGGATCAGCCAAAGGTGTTTCTTCTTACAGGATCTTCAGCGACAAAGCATACCCCCAACAGTACTGTTAATTCACTTTTGAAGATTTAGACCGAAGCGATGAGTAATGGACTAAATTAAACGGATTTCGGCTTCAGTATTTTAATCTGCACTTGATCCAATTGACTTCAGACGAATTCCGTTCGCTATTCGAACATTTGATTAGAGAACAATTCAATTAAACATCCGTAGACGTGATGTCACGGATGACAAAAAAAGGATTAAATTATTTTACCCCGAAAACTTAGTCGTCGAGTTTGACTAATTTGCCCAGGATAAAAATCGTAAGAATAGATCGAGCTTCCGATTTCGTATTTGTGCGAGCGATGTATTCTAAATAATCACCGGATGCACCGATTTCGGAACAACGATGTTCTGAACATCACGAAAATTGAGGACAAGCCCGGATAGATAAAAATAAAAACGATGTCGCACTCGCGACAGACGAAACAAATGCGATATTAAAATCGCGATAAGCGAAGATGATTAAAATTTAGCATCTGTTTCATCCACTGATATTATGTGCTTAAATCCGAACTCGTTGTCGAGCGAAATATAAACACCTGGGGTGTTACAAAATACGCATGGATATCGTGTTTTCAACAATACCACTGGTCTTGTTGAAATAGCGATAGACGTGACATTTGATGAATCCAATGGCTCGCAAGGGCATGTTTCTAATGATATCGCAGGAAATGAAGAACCACCTTCTGAGGCCATAAAGAAGCTTGCTATAGGTGAAGTGATACCACAAGAAAAGGATGATGAGGAAGGAACCTTGTGGATGACAAATGAGGTCTTGGATGTGGGCGCAAAAGTGGTGGGTGATAAATCCTCCACCCAAGCAAACCCATCAACCTCATGTCATCCAATTTTTGAAGAAGTTCATCAACCCCAAAAGATGCCAACCATTGTGGAAGATGAACCTAAAGGTGTTGATGATGAATTGCCTCTTGATCGAGTGGATGATGATGAAGAGCAAATTCAAAGACAACCATCAGTGCCCGATCCTCGAGTCCACCATACCATTCAAAGAGATCATCCAGTGGACAACATTCTTGGGAGTATCAAAAGAGGGGTAACAACTAGATCTCGTTTAGCAAATTTTTGTGAATTTTACTCGTTTGTTTCCTCTCTTGAGCCACTTAAGGTTGAAGAAGCGCTGGGTGATCCGGATTGGATAATTGCAATGCAAGAGGAGTTGAACAACTTCACCCGGAATGAAGTCTGGTCCCTAGTTCCAAGACCTAAGCAAAATGTGATTGGAACAAAATGGGTCTTTAGGAACAAACAAGATGAACATGGCGTTGTTACAAGAAACAAAGCACGGTTGGTTGCCCAAGGCTTCACTCAAGTGGAGGGACTTGACTTTGGTGAAACATATGCGCCGGTAGCAAGGTTAGAGTCAATAAGAATATTAATTGCCTATGCTACTAATCATGATTTCAAGCCGTACCAAATGGATGTCAGGAGCGCATTTCTAAATGGACCACTACAAGAGCGAGTCTATGTGGAACAACCAACGGGTTTTGAAGATCCAAGAAAGCCAACCCATGTTTATCTACTCCACAAAGCGCTCTACAGGCTTAAACAAGCCCCTAGAGCTTGGTATGAATGTCTTAAAGATTTTTTAATTAAAAATGGATTTACAATAGGAAAAGCTGACTCTACTTTATTCACTCGCAAAGTTGATAATGAGTTATTTGTGTGCCAAATATATGTCGATGACATTATATTTGGTAGTACTAGTGAGAAATTTTGTGAGGAATTTAGTAAGGTGATGACGAACAGGTTCGAGATGTCTATGATGGGCGAGCTCAAATACTTCCTGGGATTTCAAGTAAAACAACTCAAGGAAGGTACCTTTCTGTGCCAAACCAAGTATACACAAGACATGCTCAAGAAATTTGGCATGGAAAAGGCAAAGCACGCCAAGACACCAATGTCATCAAATGGACATCTCGACCTTAATGAAGAAGGTAAATCGGTAGACCAAAAACTATATAGATCAATGATAGGGTCACTGCTTTACTTATGTGCATCTAGACCTGATATTATGTTAAGTGTATGCATGTGTGCATGTTTTCAAGCAAATCCAAAGGATTGTCATCTTGTAGCCGTTAAGAGAATCTTAAGATACTTAGTCCACACCCAAAACCTAGGATTATGGTACCCTAAAGGCTCCCTTTTCGATTTGCTTGGCTATTCTGAATCAGACTATGCCGGTTGCAAAGTAGATCGAAAAAGCACTACAGGGACTTGCCAATTCCTTGGGCGGTCCTTAGTGTCTTGGAGTTCCAAGAAGCAAAATTGTGTTGCACTTTCCACTGCAGAAGTTGAGTACATAGCAGCTAGTGCATGTTGTGCACAATTGTTATGGATGAAGCAAACCCTTAGAGACTTTGGTTGTGAGTTTAATAAAATTCCACTATTGTGTGACAATGAGAGTGCCGTTAAACTTGCAAACAATCCTGTGCAACACTCTAGAACCAAACATATTGATATTAGACATCATTTCTTGAGAGACCATGAAGCCAAAGGAGATATCGAATTATTTCATGTGAGCACTGAAAATCAACTAGCCGATATCTTCACCAAACCTCTTGATGAGACTAGGTTTTATTTTCTAAGAAGTGAACTAAATATCTTGGATTCTCGAAATGTGTCTTAAGAACTAAATTTTGAATCATGATTGATTGATATAAAGTTGTTTTATGCACAAAATGACATTTGAAATCTTGTTCTTATTGCCTAAATTATTTATGTCATAAATATTGCTTGTATTCTAAGCCTTATCGGGCTGTTTCTGAAAACTAGTTGAGTAAACCGGCTGAGTAAGCCACTCAACCGGATTCTCTCTGGTGAGAACCGGTTGAACCGGTTTAAAAACCGGTTGAACCGGTTTTGGTCACCTCTGTTTCTGTGCTGTCTGTCAGCTCCACGGTCTGCGCCGTCAGTCTCGCAGTCTGCGCTGTCAGTGCGCCAGATTTTCTGCAGTCAAACTTCGTTTTCTGCGCATTTACGGTGCGTGTTGCAGCAAAACCGGTTGAACCGGCTTCTGAACCGGTTGAACTGGTTTTGGTCAGTTTGACCAGCCGTTGCCGCCCCTTTTCTCTCCTCTCCTCCCCTCTTTCTCTCTTCACCCTTTCATTTGTTGCAGCCGCTGATGCCCTCACCTTTCTCTCTCCCTCTCTCACATCCTGCACTCCAAATCCCCTCAAACACTATCAAATCTTTGTGGAGATTGTTGGAGATTTGATCCCCTCGGGCTCCTCCATCATTTCTCCACTCTTCACTGTGATTTTCGTGGTCGATTTTCAGATCGAGGTATTGTCTCATTTTCCCTATTTTTGACTCGATCCAATACCGTTCTTGATTATCTTAAGTATCTTTTCAAGGATATTGTGTAGTTAAGGTGCTTGGCACACTTAAACTATTATCATTGTCTCGAACATTGTTTGAGTTAAGTAGGTTGGTATTGGTCATTGTAGTTAAACCGCTCACATGAACGGTTGAAGTGCATGCTCAATATCATACATGTCTTTCCTCAAACATGTTCGTTAAAATCCTTGAACATCAAATATCTCTCTCACCATATGTTCTTCTTTGTTTAACCTTAAGGATGGTGCGTCGTAGAAATCCATCTGTGTTGAGTCAGACTCAGATGACGACACTCCAGAAATTCGTGAAGAGACTCCTCCTCGTCAATTCAGATCCAAGCGCGGGTGCGGATTTGGCAATGTCTTGCCAGGTGATGAGGCCTCAGGGTCTCAAGGAGCTCGCGGACGAACGGCTCGGAATCCCTCCGGTCGGTCTCGCCCCGCGACAAATCCACAAGCCTAGGAGGCTACCAGCGATGATGAGGGAGGAAAAGATGATGATGTTGATCTCCCTCCTGCCAATGCACCCATTATCCAGGGGTTAGTGCTTCACAAAGCACAGGCCCATCGTTCCGCCAATGAACAGGTCATTGATTTCACTGCCAGCGGAGGGTCTGCCCTTCTTCAGGATATGTGCTTCCAAAATCCTACATTTCGTGTTTGTGATGTCAGGATTGATGGTAATCGCTTCTGGACTCTTCTTCATGTTGATTTCTATAACTCAGTTATCCTTTCGAAGAGGCACCAGCCCATCCTTCATCAACGTTTTATTAACTGGGATGGATGTGAAGCCATTGGTGATCCCGAGATTGACACAGACATTGAGGGTCTGTGAGAGAAAAAGGATGAAGACCATCATGACATTCCAATACGATTGGAATGATGAAGTCATTGCACAATTTTATTCTACTCTTGGATTAAGAATGTTGATGAGGAAAGTCCATACAACTTTCCTTATCTCAATTTTTTCATTGAAGGCAGCTGGTATAAGGTGAGCTACAGGAGGTTTGCTCACATCCTGGGATTTATTGATGGGGATATCTCAGGAGATAAAATCAAGATTCATGACTTTCGTCCTCCCACCAAGGATGAAGCCAAAGATCTTCATATCTCTGAGTCTAATGAATATTGGAAATCCACCAATCTGCACAAGTACTACAGGTACATCAATTCTCTTTGCAGAATGACTCTCATCCCCAAAGGGGGAAAACAGATGAATATCCTGGGAGAGAGCAAAGTCCTGCTCTCATTCATGAAGCCAAACAGTTCTGAAAGCTTAAATGTTTTTGATATGATTTGGCAAGAAATCATCCATGGTGCCTGCTTCCCTCTCAAGGGATGTCTTCATGCCCCCTTCATCATGAAGATGATTGAATTGGTGACACAGTTTCGATTTGAAAAAGGCACAAGACATCTCTCGTATACCCCCTTCTGGATTGACCCAAATAATCCAGCAGGGCGGTTGAGGAAAGCCCCTACCAGCTCTCGTGCATGTACTACTGCTGGTCCCTCTCGCCCTTCTCCTGGGCGTGGCTCTCCCACACCACGTGGTCGTGGTCATGGTCGAGGTCGTGGACGTGGCATGGGCGCAAGATTGGCTCATGGCATTGCAACTTTCTTTTCTATGTGCAGGAACATATCTTCTGATGTTCATGAGCTGGCGAGGAGATAGCGGGAGACTGATGACAACCTTCGTCGTCAGGCCTCTTTCATGGGTATGCCCTTTGCTCCCCGCTCGCCTGATGTGCACCCTCCATCCTCCTCCGCCAGAGATCAATGAATGGCACCAGCAAGCCTATGGGGTGCCCTTCATGTCAGCAGAAGATGAAGAAGGAGAAGAGGAAGAATTTTTTGATGATCGAGAGCAGTATGTCCCACCTCCCCACCAAGGGGATCAGGATCCATCTTCTTCATGTCCTCCTCCCCAGGATCCATCTAGCAGCTATCCCCCCAGCTCAGCCTGGGGAAGAAAACTTTGCAGCTAACTTGGCATCTCAGTTCTTTGACCCATCTCCTCCTTGGTAATTTGTGGTTGATGTTTCTCTCCTCCTATTTTTTGGTGCTGGTTGCCAAAAGGGGGAGAAGGATTGACAGCTTGGCTTGGTAGCCCTCAGGGGCTTTTATTTTTGTAATGAACATTGGGTCTGTAATAACTTTATTCGCCTATGCTTGTTGTGATGCATGTGATGATGGCTTAGGGCCATAAACAATTTCATGATGTGATGCCCACTATTGTAATAGCTAGTACTATCTCATATCTTATGCTATGCAATGATGGATTTGTTAGAGTAATGTTATTTTTATATCATCACATCATATATAATTCTGTTGCATCCCTCAGTGTTTGTGAAATGTGTTGCAAATATGTTGACATATATGTTGCAAATATGTTGCAAATTGACATATCAAGTCAATATGAAGATCACAAAACTCATGCACATATTTAGGGGGAGCCACACATACACAAGTATTTATATATCGCCAGTATTTTTATTTTTATCTCTACTCTAGTTTGTTTTGGCATCAATCACCAAAAAGAGGGAGATTGTAAGTGCAATCAACCCTAATTGAGGGTTTTGGTGATTAAATGACAAAACAAACAGAGATTCTAACAAGTTTGCTCCTATCATGTATACAGTTATTTTACAGACAGGAGAAGCATAGATCATATGAGTATGCAAATGTAAAAGCACAACGGATTTAAATTCTACATCATATAGCATGCTCCAAGTGCTTGGGAACAATGGCAGTTTGCATTTTATAATTCTTGAGTCATAGAAATCGCCGTTCAATTAAGAGGGATCTGCAATAGTTAAGTAAGTTATGCGATGAACTCAGTCCAAACCTTTTCAAATCCTTTGAGAAAATATTTTATTAGATCATGAATGCTCTTGGAAAAACCATTTTCACTCCCCACTAAAGTTTCACCTTGGTTCACCTCAGTTTTCTCAAAATCTGTCCATCAGTGTCAAAAACCGCTTCAACCGGACCTAAAACCGATTCAACCAGTTTCTGCACTGTTCCTTCTGCCACCTTCTGAACTACCAGTCTGCCAGTCAATTCTGTCAGAAAAGTCGTGTGCAGAGTTTTTTTCAAAACCGGTTCAACCGGATTTGAGTCCGGCCCAACCGAATTTGGGACCGATCGAGTCTCCAGCTGAGTCCCTCAGTGAACCGAGAACTCTCTGGTGGAAACTGGTTCAACCGGTTTGAGAACCGGTTCAACTGGTTTTGAGTCCACTTTCCCAATGGCTGCTAGCTTTTGGGGAATCCTTTATATACCCCCACACTCTCTCTCTTCATTGACTTCTGCCCTCTCCATGATTTCTTGGCTGACCAACCTCCAAACAAGGGCATTCAATTCACCTCTCACACCCAAATTCGCATCGCCTTCAATCGTTTGAAGGACCCTTGGTGTGAGGTGAAGTCAATCTAACTCATTGTTGATTTCATCTTGATTCTCCCATTCTCTTCATTTTGAGCTCATCGCAAACTTAATCTCGTGCGGATTTGTTACTCTTGGAACCTTGCGTTCCTTGATGGATAGAGGTTGCTTGGGAGTCTCTAAATTTGTGGACAACCCCAAGAAGTTTGTATCACCCGCTCGTTGAGCAAATTTGAGAAGAGATTGCCTTGACCTTGGTGGTCGGCCTATGGAGGATTAGGGTTGGAAAAGACCCGGCCCTTTGTGGGCTCCTCAACAAGGAGTAGGACACCTTTGTGGTGGTTGCCGAACCTCGGGTTAAATTGTGTGTTCTTGTGTGTTCTTGATAAGTGCTTTAATTTGTTGGTTAGTTCATATTCGATTATATTGCGTGCAAATCGTGTGAAAACAATTCATACCGATTTGTCATCTATTCGAGTGGATTTTCTCTAAGGCAAGTCTTTAGCAAAATCTCTTACTACTTCATCACATTTGTTTAACTGTTTATCTAATCTAAGTTGAGCAGGTTCAAACTTGTTCAGCTGTAAACAAAATCAACTGAACCGGTTTGCACCAGTGCAACTTGAATTTGACACTGTCTCGAAGATTTTAGTGGAAAATTTTAGGTGTAGCCTATTCACCCCCCTCTAGGCTACTTTCAATAATTCGCAGGACAACTTCAATAATTCGCAGGACAACTTAAGAAGGACCAAGAGGACACTAATTATATTGACTATGCCAAGTAGTAGGAGTACAAATAGAATGTAAGTGTCATATCATTATACACATCTTGATTCTACTTCACTTAAATACATAATAACAATTTTATTATTGTATACTTCTTACCTTATATATTTAATGTGACCTCCTACCTTATATATTATTACTATTTTTATACGAATGTTTGACTTGCATGAATTTTTAAAGTCAATTGAAGGTACATATTACAGTTTTTACCGATCGAATTTTATATTCCGATCATAATCGGTGTAATTTTCGTACCTAATTTTCGTTTCCAATGTTTCTGAATTATCGATGTCGTTTACGTATCCGAAGTTACCGTTTTCAATCTCGTTTCCGAGGAAAAATATGAAAACAAAAATAGTTTTAGTGTTTACCGATCGGTTCCGACCGTTTTCACCCCTATTAACAAACATAATTAATTTAGGAATAAAAAGATTAACTAAAAATGCAGTCATTTGCTCCTGATATTTTCTCTGTTCAGTAGATGGACAGGGGCTCACCATTCCACTCCTTGAGGCACTTGGGCAGCGATGTCTTCCTCAAATGAGCGCTTGAAGTACTCGTGATAATCATTCTACATACCAGCTCCATATGAAGTAGCATCTCTAGTACGATGAACAAGGTATAGAAATTTTAGGCAATAGTTACATCAAGAAATTGAAGGCAAAAAAACACAAGACTATGGCCGCGAACTCAAAGCGAGCAGCTCAGAAAACACGGTATTCCACCTGTGACCCAGTCATCACACGTTGAAAGTTCCACAGGTGTGGTTTCACATGTCCACATCCCAGCTGTTGACTTGAACGAGTGGTATCAAATTTGGTTTAAAGCGGTGACTCAACCAGAGGAAAGCCAAACTGGAGGAGTTCTCTTCTCAACGAAACATCTGGTGGTCTGGCAGGTTGTCGAGCTCCACAAACGTGCGGTGATCACTACAATGTCCTAGCGCCATATCAGGGAGCAGTTGACTGCTTCTTACGAAAATTACATAAGCACATGCACTGTAGAGCCATTCCATCGAAACTGGCACTGTGACACCCGCTGACTGCCAATCCAATTTGATGTCACTTGCAGGCTTTTGGCGCACCGCGTACCATGATAAGAAGCCAGATATGGGGCTCACCGTGCTGATGGAGTGACGAGTTGAGGCGCTGCCTGCGTTCTGGCCCTTCCAGGAGGTTGACGTTGATAACAGAATTTTCTCAAACACCTTTGACTCGCCTGCCCTTCCACAGGCACAACATAGCAAACAGGCCACAGACTATAAATAATGCCCCCGCAGAGAAGCAGTAGATAATGTAGAGCAAAATCAAAAACCTGAGCTCTGTTTGTGTTCCTCTTCAAGCGAGAGGCCCTAACGTCAAGTGCGACGGCGACCTCCAACATCCTCGCGATCCTCGTCGTGTGCAGTTCTACCCGCGTCTCACCGTTGGGGCGTCGAGTGGGAGGAGGAGAATGGATTTGTTGTGGGAGAGGGAGCGAGGCAGCTACGAACAGGAGATGACTACACCGCGCGGTGCGGACGGGAGGTTGGGGCTGATGTCGTCGGGCAGGGGCGGGCAGGTGGTTGGGTTGGGGGCTACTATCGTAGGTGGTTACGTGGGCGCGATGGAGCGGCCGAGCGGTGGCAGATGGATCGGACGATGCACACGATGAGGATCACGGGGCGTGGGCGGTGGCGTACCTAGAAGGCGTCGATGGAAGGGCAAGGAGTGCGGGGGCAGGGATGTACCTGGACGGGCGCGCGATGGAAGGGCGTGGAGTGGGGGTGAGGACTGCAGAGGCGATAATCATGGAGGCGGGGGAGAATGGCGTCTATCTGAGCTCAGAGAGCGAGTGCGGGGGCGAGGTTTGCGCGAGCGGGGGCATGGTGTAGCAATATGGACGCCTACTGTTGACTCTTATAGAGTAGTAGAGATATATATCAATGATAATGTAAAGCTCAAATTTTGTATTAGAGAAAAAATAATAATAATGATATAAATAAATAAATATTATTGCGTAGGGTTTTAGCATTATGAAACTGTTGAAGATTACTTATTTGTGCATGTTCAATTAATAGAATTATATTGGTTAAACAACAAATAAATAAATATAGAAAAATGCATACCATGCTAGAATTCTTGTATGTTTGCATTTGTACTCAAATTTTTGAGACAAGTTAAGTTTGAAAGGTGGAATTTGTAGCACCCAAATCCTATTTTGGGATTTTCTCCCAAAGAAAATGAGTTAGTGTACCTTAAGAATAAATTCCTTTCTTTGCAAAATACATTTTCCTAAAGAACATAAATTGTAATATAAAACTTGTGGGTAGCTCGAAGCTTAGAATTAAACTTTGAAAACTAGAGAAAACATCATCAAATATTGAACTCATGGACTATTCTTAAATAATCACTTTGTGTTTAGGAACCTTCTTTTAGTAAAGACCAAATTAAAGACTCTAATACAAATTGATTTCTTTTAGGATGATATAATATTTATAAACATCCACTAAGACATTAAGATGATTATTTTCTAGAATAATATACATTTTGTGCATACAAGTGTTCAAATTTAAAAGAAGTGGATTATTAGATAAAGTAAGATAATAAAAAATTAAACTTACATTTCATACTGTGGTTTTAAGTGCACATTTAAAACTGAGTCAAAGTTTGAACTGGCTTTGAATCTAGTTTAAAATCTACGAATTGAAATAGAAAACAGTAAAAAGAAAAACAAAAGAAAAAGAGAAACCTTCAACTGGGCCAAATCCCATTGCTTCAACCCATTCTCCCTTGGATCTGCACGGCCTAGCGCTTCAACCGTGCGTCCAGGCGCTGACTGGGTGGGCCCTCGTGTCAGACTCCCCTCACGCGCGCGCGTACGGAAACCTCTGGCACTGACTCATGGGCCTGGTCCTGCTTGCGCGCGCACCTCCCCACTTACTCGCTGCTTGTGGACCCCGCACCACAGGTTCGCCCCTATCCCAAATTTGTGCTCTCGTCTTACTCACTGCCATGTGGGGCCCCCTCGACAGTCAGGTCTTCTTCCCCGTGTGACTCGGACCACACCGTTACGAACAGATCAATCGTGATCTCAGGCGAGCGCCCACTTGCTCGGACTCTACGGGCCGATTCCGTCCCGGTGTATAACTATGAGGCCATGCCCCCCTCGTCGCCATGATCCAGCACCCGAGACAATCATGAAGGAAGTGAAGCAGCGAGGAGATTGAGAGAGCCACCACACTCAGAGAGAGAAGGGGGAAGTCTCGGATCGGTTGGGGGAGGCAGTGGCATCGTGGCCTGGGGTCAAGCCTTGTGCTCATGGAGTCATCCATCTCGCACCGTGAATTTCTAGCTGGTTGCCGCCTAGAGTCAACCACTAGCACCTCGGGGCGCACTCGCTGGAGTTGGTAGTTGTCACCGCGTCGTGGATCGGGGCGCTCAGCACCTCTATTGCCGGTAAAGCTTGTGAACTCAGTTTGTTTCGATCCCTGCGATGTTCACCTAGGATAGCACTTGAGGTTGGGCGCTGTGGCGCCTTGGGACCGTGTGTGGTAATGGCGTCGCCGTGAGGTTGTCCCCACCACCCTGACTGGGCTGGAGATTGAATATGAGCCTAGGACCGTTGGATCTTACACCGACGACGCAGATTAGACTGGGTCTACCGCTTTAGAGTATCGCGCCAGGGGTGTTAGATCGAGATCTGAGGGCCACGGCTGGGTCTCGCCTTAATTAAATCCGGGCGGCTGATCTCGTATTGGATGGATGTGATTGCATACCGATTTGCATTCATGCGCGTCTAATTTGGGTCGTCAGTATTAATCGGATGGCCGAGATTTATTCATACCTCTTCGGCCATGGTAAACTTACTAAAGAGACCCTGAAGTTTATGTTATTCAACCAGCCATCCACACAGGGGGGAAACAATTAGAACTGAGTCCCGAAATTTGTGAATAGAACCCCATACTCCCTGGATTTTGCAATATAGCCCTGGAATTTATGTTAAGTGCAAAACAAATATTAAAATGACTTAAAAACTTATGTACCACATAACTTTTGCATCTTAACTTAGTTTTACTTCATTCCAGTTGCTTCACTTCATAATAAAATTATCTACACTTTGGTAACCCTAGTTTATCATGTAACATATATAACTAATTTGTTAAACAAGGATCAGAGGATTAGCCTTTTATAATTAATGAAATATTTTGATTCTATAGTTATAATCTGATTAAAACATGTTTTCTAATCAAGATATAACTTGGATTAATTAAATTAATGGTTTCTTAGGTATATCTTTCTCACATGATTTATAATAAACAACTTAGAACATCGTTTTCCTGTTTAATCACACAAACCTTCAAAAAGTCATAATTATTTAACCCTAACTCCGATTTTAGTAACTCTAGAACCCACGATCTCGTAGTGACGCATAGATTATTATTATACAGTTTGTTCATATGTTTGGTGTGATGTTAATTTTGCCTATACCATATTTGTTTGTATTGCTACATTTATCAGTGAGGATACGAGTCACTTGAAGAGCAAGTTGGTACCTGGAATCTCAAGTCCCAGGCAAGTTGTGCCCTTGATCACTTTTGTTTACCCAATAATGTTCTTTATAATTATTTTATCATGCATATGCTTAATTTTGATGGGACCCAATAGTTCACCCTAGTTTGGTTATCTTGTTACCTTGTTTACCCCGAACTATTTGGGTAGTTTTTGCTATTGTTATACATGGTTTTGTGTTTAATATTACATTTTGTTCATGTCTCCCAGTCAACTTTGAGTTGCTGGATCGTTGTCATCATATGATGTAAATATCTATTTATTTTGTACAGAACTCCTATTATATAGTAAAGTTGTGACATTCGTTTCTGTACCATGGATCATCATATGTGTGAGACTTGGTCCCAGCACACCTGGTGATTATGTTCGCGCCCGGGTTTTGGTGCCCCCAAAACCCGGGTGTGACAGATAAATCGAAAAAGCTGCGACATTAGTGTAGCTTCAATCCTCTCTCTAGCATGTGTCTCTCAACCATTCGTTCATGTCACGTAAGTCGCTACTACCAACCATGAATTCTTATGCGCTAGGACGACAGTCGTTGCTGACGTTGTGTGAGTGGCATCGAACATGATGTATATAGAGGAGTAGTGCATCCGGTGGTGCAATGGCTAGGTGTACTACCTCGCTGATGAGCCCGGTGTGCACTGAAAGGGAAATGTGCCCTTGGGCAATTTCTATTATGTATTGGTGATTAAGTGCCCAACACATTCATTTAAGTTCATATGTGCTAAATGAAGAGAAAAGTGCAAATCAAGACATGAGGTATGTTTCTAGAATTAGTACATTGTTTTGAGTACTAATATACTTTGTCTAAGTGCTAGAAACAGGAAAAGAGAGGATTGCAAATGACTTGGCTGTGTACAACCAAAGTCCAGCTCGGTCTGGCACACCGGACTGTCCGGTGGTGCACCGAACTGTGTCCGGTGCGCCAGCCTGAACTCCGGTGAACAGGCCGCTCTCGGAAAAAGTTTGGCGGCGTATGGCTATAATTCATCGGACTGTCCGGTGGTGCACCGGACTGTCCGGTGAGCCAACGGTCGTCAGCTCAACGGTCGGCCGCGCAATCCGCGGGCGACGCGTGGCCCACGCCAACGGTCGGCAGGGGGCACCGGACTGTCCGGTGTGCCAACTGCCACGAATCTGCAATGGTCGTCTGCGCCAGAATAGGAAATAAATCAGCACCGAACCATCTACAGTGACTGTTCGGTGGCGCACCGGACTGTCCGGTGTGCCACCCGATAGAAGGCAAGGATAGCCTTCCTTGTTGACCTCCAACGGCTCCTAGCTGCCTTGGGGCTATAAAAGGGACCCCTAGGCGCATGGAGGAGTCACCCAAGCTTACAAGAAACATTCTAAGACTCCAAGACTCCAACTTCGCGCATTTGATACTTTGAGATAGTGACTTGAGCTCCATTTGAGTTGAAAACTCCGTGGGTTGTGTTTTGAGCTCAAGTTGTGATTTGTGTGCGTGATTATGCTGTGATTTGAGTCTTGTGTGTGTTGCTCTCCCCTCCCTTACTTCTATGCTTCTTTTGTGATCATCATTATAAGGGCGAGAGGCTCCAAGTTGTGGAGATTCCTCGCAAACGGGAGAAAAGACTAAGGAAGAAAGTCGTGGTATTCAAGTTGATCATTGGATCACTTGAAAGGGGTTGAGTGCAACCCTCGTCCATTGGGACGCCACAACGTGGAAGTAGGCAAGTTTCACTTGGCCGAACCATGGGATAAAAATCGTGTGTCTCTTGTGATTGCTCTCTCTTTGTTTGTCTGTGTTCGCAAGAGATCGCTTCAAGCCACTTAGCCGCACTAACACTTATAACTAAGTTTTGTGGCTATTAGTTTTTGATTTTTACAGGATCACCTATTCACCCCCCCCCCTCTAGGTGCTCTCAATTGGTATCGGAGCCATTCTCTTCACGTAAGGGACTAATCGCCCGAAGAGATGGATCCTAAGGGAAAGGGGATGGTGGTCAACGACAAGGAGAAGGAGTCCCTCTTCAACGAGCCAAGGGATGACAAGCTCACTGACTCAGGATCGAGTCACAAGAAGAGGGACAGGAAAAAGAAGAGGCGGATCAAGAAGATCATTTACTACGACAGCGACACCTCCTCTTTTTCACCAAGAGACGACGACAACGCGTCTAAGAAGAAACCGGTTAATCAAAACTTTTCATTTGATTATTCTCGTATTCCATTCAATTCTAATGCTCATTTACTATCAATTCCACTTGGGAAACCTCCACACTTTGATGGAGAAGACTACTCATTTTGGAGTCACAAAATGCGTAGTCACCTATTTTCTCTCCATCCTAGTATTTGGGAGATTGTTGAAAATGGAATGCATTTTGATAATACTGACAACCCCGTTTTCATAAATGAGCAAATTCATAAGAATGCACAAGCTACCACTGTGTTGCTAGCATATTTGTGCAGGGATGAGTACAACAAAGTGAGCGGCTTGGACAACACCAAGCAAATCTGGGACACCCTCAAGATATCACATGAGGGAAACAACGCCACCATGATCACCAAAATGGAATTGGTGGAAGGCAAACTGGGAAGATTCGCGATGATCAGGGGAGAGGAGCCAACACAAACATACAACAGGCTCAAGACCCTGGTCAACAAAATTAGGAGCTATGGAAGCACAAGATGCACGGACCACGACATCGTCCGACTAATGCTAAGGTCATTTACGGTAATTGACCCCCATTTTGTCAACCTTATTCGTGAGAATCCCAGGTACACCAAGATGACGTCCGAGGAGATACTTGGGAAGTTTGTGAGCGGACGCATGATGGTGAAGGAGGCTCGATATGTGGACGATGCTCTAAACGGTCCACTACCCGTCCACGAGCCTCAAACTGTTGCCCTCAAAGCAATCAGTAGCAGGGAGACGCTACCAAGCAAGGTGGCACAAGTGGAGGCCGTTGGCCTCAACGAAGAGGAAATGGTGCTTATCATCAAGCACTTCAAGACTGCATTAAAAGGACGCAAGGAGTATCCCAACAAGAATAAGACAAAGGGAAAGCGCTCCTGCTTCAAATGCGGTAAAACTGGTTATTTTATTGCTCAATGTCCCGATAATGAAAATGACCAGGGGGAAGAAATACATGGGAAGAAGGAAAAGAAGAAAAGCTATAGGAAGGCAAAAGGCGAGGCTCACCTTGGCAAAGAATGGGATTCGGACTGCTCTTCATCCGACTCCGACGATGAAGGACTGGCAGCCTCGGCCTTCAACAAGTCCTCTCTCTCTTCCCCAACGAACGACACACTTGCCTCATGGCCAAGGAAAAGAAGGTAAGTGTTTGAGATACCCTGAAGTACACTACTTCTAGCGATGATGATTCTAGTGATGACGAAGTAGATTATATTGATTTATTTAAGGGTTCAGATAGAACTAAAGTAGATAAAATCAATGAGTTAATTGATGCTTTAAATGAAAAAGATAGATTGCTAGAGAAGCAAGAGGATATTTTGTATGAAGAGCATGATAAGTTTGTTAGTGTGCAAAAATCCCTTGCATTAGAGATTAAAAGGAATGAAATGCTATCTTCTGAGTTATCTACTTGTCATGAATCTATCTCTAGTTTAAAGATTTTGAATGATGATTTAAATGCTAAGCTAGAAGTAGCTAATAAATCTAGTTCATGTGTAGAACATGTTGTAATTTGCAATTGATGCAAGGATTTTGATATTAATGCTTGTAATGAACATCTTGCATCCATTACTAAATTAAATGATGAGGTGGCAAGTCTTAATGCTCAACTTAAGACTTGCAAGGTTGATTTTGATAAGTTAAAATTTGCTAGGGGTGCCTACACCATTGGTAGACACCCCTCAATTAAGGTGGACTTGGCTTTCGAAAGGAAGCCAAGAACTTAACAAGCCAAAAGGCTCCCATACCCAACAAAGGGAAAGGGAAGGCCCCTATGGCTAGTAGTACTCAAAGGAATCATGCTTTCATTTATAATGATAGAAAATTTTCTAGGAATGCTCATTATAATAGGAGTTATGATCATGATGCTTTTGATTCACATGCTATGATTGCTTCAAGCTCTACTTTTGTGCATGGTAGAAGTAGGCCTAGAAAAGGTAATGTTGTTCATCATGTGCCTAGGAAAATGTGCAATGAATCTACTATCATTTACCATGCTTGCAATACTTCATTTGCTCTTTTATGTAAAAGGGAAAAAGTAGTTGCTAGAAAGTTGGGATCCAAATGCAAGGGAGATAAGACTTGTATTTGGGTTCCAAAGGCTATTGTGACTAACCTTGTAGGACCCAACAAGAGTTGGGTACCTAAAACCCAAGTGTAAATTGCCTTGCAGGTTTATGCATCCGGGGGCTCAAGCTGGATTATCGATAGCGGATGCACAAACCACATGACGGGGGAGAAGAAGATGTTCACCTCCTACGTCAAGAACAAGGATTCCCAAGATACGATCATCTTTGGAGATGGGAACCAAGGCAAGGTCAAAGGCTTGGGCAAGATAGCCATCACCAACGAGCACTCCATTTGAAACGTATTTCTAGTAGAGTCGCTTGGATATAATCTCCTGTCTGTAAGTCAATTGTGCCACATGGGCTACAATTGTTTGTTTACAAATATTGATGTTTCTGTCTTTATAAGGAGTGATGGTTCATTAGCGTTTAAGGGTGTATTAGATGACAAACCCTACTTAGTTGATTTTTCGAAAGAGGAGGCCGATCTAGATGCATGCTTAATAGCTAAGACTAGCATGGGCGGGTTGTGGCATCATCGTCTAGCACATGTTGGGATGAAGAACCTTCACAAACTTCTAAAGGGAGAACATGTGTTAGGACTAACAAATGTCTGCTTCGAAAAAGATAGACCTTGTGCAGCTTGTCAGGCAGGGAAACAGGTGGGAAGCACTCATCACAACAAGAATGTGATGACAACATCAAGACCACTAGAGCTACTACATATGGACCCCTTCAGACCCGTTGCCTACCTTAGCATCGAGGGAAGTAAGTATGGTCTTGTTATTGTTGATGATTTTTCCTGCTTCACTTGGGTGTTCTTTTTGCAGGATAAAACAGAAACCCAAGGGACCCTAAAGCGCTTCCTAAGGAGGGATCAAAACAAATTTGAACTCAAGGTGAAAAAGATAAGAAGCGACAACGGGTCCAAGTTCAAGAATCTGCAAGTGGAGGAGTATCTTGAGGAGGAAGGCATCAAGCACGAGTTCTCCGCTCCCTACACACCATAGCAAAATGGTGTGGTAGAGAGGAAGAACAGGACGCTTATCGACATGGCGAGGACAATGCTTGGAGAGTTCAAGACGCCTGAGCGGTTTTGGTCGAAAGCTGTGAACACAGCTTGCCACGCCATAAACTGGCTCTACCTTCATCGCCTCCTCAAGAAGACCTCGTATGAACTTCTTATCGGTAACAAACCCAACGTCTCATACTTTCGTGTATTTGGGAGCAAATGTTACATTCTAGTGAAGAAAGGTAGAAATTCTAAATTTGCTCCCAAGGCGGTAGAAGGGTTTTTACTAGGGTATGACTCAAATACAAGGTGTTGGAACTTGCGCTCCGGTGTAGGTTGATCCAACGGGAGAGTGAGAAAGATGAAAGCACGGTTTAGCTTGAGATAGTAATTGCCCTGTTAATCCAGCCCCTCAAGGGCACTGTACAGGGGTATTTATAGGCGCCTGAGTGCCGAACGTCTCGATGTAAAGACGCATGTGCCCTCAGGCACCTAGGCTATCCCCGGAATATTCCCATATAGGAGGGTTACAGACTGTCATTACAGAAAAGCCATTACAAATCGAGCCCGTAACACACTTCCGTGCACGGGGCCTGCTACAATGGGCTGAATCCCACGCGGGCCTCCAGGCCGTGGGACGGGGCGACGTCGTCGTAGGCCTTCGTCTCGTAGATGTAGAGGACAAAGGGTGGACCTCGCCGGTCGTTTTGCCTCCGTTGGTGCAGCGAGATGGACGAAGGCTGGAGCGAAGGGTGGCGTCTTCGCCTTCGCCCCAATATTTGCCCTCCGAGGGACCATTTCGACTAAGTCATCTGGTGCCGAAGGCGTCGCTAGATGGTGGAGACACTGCCCTCGCTCGAAGTGGTTCCACGGGGGTTTTTGATGTGACCGTTGACGGACGCGGTACTGTTGGACTGTGGGTTTCCCGAAGCTTCGCGTCTCGTGTATAAAAAGGGTGGGGCAAAACCCTAGCCTCCTTTTGAAATTGTTCGCCCGCCTGCCTGCCCTCCTTGCTCATGCTCGTCGGAGATCTGACCCGCGTTAAGCAGACCGCTTGCCGCTGCCGACGGTACGTAGCCATGTCGTTTTCTTCCTCGTCTACTGCAAACTCGCCGCCAACCGGCGCATCGTCCGAGGATACCCTGAGCAATGTGGCGACGGAGGAGCTGCGACCGGGTGATACGGTGGAGTTCGGTGTTTCGTGGATTTCCTCGGTCCGCATTCAGGATATGCAGCAGCTTGGTTATTTTGGCAGCGGAGTGGGGCGTGTCCCAGGGGCGGAGGAGGTTCCCGAGCCCAAGGGCGAGTTGGTTGTCTTTGAGGCATTTTTCACCGCTGGCCTTCGTCTGCCTGCACATTGCTTTGTGTCGGAGGTCCTGCAGAGGTTTGAGGTCCAGGTCGACCAGCTGACGCCGAATGCCGTGGTGGCCCTAGCGAAGTATGTCTGGGCGGCGACTTCGTATGGTGGCCAGCCGTCTGTGGAGGTCTTCGCCAAACATTACTGTCTGCATTGGCAGAAAAGGAAAATTGGACACAAGATTGCACAGTTTGGATCATGCACGTTTACGCCGAAGATCGGAAAGACTTCGATGGAAGTTGTGGAGTTAGTTCCCTATGCCTGCAATAAATGGGGCAACTGGTGGGATTTCTGGTTTTATGTTTCGGAAGGCGAGGTTGAAGACCACTCAGGGCTCCCCGTGGCCGTGATGTGCTCCCATTATTATGTAGCATACCCACAATTTGAGGTGGCAGAGGATGATGAAGACGAGGGAGCCCTTCGGTGCGCTGCCCGCATGAGTAGCGGGCGCGATTTAGTTGAGGAATTCGTCGGGTATGGGATATGGCCCTTGGCACATGGATGGGCACTGGGCGAAGTATGCCCTCGCGAGATGCCCTCCCTGGGCGGGCAGCGGGTGCGAAGTCCTGCCTTCACTTTGGATCTGCATGGCTGGGATCCCGCCGCGTTCGTGCGCAAAGCGGAAGACGGTGCGGCGAGGATCGTAGGGCGCTATGTGCCGAGGACAGAGGGTCTGCGGAGCTGGGATATCCATGGGTCCAACGTTAGGTTGAATCGGGTCTTCGAGTTAAACTGCTTGCCATACGGTGGCTATCCCGGGGAAGACGCCGCCGACCGCCGCGGGAAGAAACCGGTGGACGTGACCGAGGAAGGGCCTTCGCAGGAGGCTGCCCCGGCCACTAAGAAGAGAAAATTAGGTACTGCAGTTGGGGAGTGGGGGTCTCTGATAGTTTTGCTGTCGATTTGATGGGGACGTGCGCAGCCCCCGGGGAAGGATGTCTTCGCCCGAGCTCCGGGAGTCTTCGGCGCGAATGCTGGAGGTTACGGGGGGTCGATGGCCCAAGAATGTTCCGGTCCCCCGCGCGGCTGGCGAAGACTTCTTTACGTCTAGCATGACTTGCGAATTGAAGGTTTTTCCTTACGGGCGGAACATTGCTGCTGTTGTATCGGCAGTGATGGAGAGGGACCATCAGGACGGCGCGCAGAAACGTCGGGCGGTCGTCAGGATCGCAGATCCTATGTGCGAGGCGAAAAGGGCGCGGGGGAGCGCGAAGGCTGCTGCCTCTAGTGGTAGCAAACAGGCGCCGGCTGTGAAACTGACCGCCCACGTGCACAGCAAGGCGTCGGCCAGTGCGAAGGCTACCGCCGCTGGCGGGAGCAAACCACCCCTGGGCGGGCTCGTGAAAGAACGAAGGCAGTCTTCGCCGGTGCGACGTATTGCCGACTTCGGCACGAACATCAGTGTCGAGGATTATCTTGTTGGTAAGTTAACACACTCTCTCTTTTCTTTTTTTCCTTTTTTTTCTTACTCGACGAGGTCTTTAACCAGTATCATGGTGCAGGTCCAGGTGAGGGGCAACTGGATATTGTCCCGCCCTCGGTGACGACCACTTCGCCAACGGCGGTGGTGGGGGCGAAGGGTGCTGCATAGGACCCGTGGGCCACCTTCTGCGCAAGCGGCGAGATTCTGTCGGCTGCTGCCGCTAAGGACGTGGCGGGCTCCATGTCGCAGCGACTGAGGGAGGCGTCGCAGCAGCTGTCACAGCAGCTGAAGCGGGTAAGTTCTGCTGGACTTCGATGTTTGTTGTTTTTATGAGGATTCGGGTCTCATGGGTTTATGTGTCAGGCGGCCGACTTCGCTGACCTCGTCGCGTCGGGTGCCTTGACTGCGGACGTTGTCGCTGAGGTCGAGCGTCTCCGGGCATAGCACGCGGATGCTGTGCGGGAGAAGTCAGCTGCGGAAAGCAAAAATCGCAGGCTGGCGGAGAAGGTGGCCGCCATGGAGGCCGAGAAGATGGATCTCCGACGCCAGCGGGCGGAGGAGAGGAGGGAGGCGAACAAGGCCATCGCTAACGCGCAGGCTGCGCAGGCCGAGGCCAAAGTGGCGCGGGCGGAGGGCAATCTCGCCCGCCAACGCGCTAAGGAGCTGGAGGCGAGATTCGACGCCCTACGCAGCCGCGTGGATAAGGCTAAGACCTCTACACGCGCCGAGGTCGAGTGGACGCACGCGCAGTTCGTGGAAACGTACCACGAGCTGGGTGCGCGGACTGCTGACTTTGAAGTGCCTAGCCAAGAAGCGGGACTTCGCTTCCTCGAATGGTTGCAGGAGGAGCTGCTGGTGCTCCCGACCATTGTGACAGGCATCATGTCCTTCGCCTCCCTCGTCACCTGCGAGGGAGCCATGAATGCTTTGTCCCGCGAGGGGTGCAATCACTATGAGGTCTTTGACTGAGCGGACGAAAACTTTGAACATGAAATCTTCAGGGTCGAAGACCCCGTGGTGAAGCAGTCGGCGGGGGCACTCTTTGATAGGATGTGGGGTCCACACGACCGAGAGGCGGTCAGGGAACAGTCCGACCGGGCAATAGAGCAGGTAAAAGCGAAGACATCATGTGGTTATATGTGTGGGTAAGTGGCTTTGCTGAATGTGTGTTGTTGCTGCAGATGGCTCATTCCGAAGACGTCGAGGACCTTGCTGGTCTGGACAGCGCACTGCCCGAGGCTGCGGAGGTCGATCCGGTGCCGCACACGGATGCTGGTGAAGGCCCCTCGGCGACCCCTGCACTCGCTGCGGCTGGCGAAGACCCCGCACCAGCCCCTGCGCCGATTGACGAAGATGCCCCGAAGGCGGTGGCCGAGCCAGCAGCCGAGGACCTCACAGCCGCAGCCGGGCCTTCGCAGGTGGCTGAGTAGGTGTTGGGGAGTTTGTACATTTTGCCTGTGTGATACTGAACCTCGGTTGCTGCGCAAGTTCTGGGGTCTGGGCCTGCGCACGCAACCGCTACTGACAATGATATTTTTTGGCGGCTTCGACCGTGGCTGCTGATGACGATTCGTTTGGCTCTGTGTCTAAGTGCGTTGAGTCTAATGATTCTGGGAGTTCGATTGTATGAACAGAGGAGTCTTCGGATGAGGACTTGGATTATTTTGCGGCGTTGGATGTGGCTGTAGCAGAGCCCTCCCTGCGCACGGAGGGTTCCGAGGAGCCCCCGTGCACGAGTACTGGGTATAGGCGACGACGGGTGGTGGTGAAACAGAGGGTGAGTGGATTGTCACGAAGTGGTAAGCGGCAACATGGTGAGTTGGAGAGTGGGTGTCTTCATGTGGACGGGACTGGTAAGCGAGAATTGTTGTCCTCGCCGATTGGGGTGAGTGTAGGTGAGGGGGAGCTATGAAATCTTTTTGAGGGTGAGGAATTGAGGATAATGTTGTTCAACTATAGGGAGATGGGTATCATCCCGAAGGTTGAGCCAATGTGATGTATGATGCCCTCGCTGTGTATATGTAACCGTAATTTATATGATAAGGTTGTGCGCCTTCGTTGATCCAGTCGCGCCCGTAGGCGATTTTTGCCCGGTGTCTTTTTGGGACAACCGCGATCTTTGCGTACTGGTTGTGTTGTTCAGGCTGCACCCGTAAGCGACTATTGCACGAAAGGTCCGGCTGCACCCTTAGGCGACTTTTGCATGGAGAGTCTTTTGTGAAAGACTTCGATGTTGCGCACTTATTGTGCTAGTCCGGCTGCACCCTTAGGCGACTTTTGCACGGAGTATTTTGGGAAAGACTTCGATGTTACGCATTTATTGTGCTAGTCCGGCTGCACCCTTAGGCGACTTTTGCACGAAGAGTCTTTTGGGAAAGACTTCGATGTTGCGCACTTATTATGCTAGTCCGGCTGCACCCTTAGGCGACTTTTGCATGGAGAGTCCGGCTGCATCCTTAGGCGACTTTTGCACGGAGTGTCGCACGCGAGGGTGGCCAGCGCTGCCCCTCGCGGTGACTTAGGTGTGGTCGAATGCCAAAGACCGTCGATGCGGTCTTTTTCGACATATTGTGTCTTAGTTTTTGCGGGGGATTTTTGCGGGTATATTACATGGCTCCGCCTCATTAAAAACCTTACCCCCAGGAGGAAAAGAGTGCGGGTCGAAATGATACTGTTTGGTGCATTACAAGGGCGTGTTAGCCCTGAGGATTCAAACAAAAATTTTGCGGAGATTATCGATATTCCAGGAATGCTCTAGGTCCTCGCCGGACGGCGTTATCAGCCTGTACGCGCTGGGGGACGCCTTGACGATGAAGGGACCCTCCCACTTTGGCTCCAGCTTGCCCCGTGACTCTGTCCGAGTTGTCCGGATGAGTATGAGGTCCCCTTCGTCAAATTCTCTTGGAATGATGGCGTGGTCGCGCCAAGCCTTCGTTTGAGCTTGGTATTTGTTGAGAGCCTGCAGGGCAAAGACACGGTCTCCGTCGATGAGGTCTTTGGAGGTTGGTTCGTCGACGTCGGGGACGGCTGAAGCGCTTGTCCGTGGTGACCCATGTTTGATTTCCTGCGGGGTCATGGCCTCTGATCCGTATAGCAGGCGGAAGGGAGTGAACCTAGTCGCCCGGTATTCGGTCGTGTTCAGCGCCCATACTGCTTCAGGTAGTAGGTCGGTCCATTTGCCCTTCTTGTTGTCGAGAAGCATTTTCTTAATGGCGGTGAAAATCTTGCTGTTGGCGCGTTCCACGACGCCGTTAGATTGGGGGGTGGTATACTGAGGCGAAGGCTAGTTTGGTGCCGATGGAGAAGCAAAAATCCCTGAAATCCTGGCTGTCAAACTGTTTGCCATTGTCAACTGTGAGTTCACACGGGACTCCGAATCGGCAGATAATGTTTTGCCAGAAAAATTTCTATGCAGTCTTCGACGTGATTGTGGATACTACCCTTGCCTCGATCCACTTGGTAAAATACTCGACGACAACGAAGGTGAACTTCTGGCAGGCTTTGTGCCGTGGGTAGTGGCCCGACAATGTCCAGGCCCCAGCGTTGAAGAGGCCATGTGTGGGCGATCAGTTTTGTGAGTTGCGAGGGGTTGCCCGAGCGGGGAGAGAACTTCTGGCAGGCTTCGCACGACCTCGTGACTCGGTTTGCGGTGCAGATAATAGTGGGCCAGTAGAAACCTTGACGGATCACCTTGGCAGCGAGGGCCCTAGGCCTCGAGTGAGAGCCGCAAGTGCCACTGTGGACTTCGCGCAGGATCTGGAGGCCTTCAGTCTCGGTGACATATTTGAGCATGGGCTGACTGATCCCTTTCTTGTAAAGCTGGCCCTCAATAAGTGTGAAGTCCCGACTTCGGTGTTTGAGGCGCTTGGCCTCATTGACATCACTTGGATGGTAGTATCCTTGCAAGAATAGGGTTATAGGGGCCCTCCAGTCTTCAGCCATGATGAGATTGACAATGCGAAGGCCCCCAGCATTGGTGGTTATTTGCAGGCCCTCTGGGTTGCGGACGGCTGGTGTGCCAATGACGTGGTAGAACACGTCTGAGGGCAGGGCTTCGCCTCTAGCTGCTGCTTTGGCCAACACGTCGGCTTCTTCATTTCTAGAGCGATCCACATGCTGCAGGGTGAAACCCTTGAACTGTTTCTCAAGACTGTGGATGGCTGAAAGATACTGCAGAAATGTGGGGTCTTTTGCTGAATAGTCTTTTTCGATCTGGCCAGCGATGACTTTGGAGTTTGTCTTGATTATGCAGGTGGCCACCCTGAGTGCTTTTAGCTTGCGAAGACCCAGGATGACGGCTTCATATTTTGCTATGTTGTTTGTGCACTTGTCGGATTCCAGAGTGAAGCTGAGGCGTGCTGCGTATCTGTGCTTGATGCCGGTGGGTGATGTGATAATTGCAGCTGCGCCTGCCCCCGCATGGCACCATGCGCCGTCATAGTGGATGGTCCACACCCTCTCTTAGAGCTCGTCTTGCTGTCGTGCCGGCCCTGTCCGGTCGATGATGAAATCTGCGAGGACTTGCGACTTGATTGCTGTCCTGGGCTCGAAGGTGATGTGGTATTCGGAGAGTTCGGCTGCCCATTTGGCGATACGGACGGACGCCTCTGGATTTCTGAATAATTTGCCGAGTCCCCTGTCCGTGGTGACCCGCACCTTGAACGCTTCGAAGTAGTGGCGCAACTTGCGTGATGCCATGACGACTGTGTAGGCAATTTTTTCCAACTCCGTCATGTTGCACTTGGAAGTTGTGAGGACTTCGGAGACGTAATAAACTGGACACTACCGAGTTGTGCCCTCTCTGACCTGCTCTTGGACCAACGCTGCGCTGACGACGTGCGGCGAAGCCGCGATATAGAGCAACAGAGGTAGCGAGGGGTCGGGGCTTGTAAGGGTTGCCAGCTCTGACAGGTGCTGCTTGAGTGATGCGAAGGCTGCCGCTTGCTCTGGTCCCCTTGCAAAGTCTTTTGCGCCGCGTAGTGTCCTAAGGAAGGGTAGGCTTCGCTCTGCGGACTTGGAAATGAATCTGCTGAGGGCGGTCAACCTGCCTGTCAAGCGCTGGACGTCTCTGGTTGACTGCGGAGGCGTCATGTTGATGATAGCCTAGATCTTGGTTGGGTTGGCCTCGATCCCACGGTGCGACACCAGGTAGCCCAGTATCTTCCCCTAGCGAACTCTGAAGACACATTTTTCGGGGTTTAGGCGAAGTCTTGCTTCCCGCATGTTTGCGAACGTTTCAGCGAGATCGGCTAGGTGATCCTCTTTGTTTCTGCTGGCAACAACAATGTCGTCCACATACGTGAAAATGTTCCGGCCTACTTGGCTCTCGAACACCGTCTTGGTGAGGCGAGAGAAGGTGGACCCAGCGTTCTTTAGTCCCTCCGGCATTCTGACGAAGCAATAAGTGCCGAAGGGTGTGATAAAACTGGTACTGGCCTTGTCTTCCTCCTTCATATTGAAAGGGAAATGTGCCCTTGGGCCATTTCTAAGTATTTTGGTGATTTAGTGTCCAACACAAGTGGCTAAGTGTAAAATGGTGGACAAAGTACAAATCAAGGATAAAGGTATGTTTCTCAGACTTAGTACATTGTTTTAGAGACTAATGTATTGTGTCTAAGTGCTGGAAACAGGAAAAATCCAATTGAAAATGCCTTGGCTCGAGCAGCCAAGACTCTGCTCAGTCTGGAGCACCGGACTGTCCGGTGGTGCACCAGACAGTGTCCGGTGCGCCAGGCTGGCTCTGGCGAACAGGCTGCTCTCGGGACTTCGACGGCGGTGTACGGCTATAATTCACCGGACTGTCCGGTGGTGCACCGGACTGTCCGGTGGGCCGTTCACAGGCGAACTCGTCGCTCTCAGGAATTCATCGGCGACGTACGACTATAATTCACTGGACTGTCCGGTGTGCACCGGAATGTCCGGTGAGCCAACGGTCGGTAGGACCAACGGTCGGCCGCGCGATCTGCGCGGGACACGTGGCCGAGCCAACGGCTAGAAGGGGGCACTGGACTGTCCGGTGCGCCAACGGCTCCAAGACTGCCAACAGTCGGCTTCGCCATAGAAGGAAGGAAATCGGGCACCGGACAGTGTCCGGTGTGCACCGGACTGTCCGGTGCGCCAGTCGACAGAAGGCAAGATCAGCCTTCCTAGATTGCTCTCAACGGCTCCTAGCTGCCTTGGGGCTATAAAAGGGACCCCTAGGCGCATGGAGGAGCACACCAAGCATTCCTACAACATTCCTAAGAACCAAGACATCGATTCCGCGCCTTTGATTCTTTGCGATAGCAATTAGAGCTCTAGTTGAGTGGTGAACTCCTTGAGTTGTGTTGTGAGCTCTCGTTGCGACTTGTGTGCGTGGTGTTGCTGTGATTTCTTGTCTTGAGTGTGTTGCTAATCCCTCCCTTGCTCCGTGCTTCTTTGTGAACTTCAAGTGTAAGGGCGAGAGGCTCCAAGTTGTGGAGATTCCTCACAAACGGGATTGAGAAAAGCAAGCAAAACACCATGGTATTCAAGTGGGTCTTTGGACCGCTTGAGAGGGGTTGATTGCAACCCTCGTCCGTTGGGACGCCACAACGTGGAGTAGGCAAGCGTTGGTCTTGGCCGAACCACGGGATAACCACCGTGCCATCTCTGTGATTGATTTCTTGTGGTTATTGTGTTTTGACTCCTCTCTAGCCACTTGGCATTTACTGTGCTAACGCTTAACCAAGTTTTTGTGGCTTAAGTTTTCAAGTTGTACAGGATCACCTATTCACCCCCCCTAGGTGCTCTCAATTGGTATCGGAGCCGTTCTCTTCACAAAGGGACTAACCGCCCGAAGAGATGGATCCTAAGGGGAAGGGTATCGTGATCAACGATAAAGAGAAGGAATCTTTCGTCAACGAGCCGAAGGATGACAAGCCTACCGACTCGGGCTTGGGCCATAGACGGAAAGATGGGAAGAAGAAGAAGACGAGGCGCATCAAGGAGATCGTCTACTACGATGACAGCGATGAGTCTACTTCTTCCCAAAAGGACGACGACCACAACGACTACGAGAGAAGGAAACCGGTCAATTCGAACTTTTCTTTTGATTACTCTCGTATTCCTCAAAGTACAAATGTTCATTTATTATCTATTCCACTTGGTAAACCTCCTCATTTTGATGGAGAGGACTATGGATTTTGGAGTCACAAAATGCGTAGTCACTTGTTCTCTCTCCATCCTAGTATATGGGAGATTGTAGAGAGTGGAATGCACTTTGATAGTACGGATAGTCCCATGTTCATTAATGAGCAAATTCATAAGAATGCACAAGCTACTACTATTCTTCTAGCTTCATTGTGCATGGATGAATACCACAAAGTGAGCGGCTTGGATAATGCCAAGCAAATATGGGACACCCTCAAGATTTCTCATGAGGGGAACGACGTCACCTTGCTCACCAAGATGGAGTTGGTGCAAGGCGAGCTTGGACGATTCGCGATGATAAGGGGCGAGGAGCCGACATAAACATACAACCGGCTCAAGACCCTTATCAACAAAATAAGGAGCTACGGAAGCACGCGATGGACGGACCACGACGTCGTCCGACTGATGCTAAGGTCCTTTACCGTTCTTGATCCTCATTTGGTGAATAATATTCGTGAGAATCCCAGGTACACCAAAATGGCGCCCGAAGAAGTCCTTGGAAAATTCGTAAGCGGGCGAATGATGATCAAGGAGGCGAGGTACGTGGACGATGCTCTAAACGGTCCAATCAATGAGCCTCAACCCGTTGCTCTCAAGGCAACAAGGAGCAAGGAGGCGTTACCCAGCAAGGTAGCACAAATTGAGGCGGCCGGACTTAATGATGAAGAGATGGCCCTCATCATCAAAAGATTCAAGACAGTGCTAAAGAGTCGCAAGGGGCAGCCAAGCAAGACCAAGACAAAGGGGAAGCGCTCATGTTTCAAATGTGGTAAGCTTAGTCATTTTATTGCTAACTGTCCCGACAATGATAGTGATCAGGATCAAGGGAACAAGAGGGAGAAGAAGAAAAACTATAAGAAGGCAAAAGGCGAGGCACATCTTAGCAAGGAGTAGGATTCGGATTGCTCCTCGTCCGACTCCGACAATGAAGGACTCGCCGCCACCGCCTTCAACAAGTCATCCCTCTTCCCCAACGAGCATCACACATGCCTTATGGCAAGTGAGAAGAAGGTATGTACTCGAAACTCTACCTATGCTTCTTCAAGTGAGGACGAATCTAGTGATGAGGATGAAATAGATTATTCATGTTTATTTAAGGGTCTAGATAGAACCAAGGTAGATAAAATTAATGAATTGATTGATGCCTTGAATGATAAGAATAGGCTTTTAGAAAAACAAGAGGACTTGTTGTATGAAGAACAAGACAAATTTGTAGAAGCACAAAAATCTCATGCCTTAGAAGTTAAGAGAAATGAAATGCTTTCTTGTGAATTATCTTCTTGCCATGAGACGATTTCTAGCTTAAGGAGCATTAATGATAATTTGAATGCTAAGTTAGAAATAGCTAGTAAATCAACAACTTGTGTAGAAAATGTTGTTATTTGCAATAGATGTAAAGATTTTGATATTAATGCTTGTAGTGAACACATAGCTTCTATTGCAAAGTTAAATGATGAAATGGCTAGTCTTAATGCCCAACTTAAGGCTAGCAAAAGTGATTTTGATAAACTAAAATTTGCTAGGGATGCCTACACGATTGGTAGACACCCCTCAATTAA
Organism: Zea luxurians; assembly: GCA_029449295.1. Taxonomy (NCBI): domain Eukaryota; kingdom Viridiplantae; phylum Streptophyta; class Magnoliopsida; order Poales; family Poaceae; genus Zea; species Zea luxurians. The sequence goes on from JAOPSE010000053.1 coordinate 14,306,370, forward strand.
GGATGGGCTTGGCTTCAAGAGGGAAGCCAAGAACTTAACAAGCCATAAGGCTCCCATCTCTGCCAAGGAGAAAGGGAAGGCCCCTATGGCAAGTAGTACTAAAAAGAACCATGCTTTTATGTACAATGATAGAAGACAGTCTCATAGGAGTTTTAATGTTTTTGATTCACATGCCTATGATTCTTATGCTATGTTTGCTCCCAGTTCTTCCCATATGCATGGTAGAGATATGCCTAGGAAAAATATTCATCATGTGCCTAGGAAGAATATTGTTCATGTTCCTAGGAAAGTTATGAATGGACCCTCTACAATTTATCATGCTTTAAATGCTTCCTTTGCTATTTGTAGAAAGGATAGGAAGATAGTTGCTAGGAAATTAGGGGCAAAATGTAAGGGTGATAAAACTTGCATTTGGGTCCCTAAGACAATTTTGACTAACCTTGTAGGACCCAACAAGAGTTGGGTACCTAAGACCCAAGCCTAAATTTGCCTTGCAGGTTTATGCATCCGGGGGTTCAAGCTGGATTATCGACAGCGGATGCACGAACCATATGACGGGGGAAAAGAAGATGTTCACCTCCTACGTCAAGAATAAGGATTCCCAAGATACAATCATATTCGGTGATGGGAACCAAGGCAAGGTGAAAGGTTTAGGCAAGATTGCAATATCAAATGAGCACTCTATCTCTAATGTGTTTTTAGTTGAGTCTCTTGGATATAATTTACTATCTGTCAGTCAATTATGTAATATGGGATATAATTGTCTATTTACAAATGTAGATGTGTCTGTCTTTAGAAGATGTGATGGTTCACTAGCTTTTAAGGGTGTACTAGACGGCAAACTTTATTTAGTTGATTTTGCAAAAGAGGAGGCCGGTCTAGATGCATGCTTAATTGCTAAGACTAGCATGGGCTGGCTGTGGCATCGCCGCTTAGCACATGTGGGGATGAAGAACCTTCACAAGCTTCTAAAGGGAGAACATGTGATAGGTTTGACTAACGTGCAATTCGAAAAAGATAGACCTTGTGCAGCTTGTCAAGCAGGTAAACAAGTGGGAGGAGCACATCACAGCAAGAATGTGATGACCACTTCAAGACCTCTGGAGCTGCTGCATATGGACCTCTTCGGACCCGTCGCCTATCTGAGCATAGGAGGAAGTAAGTATGGTCTAGTTATTGTTGATGACTTTTCCCGCTTCACTTGGGTGTTCTTTTTGTAGGATAAGTCTGAAACCCAAGGGACCCTCCAGCGCTTCCTAAGGAGAGCTCAAAATGAGTTTGAGCTCAAGGTGAAGAAGATAAGAAGCGACAACGGGTCCGAATTCAAGAATCTTCAAGTGGAGGAGTTCCTTGAGGAGGAGGGGATCAAGCACGAGTTCTTCGCTCCCTACACACCTCAGCAAAATGGTGTGGTAGAGAGGAAGAACAGGACGCTCATAGATATGGCGAGGACTATGCTTGGAGAGTTCAAGACCCCCGAGCGCTTTTGGTCGGAAGTCGTGAACACGGCTTGCCACGCCATCAACAGGGTCTACCTTCACTGCCTCCTCAAGAAGACTTCATATGAGCTGCTGACTGGTAACAAACCCAATGTGTCTTATTTTCGTGTATTTGGGAGCAAGTGTTATATTCTTGTGAAGAAAGGTAGAACCTCTAAATTTGCTCCCAAAGCTGTAGAAGGGTTTTTATTAGGTTATGATTCAAATACAAAGGCGTATAGGGTCTTCAACAAATCATCGGGTTTGGTTGAAGTCTCTAGCGACGTTGTATTTGATGAGACTAATGGCTCTCCAAGAGAGCAAGTTGTTGATCTTGATGATGTAGATGAAGAAGACGTTCCAACGGCCGCGATACGCACCATGGCGATTGGAGATGTACGGCCTCAGGAACAATTGGAGCAAGATCAACCGTCTTCCTCAACTATGGTGCATCTCCCAACCCAAGATGACGAACAGGTACCTCAAGTGGAGGCGCATGATCAAGGGGGAGCACAGGATGTTCAAATTGAAGAGGAAGAAGCACCTCAGGCACCTCCAACCCAAGTTCGAGCGACGATCCAAAGGGATCATCCCGTCGACCAAATTTTGGGTGATATTAGCAAGGGAGTAACTACTCGTTCAAGATTAGTTAATTTTTGTGAGCATTACTCCTTTGTCTCTTCTATTGAGCCTTTCAGGGTAGAAGAGGCCTTGCTGGATCCGGACTGGGTGTTGGCCATGCAGGAGGAACTCAACCACTTCAAGCGCAATGAAGTTTGGACACTGGTGCCTCGCCCCAAGCAAAATGTTGTGGGAACCAAGTGGGTGTTCCGCAACAAACAGGACGAGCACGGGGTGGTGACGAGGAACAAGGCTCGACTTGTGGCAAAAGGTTATGCCCAAGTCGCAGGTTTGGACTTTGAGGAGACGTTTGCTCCTATGGCTAGGCTAGAATCAATTCGTATTTTGCTAGCATATGCCGCTCACCATTCTTTCAGGTTGTACCAAATGGATGTGAAGAGCGCTTTCCTCAACGGGCCGATCAAAGAGGAGGTGTACGTGGAGCAACCCCCTGGCTTCGAGGATGAACGGTACCCCGACCACGTGTGTAAGCTCTCTAAGGCACTCTATGGACTTAAGCAAGCCCCAAGAGCATGGTATGAATGCCTTAGAGACTTTTTAATTGCTAATGCTTTCAAGGTCGGGAAAGCCGATCCAACTCTTTTTACTAAGACTTGCGATGGTGATCTTTTTGTGTGCCAAATTTATGTCGATGACATAATATTTGGTTCTACTAACCAAAAGTCTTGTGAAGAGTTTAGCAGGGTGATGACGCAAAAATTCGAGATGTCGATGATGGGCGAGTTGAACTACTTCCTTGGGTTCCAAGTGAAGCAACTCAAGGACGGCACTTTCATCTCCCAAACGAAGTACACGCAAGACTTGCTAAAGCGGTTTGGGATGAAGGATGCCAAGCCCGCAAAGACGCCGATGGGAACTGACGGACACACCGACCTCAACAAAGGAGGTAAGTCCGTTGATCAAAAAGCATACCGGTCCATGATAGGTTCTTTGCTTTATTTATGTGCTAGTAGACCGGATATTATGCTTAGCGTATGCATGTGTGCTAGATTTCAATCTGATCCTAAGGAGTGTCACTTAGTGGCTGTGAAGCGAATTTTGAGATATTTAGTCGCTACGCCTTGCTTCGGGATCTGGTATCCAAAGGGGTCTAACTTTGACTTGATTGGATATTCAGATTTCGACTATGCTGGATGTAAGGTCTATAGGAAGAGTACATCGGGGACGTGCCAATTCTTAGGAAGGTCCCTGGTGTCGTGGAACTCTAAGAAACAAACTTCTGTTGCCCTATCCACCGCTGAGGCCGAGTACGTTGCCGCAGGACAGTGTTGTGCGCAACTACTTTGGATGAGGCAAACCCTCCGGGACTTTGGCTACAATCTGAGCAAAGTCCCACTCCTATGTGACAATGAGAGTGCTATCCGAATAGCGGAAAATCCTGTTGAGCACAGCCGCACAAAGCACATTGACATCCGGCATCACTTTTTGAGAGACCACCAGCAAAAGGGAGATATCGAAGTGTTTCATGTTAGCACCGAGAACCAGCTAGCCGATATCTTCACTAAGCCTTTAGATGAAAAGACCTTTTGCAGGCTGCATAGTGAGCTAAATGTCCTAGATTCACGGAACTTAGATTTATTTATAGCATACATGTATTTATGCCTTTGATCATGTTCCTTCTGCATTTTGTTGCTTACTTGTGGTGCTCAAGTTGTATAATCAATCCCCGGACCTCACAAGTCCTTGTGCAAGTGATGCACATATTTAGGGGGAGTTGTGGTACAACTTGACCCTTTGAGACTAACCGTTTGCTTGAGTTTGCTTGATTTAGTCTCAAAGGAGGTTTGAAAGGGAAAGGTGGACTTGGACCATGAAAGACTTCCACTGCACTCCGATGAAAAGAGTAACTTTTCCAAGTTCATCTTTATCCTCTTATTTCCTATTTGCTCTTAGTTGAAGATTTTGGTGAGGCAATACGGTTAAAGGGCCAAGATTGATCCCGTTTTGGTGCTTGATGCCAAAGGGGGAGAAAATAAAGGCCAAAGCAATAAATGGATCAGCTACCACTTGAGAGATTTTGAAAAAAGTGAAATAGAGCTTTTGGTTTGTGAAGCGTCCCCAATCCTCTGGGACTCAAATGCGATACAATTACTAGTCCCAGGAGGCTAGCAAACACATTTATACATCAGATGATACCAAATCTGCTTAAACGAGACAAACCTATAAAGGTGGCGGTCAACTTTAAGAGTTGGTCCACAACTCGAGACATATCATCAGAGTGGGGCTGAAGCAGCCCGATATACGCAGCGAAGCAAGTCAGTGGTCCAACAGCCACAGGCAAGGTTGGGAACAGTCGTAACTCTTACCCGATCTCCTTTTTCTGAAAAACAACAAATAAGCAAGGGTGAGTACAAACGTACTCAGCAGCCCACCTTCACCCGCGGAATGGGGAAATCAGATATAATGCATGGAATATGTGGAGCTCGGGATATTTTGCAGAAACAGCAATATTTAATGCAGAGTTGTTTTGAAAAACATTTTGTATTTTTGCAAAGCGCATCCTCTCCAAAAGGAGCAGGAAGTTTTTTAGTATTATAACAAAATCCCCTGGACTAAACCATCCATGCATCTCAGCAGTTTCCCACTGGTTTTCCTTTTCAAAAACCGCTACTGGACTTCCCGTCCACCATAGCTCACGGCTCAACCGCCGAACCTTTTTAAAAACCACTCTTCTCAAAACCATCTCTTTTTTTTGGAAAACAAAACATTAATTGCCATACCATACCAGACTCGTCCATTCCTATGGACACAGACTATTCGAATAGGTTTTCAATCTCTGCGCAGAGGTGTACACTTTACCCACTAGTCCGGCTCTGCGATCTCATGATCAATGAGATCCGAATCCGAATCTCTTTCTTTCCCCGCACGTCCTAACCTTAACGGTTATCCGGAAGGAGTCAGGCCACCACCATGTCCAAACTGGACAAAACTTTCCCCCTCCTTATCCTCCCGGTGCTCCCCAGCCTTCATAACCCTAGGGTTGGACCGTACGAGTTCAGATTGAGTGACTGCCCACACAGTCTCGAGTGGTTGTACTATTAAAGAGTACAGGTAGTGAAGATGACAAACCGGTCCTTATATGAGGGGACAATCCTTCTGCTCACGCCTAAACCAGCTGAGCCAACACCTTAGGCCCTCCCCTAAACCAGGGAGTCCCTGATTATCCCTACTCAAAGGTGATAAGGGTGAAAACCCTTCATCATACACATTTTGAAAAACATTTTCTTTTGAAAACTCACACCTTTCCTCAAATCATTTGTAACAAATATATCAGGGATTGATTGCGGCAAGCGGCTGGGTGGCCATAATAACTTGTGTTAAAATCATATCATGCATAAAATAATAGGCTGAGGGTTGTGGTTGTAAAACATAGGTAATTTATGCATCAAAGGGATCCAGTGAGCTTGCCGTGCTTATTCGGCGAAGGGGGAAGGAGAGCTCGCGGAACTGGCTTCTGGCTCCACCGCCTGGCGTAGACTTGCAGATCTGGCCTCCACGAGATGGCACGAACGCTCCGATAACTATGCAACATGAACAAGCAAACATACAAACCAGCAAGTATACCAACAAATATTTAGTATAGTGGTCAGAAAAGCGATATATGGATGGGTAGAGTCTTGAGTAGAATCTATGTCATGTGGTGTTGTGATATTACTGGTGGTGGAGCGGAGGTGCTTACCAGGAGGGTGGACTGGAGGCAAAGCGACACTATGCGTGTAGCCGGCAGAGCGGAGTAACTGAGTGGGTGGGGTGTTTGCCTTGGCTGAGGGTGTTGAGTGTGTGTGGAGAGGGAGAGGGTAGCTGGGTGTATTTATAGCTGAGTGTAGGTGGTGTAGCACAGTGAAGTTCACTGTTGGTGAGAATAGTGACGAATGAATCGTCTGACTTGGTATGAACATGAGAGTTATAGGCAGAATATGGGACAAAAGTATTTTGGGAGTTTTCTGGAACATGAACCATGCTTAAGGGGTGACATGGCTGGATAGGGAATAGTTTGATAAAAATTTAGAAACGAGAATTATTGGAATCTGAGTTTGGGAGCCTGGTTCGAAGGAATCTCAAAGTTAAGCGTGCTCAACTCGGAGAAACCTGGGATGGGTGACCAGATGGGAAGTTCCCTACTGGAAGGAAAATCACAGTCACCGGAGTTCGTATGACTGGAATATGGGTCTGGCTGGTCTTAGGTGGACTGGACAGCATGATGTATGAGTAGTTGAAATTTGGGGTGATCGGCTAATCGATGAATAGTAACGATGAATAGTGGCGATGGAAAAGTAATTATAGATATCATCTATGAATAGTAACGATGATGAATAGTGTATGTGAATAGTAACAGTGAATAGTAACAGTGAATAGTGACAGTGAATAGTGACAGTGAATAGTTCGTATGAACGAACGATGAACGATGAATAGGAACTATGAACGAACGGACGAACGATCGAATGATCGGACGAACGAACGATTGGAATTTCGGCAGCATAACGGCAGGAAAAGATTATTTGGACGAACGGACGGACGAACGATCGAATGATCGGACGAACGAACGATCGGAATTTCGGCAGCATAACGGCAGGATAAAGATTATCTGGAAGAACGATGAATAGGGACTATGAACGAACGATGAACGATGAATAGAAACTATGAACGAACGATGAACGATCGAATGATCGAACGAACGAACGATCGGAATTTCGGCAGCATAACGGTAGGAAAAAGATTATCTGGAAGAACGATGAATAGGGACTATGAACGAACGATGAATAGGGACTATGAACGAACGATGAATAGGGACTTTGAACGAACGATGAACGATGAATAGGAACTATGAACGAGCGATGAACGATCGAATGATCGAACGAACGAACGATCGGAATTTCGGCAGCATAACGGTAGGAAAAAGATTATTTGGACGAACGAACGGACGAACGATCGAACGATCGGACGAACGGACGAACGAACCATGAACGATCGGACGAACGATCGAACGATCGGACGAACGAACGAACAAACTAAGAACAGGGGACAAACGATCGAAGAACGATCGAACGATCCTTGTGCTAGTGTGTGCTTGTGTGGAACATGGAGTGGGTGTGTGTGGGGGGGAGAGAGTTGCCATGAAATGGCTTGGGGTGGGATGGGAGGAGGCCCTTGCCCCTCTATTTATAGCCATGGTGGGGGGATTAGGGGGAGGGATGAGAGGATTAGTGGGAGGGATGAGAGGATTAGTGGGAGGATGAGATGATTAGTGGGAGGTTAGCATGTATTTGTCTTGTATAAGTGAGATTTGCTTGTAGAGCTCACCGTATGACACTGGAGGCATACGTATACGTATGAGCATGAGGAAAGTTATGAAGAAAATATTTGTAGGGACTTGAAAAATGATTCTGAAGGTATTTCTCAAGAGGAAAATACCTGGAGATATATCGGTGGAATATTTGGGCAGTATTTCTGGAAAGAACTTGAAGGGGATTACTCGGAAAATATCTGGGCGGTATTTCTGGAAACAAATTGAGGGTGATCACTGGGAAATATTTGTAGGATATTTTGAGGAGGATTTTAGAGATAATATAGACCACTATATTTTATTTGCTGATATCAACTCGCAAACAAACATTTTGAAATGAAATTTGAAATTCATTTTGAATTTAGAGGGAGTTTGAGAAAATTTCAGGATTTGAATTTTTGGGATGCTACAAATCTACCCCACTTAAAAGGAATCTCGTCCTCGAGATTTGGCTTAGAAGGGTTATGGGTATAGCTTTACTTCAGCTACATATCTTCACTTTGCAACTCTTCGAGGAGATGGAACTTCAACAAACTCCGGCCTTTGAGGAGCATCCGGTTGCTGATTGCAAATGCTGATTCTGGCTACTCAAAGATCATCTTCAGGCTTCAGCTTTCGCTTGGCAGCTAGCTTATTGAGGAAGCATCGATGCCAACACGCAAACCTTTCTCTTGCGAACTCCCACATGGATTCCTTCCTTGATTGGTCTTCTGGTGCTTCATCAACAAAACTTGGGTAACCACTTCTCATCCAGAAACTTATAAGCTTCGATGATCTGGTCCTCCACAAGCTTACTAAGGCCTTCTTCTTTTTCTCCATAGGAACTGTTGGGGGCCTTCGTCCTCCGAAGGTCCTCAAAAACATGATTTGACAATGTTTTCCAAGTGGATTATGTGAACAGGTATCTTCGGACTCAGAAGTGTGAACATAAAACACGGTCAGGACGAAGCCTGAGCCAGACGAAGGACGAGCTGATTACCAAGTTCTACGAAGGACGGTGCACAGCCGAAGCTGTGTGCAGGGAAGCTTCGTCGCGATAGCGGAAAGGGGAACCGACTTAAAGATGAAAAGACTACGTGGGCCTCGGCAGATTTTCATAAGCCGTTAACAAATGTAATGGACATGGATGTAATTTTATGTGGGCTGCGTCCCGCGTCTATAAATAGATGAACAGTACTCCCGTACTGTTCACGCTGACTTGGCATTGGCATTTGCGTCACGCTTGTACTTTTTACCTTCTCTCAAGACCGAAGGTACATTTGTAATTTGTAATCATTTCTATTTCTCTGTGTTAATAAAATAGAAATGATTCTATGATTTACATTTCATGTTTTGTATGAATCCTTCGTTATTACTTGTTGTATTTACGAAGGTATGTCTCTTGTGACCTTCGTCCGGAACTCATTATTCCCGAAGGGGAATAATGTTTGGTAGGACGAAGGGCCTTAACATTTAACATTTTTTATGTTGCCTTGTTCTTAATCCGAAGCATTTGAGAACAAGTCCTCAACATTGGCGCCCACCTCCGGTGAACTCACTTCCACTTCGAGTTTCTTGAACACCTTCGGAAGCTGTAGACCTTCGCTATGGCACCGAAGAAAGCTTCGACGGCTGGGGCTGCAGCACTGCAACCGCTGGATCACAACCAGGAGACCGTCTCCCTTCGGGAGGCCCGAAACCAGAAGAGAAAGGCCGTCAGCCCAACGCTTCAGGAGGAAGAGCTAGACCAAGAAATCAGGGATATGGAGATGCTACATCAACAGGTGCAGAGAAAGAAGGAGAAGATGGCCCGGCTAGCTGAGTTGCAACGGCAGATAGACGAAGCCTCTGAGGAAGTTCGCCATCTTACTCATGATGAGCAAAACAGAAGGCCTCAGCAGAAAGACCTTCATCAGGAGGGCTTCGTCAACGAAGATGACTGGTATGACAATTTCCATCAGGGAAATTTTGTTTTCGATAATGCTTCTCCTTTGTCCGCTGAGCTGCAGGCTACACCTTGGCCTCCATCCTACAAGCCACCCCAGCTTCCCATGTTCGACGGCCACTCGGACCCGAAGCAGTTCCTGATGAGCTACGAAGCAACAGTGTCTTCGTATGGGGGCAATGCTGCAGTCATGGCGAAGTCTTTCGTCATGGCCGTCAGGAATGTTGCCCAGACCTGGTACTCCTCCCTTCGACCAGGAACGATTACCTCATGGCAGAAGCTGAAGGATATGTTGTTAACCAGCTTTCAAGGATTTCAGACGAAGCCGGTCACTGCTCAAGCCTTGTTCCAGTGCACTCAGGACCATGAAGAATATCTTCAGGCGTATGTCAGAAGGTTCTTACGTCTGAGGGCGCAGGCTCCAACGGTGCCCAATGAAATTGTCATCGAAGCCATGATCAAGGGGCTTCGTCCTGGACCTGCAGCCCAATACTTTGCTAGGAAGCCTCCTCAGACTTTGGAGAAGCTGCTCCAAAAGATGGATGAGTACATTCGTGCTGATAATGACTTTCGCCAAAGAAGGGAGGAGGCCTTCAGATTTTCTGAGATGACCAGGGGCTTCGGGGGAAGGTTCTATCCGAGGCATGTCAGGTCCATTCACAACTCCACTCAAAATGATGACAAGGGGAGTCAGCAGAACAGGCCGCAGTGCTCCTCACAGGCTTCGGGGCAGCAGCAAACTTTCTTTCGGCCACCAGCTCCAAGAGGCAGAGGCGCCAGGGGCTTCGGCGGGAGATTTGGAGATCAACCAAGGAGGACATTTTGCTTATTCTGCGGTGAGAACAAGGGCCATACCACCAGAATGTGCCATGTTACCATCCAGAAACAAAAGGAGCTAGCAGAAGCTGCAGCGCAATAGGGACAGCCGAAGCAGGTCATGCATACTGCTTCGTATCATCAGCCTTACATTCCGGAGTACGTGGGCAATCACCCTGCAGTTTCTGTAGCTTCGGCAAGTCAACCTCAAGCTTCATGGCAACAGCCCCCGCCTCCACCTCCGCTGCATCAAGGCCAGCAGCCAGAAGGGAGCCAATATGCTCCGCATCAAAGGGATCTCAGAGAGCAATCTGAAGCCCATACAGTCAATAGTACTGTGCCGGAGTCGAAGCACATTTATTGACAAATATCCTACTTTGATAGCAGTCTTTTCCGTTTAAGTTCTGTTTTCTGTGTAATAAAGAACACTTCAGATTTCATATAATAGTTTCGTGGTTGGTCATCAGAAAAACCTATCTTCTCTACAGGTTTAAGTTGCTGAAGCTTAAAAATTTGCGGTAATAAGGAGGATCTTCGGATTATTAAAAACCCTTCGAAGCAACAAAAAGTCGTTCTAAGGAGCGCAGAGTAAGTCGTCGAAGTTACAAAAAGCCGTTCCAAAGGGAGCGCAGTGTAAGTTTTTTGCTCCAAAGACGTTCCTAAGGGAATGCAGAGCACACAGCGAAAAGTCAACGCTGATACCGCCTAAGTAAAAGGCGAAGAAGCTCCAAAGACGTTCCTAAGGGAATGCAGAGCTTACGAATATATTTTGTGTGTATCTTCGGAACAAATGTCATTTGCATAACATAACATCATCACATCATTTTGCATAACATAAGCATCATACATCATGCTGCATTTGGCAAAAGAAGGGGACACAGTATCAACCTTCGAAAGGACGCTTTGAGAAAGTGAAAATTGTGTAAAGTCATGAGGGAGTACAATGATAATCTTCGGAATATAGCTTCGGAGAATATTTTTACGAAGCATGGACGAGCTTTATCAGAGCAATATCAAAATTGTGTAGCTTCGGATAATGTTTTCATGAAGCATGAACATGTTTCATCAGAATAATTTTAACGGAGAATGTCTTCTTCACGAAGCATGAAAAGAAGGGAAGGTGTTTTTTTTCGCCGAAGGCTCAAAAAAGGTATGTATGTAGAGTTTCATGCATCGTAAAGAATTGAACAATGAAAAGAAACTTGTATATTACATTCAAATGTACAAAATGTTATATAGATCACACTTTAAATGTTTTTTCTAAATAGCATCTAGTCTTCTCTTAATACTGCTTCGGCGGCTTCATTTAAAAGTTGATCAACAACTTTGTCCATGATAGCTTCGGCCATTTGTTTAATTTCATCATCCCCTTTTGTGTGGGGGTCGGCAGTCGATCCAGCAGCTTCTGAGGGAAGAGAACATTTCTTCAATACTTTTACAAATCGCGAGCAAAATTTGAAATAAAAATTACAACACAATAAGAACGACTAATTAATACCTAATTGCCTTTCAGGCTCTGTACTTCTTTCGGCAGCTTCTGCCACTTTCCTAGCATCATGGATGCCTTTTTCGCTCCTTTGGATGATTTCTTGCGCCATTCCTCGGCCGCCGTCGTTCCAGATATCAGTAAAAAATTTGCCACCAACCACGCTTGCTTCGGCCGAGGGGTCCTTGATGTCTTCGGAAGATAAGGCAGCTTCGGACTGAGCTAAAAATTTTATGTGCCCGCAACCTTTCTTCTCTAAGACAGAAGCAATTCCTCTGGCGCCCGAAAAAGCGCAGATGTCGCCACGACTGCTCAGAATCTCCTCGAAGGCCTCTGCTTCGTGACTAATCCATTCCAATGGACCTTCGGGATTGCCTCGCGAGAAATTCTCTTCGCTGGAAAAGGCGCCCACGCTGGCGAAGCTGGTTTTAATTTTATTCATGCATTCTACAGATTTGACATAACATTTTCTCTGAGAAGCACGAAGCTCTTTAACACTTAACTCCAATTTATTGACCATATAATCACTGAGTTCTCGTTTTGTTTCCTCAAGCATGCGTTCCTCTTTAGCTCTAGCCAGCTGTTTTTGAAGATCTTTAATTTCACGTTTTTGGGCTTCGGCCTGAGCTTTTGAAGCAGCTTCGTCCTTCTTTACTTTATCTACCAGTGTAAGCAGAATTTTATCCTTTTCCAGAGCTTCGTTTCTCAGTTTGATAACTTCGGAGCGTAAATTGTTAAACGCAATGTCGTAGCTTTCATCTTCGGCGCTTTTTTGGGCTCTTAATGCGTTGCTCAGAATCAAGCCCTGTATGAAAAAGAATCCATATAAGAATAAAGGAATGAATTACGCATTAAAAAAGTTTTTTCAAACGCTTAATTTCCATACCTTTAGGCTATTATATGCAAGACTGTCTGCGAGATCCTCTTTCGTCATGGCGCATAATCCAGCTTCGAGTTTCGGGAATCCCATGCTTCTAGCCATTTCCCGGCATACGGATAATTCCTTATTGTCTGGGAGACAGTACAGGAAATCATCTTCGTTTGTCCCATTGAATACTACTGCCCCCTTCGGATACTTCAACTCTCTAGCATAGTGATTCGCCTCATAGATTTCTTCTTCAGACAGTTTCTTCCCCGAAGCATGTCGCACGATGTAATCGTGTATGCTGGAGGGAGCTTCGGGGGTGGCCGTGTCAATTTCTTCAACCAAGGTTGGTTCTGATATTTTCTCAGATTGTTCCTTGGTGGGCTCTGAAGGCCCAGCTTCGGCTTCAGCTTGTTGTTTCGAAACCTCAGTAGATGCTTCAGCGAGTTCAGCGGACTTCTTTGTGGTTGTGCTTGAAGACTTAATTGTCTCCAAGACATCCAGAACGTTCACCATCCGTTTTCTTCTTGGGGTCACCAATGGGCCCTTTTGATTTTTTGTTGTTTCGACATTTGCTGAAGGACTTAAAATTTCTGATGTTTTTGGCCCTTCAGTCTTCGGTTTTTCTACTGCTGAAGGCACTTCAGCCTTCTCTACTGTCTTCGGCACTGGAGCTGGTTCCGTAGCTTCAGAGGCCAAAGAAACTTCACCAATAAATTCTGGCACTGTGGCCGGCTCAATAAAGCGTGTTCGATGGGTGAGCACCTTCATCTTTTTCCTTTGAGGCGCTGGCTCACTAGTGGCACTTGTGGTAGCTTCTGTCGCGGGAGAAGCATTTTTCCTTTTGCGACCCAATACCGGATAATGATAGTCAGGGTAGATAAACCCGACTGCGTCAAACACACGGTTGAGCCTTTTCTTCTTTCGGCCTCCGAAGGCTGCTGATAGCGCAGTATTTTCAGCCTTCGAGTATGCCCCAAGTAGTTCGTCACTTAATGTTTCAATGCTTTTCAACCAGTCATCGTCAGGTTCAACAAATTTATCTGCATATTTGAATGTGTATTTCAGTCTGACCAATCCGCCTTCATCGGATTCTTTAATGGTCTCCTTCGGCATTTCCCACTTTTCTGTAAGTGGCCATACCCTGAAGGCGATGTGCTCTTGGACCAAGTCCCTTGTCCCAATGAAAGAGCAGACCACGCCGAAGGCTCTTTGGCATTCCTCGGCTGCTTCATCCATTTCAACCTTCAGCCTTCGAAGTCCGAAGCGTTGCCAGATGGGGTGCATAATGATACTTTTGACATCTTCTTGCACCGATAAGTCATTCTTTACATAGAACCACTCTGTCATCCAGGCTCCGGGCCACCTCTTCCGAAAGGTCGGCACAGGGCAGCTTGACCCGGAGCGGGCACCGAAGCTATAACACCCAAAATTGTTGTGGTATTGTTCTTTTCCCCAGGGCTTCGTCTCGTATAATAACTCATGAATGTTGCAGAAGCTTTTAGCGTTTGGTTCCAAACCTTGGCTCCTCACAGCCTAGACAAACATCCCCATTCTTATGACAGCTTTGGGAGTAAGTTGATGAAGGTAGACTTGGAATGTCTTCAGGACTTCAACAACAAAGTTGCTTAGGGGGAACCGAAGCCCAGCCTTGAGAAAGCTTCGGAAGACTACGACTTCATCTTCTTCTTGGGTGGGAGAAGTCTTCTCTCCAGCGTCAGCCCTCACAACAGATATATCTCGAAAATACCTCCCCCTCATATTATCAATATGACTCTGCTTGATAGTGGTCTTACCGAAAACCGTGTGACTTGGCCGCCATGGTCGATCTTCGGCCTCTTCTCCACCACTTTCTACATCATAGCTGTCGCTGTCACCAGTATCTTCGGACAAACCTTCAAGAATCTCCTTGGTGATTTTCTCTGTATTGGTCTCCGCCATCGCTATCAGGAACCCCAAATTCTTCTCTTCTTCGAGACTCAGCTTCGTCTCAGCAGGGATCTTCTTACCTTCAGACATCTTCGGACACGCTAAAAAACTTTTTTCAGGGCCGAAGCTTCGAAATCAAAAAGGTCACCAATCTTAATGCACAAGAGCTAAAAATTTAGTGGACCGAAGCAGATGGCAAGTGTGCGTACCAAATGAGTTGGCGGTGTGATCTTATTTATACGCCCAGGGCGCTGAAAATTGAAAGACCCCGCTTGTCAGTGAATGTTGCTATTCTAGCAATGGGAAGGTGTTTTTTCGGACCTTCGGCTCAAGGCCTTCGTCCATATCGCAATCTGAATTTATTATTAACAAATTAATATTGCGAGGGGCTACTGTTGGGGGCCTTCGTCCTCCGAAGGTCCTCAAAAACATGATTTGACAATGTTTTCCAAGTGGATTATGTGAACAGGTATCTTCGGACTCAGAAGTGTGAACATAAAACACGGTCAGGACGAAGCCTGAGCCAGACGAAGGACGAGCTGATTACCAAGTTCTACGAAGGACGGTGCACAGCCGAAGCTGTGTGCAGGGAAGCTTCGTCGCGATAGCGGAAAGGGGAACCGACTTAAAGATGAAAAGACTACGTGGGCCTCGACAGATTTTCATAAGCCGTTAACAAATGTAATGGACATGGATGTAATTTTATGTGGGCTGCGTCCCGCGTCTATAAATAGATGAACAGTACTCCCGTACTGTTCACGCTGACTTGGCATTGGCATTTGCGTCACGCTTGTACTTTTTACCTTCTCTCAAGACCGAAGGTACATTTGTAATTTGTAATCATTTCTATTTCTCTGTGTTAATAAAATAGAAATGATTCTATGATTTACATTTCATGTTTTGTATGAATCCTTCGTTATTACTTGTTGTATTTACGAAGGTATGTCTCTTGTGACCTTCGTCCGGAACTCATTATTCCCGAAGGGGAATAATGTTTGGTAGGACGAAGGGCCTTAACATTTAACATTTTTTATGTTGCCTTGTTCTTAATCCGAAGCATTTGAGAACAAGTCCTCAACAGGAACCTTACTGGAATACTACCCCACTTAAAAAGAATGAGGGTAGATCTCTTGAATCTTGGGGATTTGAACTCCTTGAAGTACCTCATAACAAGGGTGTTACGGGGCCTTCTTCTGTTGTTGCTGCTTGAGCAGGCTGCGGAGAGATGACTGACACAAGGTTGATTTTGGGAGAACCTTCTTCTTATCTTCTCTTCGCTATCTTTTTTCTCTTTTCACTGCTCCTTTCTTTCTCTTTGCTCTTCCCACTGGAGGATTCTATCAAAGAGTATTACCATCATACAGAGGAGGAAACCAAAGATGTTGAACCATATACAACAGTCTTCAACCCAAGAATTACCAAGCATTGTGATCTTAGGGGCAAGGGAGTGGAAAATGGAGTTGCTTGCGATTTGGCAGAGGGTATTTTATCTGGTGTGTGTGCTTTGCTTGGGATGGGAGTTGAGGGAGCTGGGGGGGGATTTATAGGCGAGCGGGGGTGTCCGGTTGCAGAGTGGTGGTGATGGAGTAGGTGCTACGCGGCAGCGGGTGCGACAAGGGGAGGGGGGTCTGGTGTTGCCGGCGATGATGGTGGCGGTGGGTGCGCTGCAAAGGTGGCGTGGGCGGTGGTAGTGTGCTGCAAAAGGGGGGGCGTGGGGCGGTGGTAGTGCGCATGGAGGCGGGCACGCGTGCGAGGGGCACGGGTGAGTGGTGGGGTCAATGACCCTGATGTTTGTGGTCTCTGGTTCCAAGAATCTTTGCCTCTCTGTATGGTAATAACTCCTTCTGTCCTCTTTTCCTGTTTACTTTGACTCAGGGGCAGTGCTTTGATTCTCACGGTCGGTCCTTTTGACTGAGCGGCTGGACTGGTTTCTTCTGTAGCTTGTTACAGGCTTCAAGGGTGAGCTTCCCGGTATCTTCTTGGGTAAGGCACTTTTTTCTTCAGATGGGTTAAGATGAGAATGGAAGCATAAGGTAAGGATTAGCTCTAATTTGTGATCTATGTTTTTAGAGAAAACCTTTTTAAGAAAAACGAAAAGAAAACACACAAGCTCAGCAATGATAAGCACAAACAAATCAAATGTTTTGAATAAGGGAAGAATAGAGTTTTTCCAAAGCACGGGCTACTCAGATTCGGGGGCTAAGCATAACTACTATTGCTTGGCTCTTGAATTGAGAACTATGCTAAATGCAACTTATGAGCACTAACGTTAAAGCATCACATATGCACTCAAAAGGGGAGAAAACATCAAGCGAAATTCATTTTGAAATGCCCTAGGGGGCCACACAAATAGAGTTTTTCAAGGCACGGGACTACACGATTACCTCTCATACATGCAGGGCTCTAGCCAAAGTGAAGAAAAACTTCACTACCTAATGCACGCAGAGGACTGGGTATAACTAACTCAGATCTGGCAGCTTCTCTTCTGGCAAGGCTGACGCACAACTTCAATCTGAGATATCTCCTGGATGGGTCAACAGGGAGCTGATGTTGATAACTTCTTCTGGCGGCGACTGAGATGGCAAGACGTGGTCGAACTCTTCTTCAAGCTGGACTGGCTCTTGTAGCTCCTCTGAGGGTGGCGGTGCTGGCGGGGTGCTTGCAGCTTCTTCCTTGACCTCAAGGGACGGTGCTAGAATCTTCTTCATGGTGAGGGGCTCAAACAACTCTGGCGGGGGATCTTGGGAGGATTCAGGGTGCTCTTGTTTATCCATAGCCTTAGGGGAGACTGGAATTCCTTCCAAGACTATGGTTCCTTCCGGGAGTTCCCAAGCCTTCTTCTCTCCTCTGATAGAGACCGGGTGACCTTGAAGAATCTGGGGATCTTCAGCTCTCATGGGTTGAACTGGGTTGGATGGAGCGGGCTCTTGGATCCGCAGGGCTCTACGTTGGTTATGGGTTACCAAGTAGGCCTCCATCAGCTTCTGGACATGCTCATCCTTGGCTTGCTTCAAGGCTTCAACAGCAATGACTTCACGACTTTCTAAGGCAGCTACACGGGCTTGAGTTGTGGTGAGATCCACATGGAGCTTACAGTTGAGCTTCTCTGCATCTTCTGCTCGGGCAATCATCTGACGGTGGTGCCGGGCCAAGAAATCATACTGGGCATCCAGGGTGAGCAGGTATGCAGTGAGGTACACGACTGTGGGGTCGTCCTCAAGCAGCTGCTGCTCTTCCAATGCACGCATCCTGGCCATCCAAACTGGACGGTCTCTCTGAAAGGGCGGAAAGAATCTGAGCGGGGTGTCGGCCACTTCTTCTTCATAGATCTGACACAGAGCCCTCAATGCCTTGCGAGCGACGACTTGGCAGGTGTCTTTGAATCTGTGCCCAGCAGTAGTGACACTCCATTCCACATGGTGCGGACTGGATCCAATGTATACAGTCACGACACACTTCTCTGTGCCATGCTCGATGAATTCACGACCATCATACTCTGGCTGGCTCCTGATTCCGAGGCGGACTGTGCATGCTCTCAGCAACTTGGGGAAACCATCTTCATTCTGGCAGAAGCTGGTTTGGCACTGAACCTCCATCTGACTTCTGAGAGAAGGAAAGGGGGAAAACATTTTTGAAATGAAGGGATGAGAGCAAGAATTTTTTTAAGAAAATAGTTTTGACTCAAAAACTTTTGATCAGGCTAAGGGTTACGTCCTGCGGCCAACCTAACAGCTCCGATACCACCTGAAGCGTCCCCAATCCTCTGGGACTCAAATGCGATACAATTACTAGTCCTAGGAGGCTAGCAAACACATTTATACATCAGATGATACCAAATATGCTTAAACGAGACAAACCTATAAAGGTGGCGGTCAACTTTAAGAGTTGGTCCACAACTCGAGACATATCATCAGAGTGGGGCTGAAGCAGCCCGATATACGCAGCGAAGCAAGTCAGTGGTCCAACAGCCACAGGCAAGGTTGGGAACAGTCGTAACTCTTACCCGATCTCCTTTTTCTGAAAAACAACAAATAAGCAAGGGTGAGTACAAACGTACTCAGCAGCCCACCTTCACCCGCGGAATGGGGAAATCAGATATAATGCATGGAATATGTGGAGCTCGGGATATTTTGCAGAAACAGCAATATTTAATGCAGAGTTGTTTTGAAAAACATTTTGTATTTTTGCAAAGCGCATCCTCTCCAAAAGGAGCAGGAAGTTTTTTAGTATTATAACAAAATCCCCTGGACTAAACCATCCAGGCATCTCAGCAGTTTCCCACTGGTTTTCCTTTTCAAAAACCGCTACTGGACTTCCCGTCCACCATAGCTCACGGCTCAACCGCCGAACCTTTTTAAAAACCACTTTTCTCAAAACCATCTCTTTTTTTTTGGAAAACAAAACATTAATTGCCATACCATACCAGACTCGTCCATTCCTGTGGACACAGACTATTCGAATAGGTTTTCAAACTCTGCGCAGAGGTGTACACTTTACCCACTAGTCCGGCTCTGCGATCTCATGATCAATGAGATCCGAATCCGAATCTCTTTCTTTCCCCGCACGTCCTAACCTTAACGGTTATCCGGAAGGAGTCAGGCCACCACCATGTCCAAACCGGACAAAACTTTCCCCCTCCTTATCCTCCCGGTGCTCCCCAGCCTTCATAACCCTGGGGTTGGACCGTACGAGTTCAGATTGAGTGACTGCCCACACAGTCTCGAGTGGTTGTACTATTAAAGAGTACAGGTAGTGAAGATGACAAACCGGTCCTTATATGAGGGGACAATCCTTCTGCTCACGCCTAAACCAGCTGAGCCAACACCTTAGGCCCTCCCCTAAACCAGGGAGTCCCTGATTATCCCTACTCAAAGGTGATAAGGGTGAAAACCCTTCATCATACACATTTTGAAAAACATTTTCTTTTGAAAACTCACACCTTTCCTCAAATCATTTGTAACAAATATATCAGGGATTGATTGCGGCAAGCGGCTGGGTGGCCATAATAACTTGTGTTAAAATCATATCATGCATAAAATAATAGGCTGAGGGTTGTGGTTGTAAAACATAGGTAATTTATGCATCAAAGGGATCCAGTGAGCTTGCCGTGCTTATTCGGCGAAGGGGGAAGGAGAGCTCGCGGAACTGGCTTCTGGCTCCACCGCCTGGCGTAGACTTGCAGATCTGGCCTCCACGAGATGGCACGAACGCTCCGATAACTATGCAACATGAACAAGCAAACATACAAACCAGCAAGTATACCAACAAATATTTAGTATAGTGGTCAGAAAAGCGATATATGGATGGGTAGAGTCTTGAGTAGAATCTATGTCATGTGGTGTTGTGATATTACTGGTGGTGGAGCGGAGGTGCTTACCAGGAGGGTGGACTGGAGGCAAAGCGACACTATGCGTGTAGCCGGCAGAGCGGAGTAACTGAGTGGGTGGGGTGTTTGCCTTGGCTGAGGGTGTTGAGTGTGTGTGGAGAGGGAGAGGGTAGCTGGGTGTATTTATAGCTGAGTGTAGGTGGTGTAGCACAGTGAAGTTCACTGTTAGTGAGAATAGTGACGAATGAATCGTCTGACTTGGTATGAACATGAGAGTTATAGGCAGAATATGGGACAAAAGTATTTTGGGAGTTTTCTGGAACATGAACCATGCTTAAGGGGTGACATGGCTGGATAGGGAATAGTTTGATAAAAATTTAGAAACGAGAATTATTGGAATCTGAGTTTGGGAGCCTGGTTCGAAGGAATCTCAAAGTTAAGCGTGCTCAACTCGGAGAAACCTGGGATGGGTGACCAGATGGGAAGTTCCCTACTGGAAGGAAAATCACAGTCACCGGAGTTCGTATGACTGGAATATGGGTCTGGCTGGTCTTAGGTGGACTGGATAGCATGATGTATGAGTAGTTGAAATTTGGGGTGATCAGCTAATCGATGAATAGTAACGATGAATAGTGGCGATGGAAAAGTAATTATAGATATCATCTATGAATAGTAACGATGATGAATAGTAATGATAAATAGTAACGATGATGAATAGTGTATGTGAATAGTAACGATGAATAGTAACAGTGAATAGTAATGGTGAATAGTGACAGTGAATAGTTCGTATGAACGAACGATGAACGATGAATAGGAACTATGAACGAACGGACGAACGATCGAATGATCGGACGAACGAACGATTCGAATTTCGGCAGCATAACGGCAGGAAAAGATTATTTGGACGAACGGACGGACGAACGATCGAATGATCGGACGAACGAACGATCGGAATTTCGGCAGCATAACGGCAGGATAAAGATTATCTGGAAGAACGATGAATAGGGACTATGAACGAACGATGAACGATGAATAGAAACTATGAACGAACGATGAACGATCGAATGATCGAACGAACGAACGATCGGAATTTCGGCAGCATAACGGTAGGAAAAAGATTATCTGGAAAAACGATGAATAGGGACTATGAACGAACGATGAATAGGGACTATGAACGAACGATGAATAGGGACTATGAACGAACGATGAACGATGAATAGGAACTATGAACGAGCGATGAACGATCGAATGATCGAACGAACGAACGAACGATCGGAATTTCGGCAGCATAACGGTAGGAAAAAGATTATTTGGACGAACGAACGGACGAACGATCGAACGATCGGACGAATGGACGAACGAACCATGAACGATCGGACGAACGATCGAACGATCGGACGAACGAACGAACAAACTAAGAACAGGGGACGAACGATCGAAGAACGATCGAACGATCCTTGTGCTAGTGTGTGCTTGTGTGGAACATGGAGTGGGTGTGTGTGGGGGGGGGAGAGAGTTGCCATGAAATGGCTTGGGGTGGGATGGGAGGAGGCCCTTGCCCCTCTATTTATAGCCATGGTGGGGGGATTAGGGGGAGGGATGAGAGGATTAGTGGGAGGGATGAGAGGATTAGTGGGAGGATGAGATGATTAGTGGGAGGTTAGCATGTATTTGTCTTGTATAAGTGAGATTTGCTTGTAGAGCTCACCGTATGACACTGGAGGCATACGTATACGTATGAGCATGAGGAAAGTTATGAAGAAAATATTTGTAGGGACTTGAAAAATGATTCTGAAGGTATTTCTCAAGAGGAAAATACCTGGAGATATATCGGTGGAATATTTGGGACTCGGAAAATATCTGGGCGGTATTTCTGGAAACAAATTGAGGGTGATCACTGGGAAATATTTGTAGGATATTTTGAGGAGGATTTTAGAGATAATATAGACCACTATATTTTATTTGCTGATATCAACTCGCAAACAAACATTTTGAAATGAAATTTGAAATTCATTTTGAATTTAGAGGGAGTTTGAGAAAATTTCAGGATTTGAATTTTTGGGATGCTACAAATCTACCCCACTTAAAAGGAATCTCGTCCTCGAGATTTGGCTTAGAAGGGTTATGGGTATAGCTTTACTTCAGCTACATATCTTCACTTTGCAACTCTTCGAGGAGATGGAACTTCAACAAACTCCGGCCTTTGAGGAGCATCCGGTTGCTGATTGCAAATGCTGATTCTGGCTACTCAAAGATCATCTTCAGGCTTCAGCTTTCGCTTGGCAGCTAGCTTATTGAGGAAGCATCGATGCCAACACGCAAACCTTTCTCTTGCGAACTCCCACATGGATTCCTTCCTTGATTGGTCTTCTGGTGCTTCATCAACAAAACTTGGGTAACCACTTCTCATCCAGAAACTTATAAGCTTCGATGATCTGGTCCTCCACAAGCTTACTAAGGCCTTCTTCTTTTTCTCCATAGGAACCTTACTGGAATACTACCCCACTTAAAAAGAATGAGGGTAGATCTCTTGAATCTTGGGGATTTGAACTCCTTGAAGTACCTCATAACAAGGGTGTTACGGGGCCTTCTTCTGTTGTTGCTGCTTGAGCAGGCTGCGGAGAGATGACTGACACAGGGTTGATTTTGGGAGAACCTTCTTCTTATCTTCTCTTCACTATCTTTTTTCTCTTTTCACTGCTCCTTTCTTTCTCTTTGCTCTTCCCACTGGAGGATTCTATCAAAGAGTATTACCATCATACAGAGGAGGAAACCAAAGATGTTGAACCATATACAACAGTCTTCAACCCAAGAATTACCAAGCATTGTGATCTTAGGGGCAAGGGAGTGGAAAATGGAGTTGCTTGCGATTTGGCAGAGGGTATTTTATCTGGTGTGTGTGCTTTGCTTGGGATGGGAGTTGAGGGAGCTGGGGGGGGATTTATAGGCGAGCGGGGGTGTCCGGTTGCAGAGTGGTGGTGATGGAGTAGGTGCTACGCGGCAGCGGGTGCGACAAGGGGAGGGGGGTCTGGTGTTGCCGGCGATGATGGTGGCGGTGGGTGCGCTGCAAAGGTGGCGTGGGCAGCGGTAGTGTGCTGCAAAAGGGGGGGCGTGGGGCGGTGGTAGTGCGCATGGAGGCGGGCACGCGTGCGAGGGGCACGGGTGAGTGGTGGGGTCAATGACCCTGATGTTTGTGGTCTCTGGTTCCAAGAATCTTTGCCTCTCTGTATGGTAATAACTCCTTCTGTCCTCTTTTCCTGTTTACTTTGACTCAGGGGCAGTGCTTTGATTCTCACGGTCGGTCCTTTTGACTGAGCGGCTGGACTGGTTTCTTCTGTAGCTTGTTACAGGCTTCAAGGGTGAGCTTCCCGGTATCTTCTTGGGTAAGGCACTTTTTTCTTCAGATGGGTTAAGATGAGAATGGAAGCATAAGGTAAGGATTAGCTCTAATTTGTGATCTATGTTTTTAGAGAAAACCTTTTTAAGAAAAACGAAAAGAAAACACACAAGCTCAGCAATGATAAGCACAAACAAATCAAATGTTTTGAATAAGGGAAGAATAGAGTTTTTCCAAAGCACGGGCTACTCAGATTCGGGGGCTAAGCATAACTACTATTGCTTGGCTCTTGAATTGAGAACTATGCTAAATGCAACTTATGAGCACTAACGTTAAAGCATCACATATGCACTCAAAAGGGGAGAAAACATCAAGCGAAATTCATTTTGAAATGCCCTAGGGGGCCACACAAATAGAGTTTTTCAAGGCACGGGACTACACGATTACCTCTCATACATGCAGGGCTCTAGCCAAAGTGAAGAAAAACTTCACTACCTAATGCACGCAGAGGACTGGGTATAACTAACTCAGATCTGGCAGCTTCTCTTCTGGCAAGGCTGACGCACAACTTCAATCTGAGATATCTCCTGGATGGGTCAACAGGGAGCTGATGTTGATAACTTCTTCTGGCGGCGACTGAGATGGCAAGACGTGGTCGAACTCTTCTTCAAGCTGGACTGGCTCTTGTAGCTCCTCTGAGGGTGGCGGTGCTGGCGGGGTGCTTGCAGCTTCTTCCTTGACCTCAAGGGACGGTGCTAGAATCTTCTTCATGGTGAGGGGCTCAAACAACTCTGGCGGGGGATCTTGGGAGGATTCAGGGTGCTCTTGTTTATCCATAGCCTTAGGGGAGACTGGAATTCCTTCCAAGACTATGGTTCCTTCCGGGAGTTCCCAAGCCTTCTTCTCTCCTCTGATAGAGACCGGGTGACCTTGAAGAATCTGGGGATCTTCAGCTCTCATGGGTTGAACTGGGTTGGATGGAGCGGGCTCTTGGATCCGCAGGGCTCTACGTTGGTTATGGGTTACCAAGTAGGCCTCCATCAGCTTCTGGACATGCTCATCCTTGGCTTGCTTCAAGGCTTCAACAGCAATGACTTCACGACTTTCTAAGGCAGCTACACGGGCTTGAGTTGTGGTGAGATCCACATGGAGCTTACAGTTGAGCTTCTCTGCATCTTCTGCTCGGGCAATCATCTGACGGTGGTGCCGGGCCAAGAAATCATACTGGGCATCCAGGGTGAGCAGGTATGCAGTGAGGTACACGACTGTGGGGTCGTCCTCAAGCAGCTGCTGCTCTTCCAATGCACGCATCCTGGCCATCCAAACTGGACGGTCTCTCTGAAAGGGCGGAAAGAATCTGAGCGGGGTGTCGGCCACTTCTTCTTCATAGATCTGACACAGAGCCCTCAATGCCTTGCGAGCGACGACTTGGCAGGTGTCTTTGAATCTGTGCCCAGCAGTAGTGACACTCCATTCCACATGGTGCGGACTGGATCCAATGTATACAGTCACGACACACTTCTCTGTGCCATGCTCGATGAATTCACGACCATCATACTCTGGCTGGCTCCTGATTCCGAGGCGGACTGTGCATGCTCTCAGCAACTTGGGGAAACCATCTTCATTCTGGCAGAAGCTGGTTTGGCACTGAACCTCCATCTGACTTCTGAGAGAAGGAAAGGGGGAAAACATTTTTGAAATGAAGGGATGAGAGCAAGAATTTTTTTAAGAAAATAGTTTTGACTCAAAAACTTTTGATCAGGCTAAGGGTTACGTCCTGCGGCCAACCTAACAGCTCCGATACCACCTGAAGCGTCCCCAATCCTCTGGGACTCAAATGCGATACAATTACTAGTCCTAGGAGGCTAGCAAACACATTTATACATCAGATGATACCAAATATGCTTAAACGAGACAAACCTATAAAGGTGGCGGTCAACTTTAAGAGTTGGTCCACAACTCGAGACATATCATCAGAGTGGGGCTGAAGCAGCCCGATATACGCAGCGAAGCAAGTCAGTGGTCCAACAGCCACAGGCAAGGTTGGGAACAGTCGTAACTCTTACCCGATCTCCTTTTTCTGAAAAACAACAAATAAGCAAGGGTGAGTACAAACGTACTCAGCAGCCCACCTTCACCCGCGGAATGGGGAAATCAGATATAATGCATGGAATATGTGGAGCTCGGGATATTTTGCAGAAACAGCAATATTTAATGCAGAGTTGTTTTGAAAAACATTTTGTATTTTTGCAAAGCGCATCCTCTCCAAAAGGAGCAGGAAGTTTTTTAGTATTATAACAAAATCCCCTGGACTAAACCATCCAGGCATCTCAGCAGTTTCCCACTGGTTTTCCTTTTCAAAAACCGCTACTGGACTTCCCGTCCACCATAGCTCACGGCTCAACCGCCGAACCTTTTTAAAAACCACTTTTCTCAAAACCATCTCTTTTTTTTTGGAAAACAAAACATTAATTGCCATACCATACCAGACTCGTCCATTCCTGTGGACACAGACTATTCGAATAGGTTTTCAAACTCTGCGCAGAGGTGTACACTTTACCCACTAGTCCGGCTCTGCGATCTCATGATCAATGAGATCCGAATCCGAATCTCTTTCTTTCCCCGCACGTCCTAACCTTAACGGTTATCCGGAAGGAGTCAGGCCACCACCATGTCCAAACCGGACAAAACTTTCCCCCTCCTTATCCTCCCGGTGCTCCCCAGCCTTCATAACCCTGGGGTTGGACCGTACGAGTTCAGATTGAGTGACTGCCCACACAGTCTCGAGTGGTTGTACTATTAAAGAGTACAGGTAGTGAAGATGACAAACCGGTCCTTATATGAGGGGACAATCCTTCTGCTCACGCCTAAACCAGCTGAGCCAACACCTTAGGCCCTCCCCTAAACCAGGGAGTCCCTGATTATCCCTACTCAAAGGTGATAAGGGTGAAAACCCTTCATCATACACATTTTGAAAAACATTTTCTTTTGAAAACTCACACCTTTCCTCAAATCATTTGTAACAAATATATCAGGGATTGATTGCGGCAAGCGGCTGGGTGGCCATAATAACTTGTGTTAAAATCATATCATGCATAAAATAATAGGCTGAGGGTTGTGGTTGTAAAACATAGGTAATTTATGCATCAAAGGGATCCAGTGAGCTTGCCGTGCTTATTCGGCGAAGGGGGAAGGAGAGCTCGCGGAACTGGCTTCTGGCTCCACCGCCTGGCGTAGACTTGCAGATCTGGCCTCCACGAGATGGCACGAACGCTCCGATAACTATGCAACATGAACAAGCAAACATACAAACCAGCAAGTATACCAACAAATATTTAGTATAGTGGTCAGAAAAGCGATATATGGATGGGTAGAGTCTTGAGTAGAATCTATGTCATGTGGTGTTGTGATATTACTGGTGGTGGAGCGGAGGTGCTTACCAGGAGGGTGGACTGGAGGCAAAGCGACACTATGCGTGTAGCCGGCAGAGCGGAGTAACTGAGTGGGTGGGGTGTTTGCCTTGGCTGAGGGTGTTGAGTGTGTGTGGAGAGGGAGAGGGTAGCTGGGTGTATTTATAGCTGAGTGTAGGTGGTGTAGCACAGTGAAGTTCACTGTTGGTGAGAATAGTGACGAATGAATCGTCTGACTTGGTATGAACATGAGAGTTATAGGCAGAATATGGGACAAAAGTATTTTGGGAGTTTTCTGGAACATGAACCATGCTTAAGGGGTGACATGGCTGGATAGGGAATAGTTTGATAAAAATTTAGAAACGAGAATTATTGGAATCTGAGTTTGGGAGCCTGGTTCGAAGGAATCTCAAAGTTAAGCGTGCTCAACTCGGAGAAACCTGGGATGGGTGACCAGATGGGAAGTTCCCTACTGGAAGGAAAATCACAGTCACCGGAGTTCGTATGACTGGAATATGGGTCTGGCTGGTCTTAGGTGGACTGGACAGCATGATGTATGAGTAGTTGAAATTTGGGGTGATCGGCTAATCGATGAATAGTAACGATGAATAGTGGCGATGGAAAAGTAATTATAGATATCATCTATGAATAGTAACGATGATGAATAGTGTATGTGAATAGTAACGATGAATAGTAACAGTGAATAGTAATGGTGAATAGTGACAGTGAATAGTTCGTATGAACGAACGATGAACGATGAATAGGAACTATGAACGAACGGACGAACGATCGAATGATCGGACGAACGAACGATTGGAATTTCGGCAGCATAACGGCAGGAAAAGATTATTTGGACGAACGGACGGACGAACGATCGAATGATCGGACGAACGAACGATCGGAATTTCGGCAGCATAACGGCAGGATAAAGATTATCTGGAAGAACGATGAATAGGGACTATGAACGAACGATGAACGATGAATAGAAACTATGAACGAACGATGAACGATCGAATGATCGAACGAACGAACGATCGGAATTTCGGCAGCATAACGGTAGGAAAAAGATTATCTGGAAGAACGATGAATAGGGACTATGAACGAACAATGAATAGGGACTATGAACGAACGATGAATAGGGACTATGAACGAACGATGAACGATGAATAGGAACTATGAACGAGCGATGAACGATCGAATGATCGAACGAACGAACGATCGGAATTTCGGCAGCATAACGGTAGGAAAAAGATTATTTGGACGAACGAACGGACGAACGATCGAACGATCGGACGAACGGACGAACGAACCATGAACGATCGGACGAACGATCGAACGATCGGACGAACGAACGAACAAACTAAGAATAGGGGACGAACGATCGAAGAACGATCGAACGATCCTTGTGCTAGTGTGTGCTTGTGTGGAACATGGAGTGGGTGTGTGTGTGGGGGGGGAGAGAGTTGCCATGAAATGGCTTGGGGTGGGATGGGAGGAGGCCCTTGCCCCTCTATTTATAGCCATGGTGGGGGGATTAGGGGGAGGGATGAGAGGATTAGTGGGAGGGATGAGAGGATTAGTGGGAGGATGAGATGATTAGTGGGAGGTTAGCATGTATTTGTCTTGTATAAGTGAGATTTGCTTGTAGAGCTCACCGTATGACACTGGAGGCATACGTATACGTATGAGCATGAGGAAAGTTATGAAGAAAATATTTGTAGGGACTTGAAAAATGATTCTGAAGGTATTTCTCAAGAGGAAAATACCTGGAGATATATCGGTGGAATATTTGGGCAGTATTTCTGGAAAGAACTTGAAGGGGATTACTCGGAAAATATCTGGGCGGTATTTCTGGAAACAAATTGAGGGTGATCACTGGGAAATATTTGTAGGATATTTTGAGGAGGATTTTAGAGATAATATAGACCACTATATTTTATTTGCTGATATCAACTCGCAAACAAACATTTTGAAATGAAATTTGAAATTCATTTTGAATTTAGAGGGAGTTTGAGAAAATTTCAGGATTTGAATTTTTGGGATGCTACAGTTTGTCAAAACTCTTTTATTGTCTCTCTTGTCAAAAGTTGGCTTCTTGTGGGGAGAAATGTTGATTATGGGAAAAAGGGGGAGTTTTTGAAATCTTGAATCAATTTCTCTTGGAATGACTCTCTTTATGTCTTAACATGTGTGTTTGACTTAGAGATAAAAATTTGAGTTTGATTTGCAAAAACAAACCAAGTGGTGGCAAAGAGTGATCCATATATGTCAAATTTGAATCAAAACAATTTTGAGTTCTTATTTGAATTGATTTTGTATTTGTTCTACTTGCTTTATATTGTGTTGGCATAAATCACCAAAAGGGGGGAGATTGAAAGGGAAATGTGCCCTTGGGCCATTTCTAAGTATTTTGGTGATTTAGTGTCCAACACAAGTGCCTAAGTGTAAAATGGTGGACAAAGTACAAATCAAGGATAAAGGTATGTTTCTCAGACTTAGTACATTGTTTTAGAGACTAATGTATTGTGTCTAAGTGCTGGAAACAGGAAAAATCCAATTGAACATGCCTTGGCTCGAGCAGCCAAGACTCTGCTCAGTCTGGAGCACCGGACTGTCCGGTGGTGCACCGGACAGTGTCCGGTGCGCCAGGCTGGCTCTGGCGAACAGGCTGCTCTCGGGACTTCGACGGCGGTGTACGGCTATAATTCACCGGACTGTCCGGTGGTGCACCGGACTGTCTGGTGGGCCGTTCACAGGCGAACTCGTCGCTCTCGGGAATTCATCGGCGACGTACAACTATAATTCACCGGACTGTCCAGTGTGCACCGGAATGTCCGATGATGTAACACCCCGGGATCCACAAACACCCTGAAATGCTACTAAACTACACAACTAACATTCATATATAAAATTTTGACAGCATCTCCTTTGAAAATTTGCATAAACGTGGAAGCAATAGAGTATAAACAGATATCATGATAAGAAAACATACTAGACATTAATAATCTGCTAGCAATGGGAAGATAACCATAACGACATAAACTGAATTAACTAGTGTGCACGACTAGTTAAAAAAACAACATCCTTGACAAGAAGTTTCTAATTAAATCATGGCTATGCCTGGGCAGCGTTATTATGAGAGTGAAGGTGGATGTGCTGCTACTTCCCTCATTCCCAACATGAATCAAGTACCTGCATTGAGTAATGCAAGAGTGAGATGAAAACATCTCAGCAAGCGAATTATTTTGACGAGATATTTAAACCACAAATTGAATTCATCAACATTTTAAAAGAGTCACAATTAAAATCAGAAATACTTGTAGATATAGAACTCAGTAGTCCCACTATAACCAATACCATCTCATTTCCTCGAACAACCACAATAGGTTCTATAACACTTCCCTGCGTCAACAATACCTGCAAATATCACTTCAATGTATGCATAGGAATGCAATGTGTAGGTACTCTATCTTCATACCTCCGAGGGTATAAAACCACATCATCTGCAAATATCACTTCAATGAATGCATATGAATGCAATGCATATGTCCTCTGCCTTCATACCTCTAAGGGTATGAAGCCGCATCGTACCCCTCCTCGGGCAACGTACGATGCTAAATTGTACCGGTACGGTCGGACCATAGGTCACGACCCAACTTCAGATGCAAGTGAATCATGCAATGTATATGGCATGCCACATTTATCAATATACTTCACTTCCTTAACATACAATACAACCTCAAATAATACTTCATTTACCTTCAGATACAATACCAACCTCAAATAATACTTCATTTACCTTCAGGGGTGTGAATTAATCTCATGAGTCATACTCAAATCATAATCATCATCAATATATGATTGAGCATCAGTATAATGCAAGCAAGTAAAGCATCACCATAGAGTCCAATTATGAAAGAATCTGATACTTCTGAATATTAGAGTGTAGGCAATAGAAATAACAGGTCAGAACGGAAGCAACCACCGCTACATTCACTTGCCTTCATCGAAGAAGAAGAAATGTACTAGACATGATCTAGAGTGTAGCCACCTGCTAGCGGGCATAAAACTTAGTACAAATATTTCACAAACATTTGCCATCAATCAACAAAACACTCCTACACTTGAAACCAAGACCCAGTGGAAAGACTCCCACCCTGAACCACATGCCATACAGCAGCAACGCTGTTTGTTAATTTTGTATCTTTAAAATTAAAACAGCGGTGATATCAAACAAATACTCTAGGAGTATTTACACAAAATACTCTACAACTTCAGTATTCAATGGATAATTAAATTCTGCCATCTACAAGTTCCAAAACATCTGACAAGATAACTGACTGAATCTGTTTTAGACAGCAGTATGGTTAACTTTAAAATTCGATATCTCCCACACTACTGAACCAAAAATTATGAAATTCTTCTGGCAATAAGAACTTTTATCCCTCTACAAAAGTCTCCATAGTTGGAAGAGCCAATTCAGCCATTTACTAGATGAAACCTAGCAGTGAACAGACCCGCTCATTTTTATCAGGCAAACAGGAACAGCCACAGTAAAACAAACATAATTGGAGTTTCAAAATTCATATGAATGCCCTCTTTAACAATCTGGAAAGCTTATGAAATTATCTACAACTTCTTTTACCAACCCACAGTTTAATTCTGTTGATAAAATTGCCTAACTCTTAAGAGAACAGATTCTGCACAGAATTATGAGACTGAAAAACTGCTATAATTAAACTGCCATAACTTTCTGTTCTGATGTCCGATTGAGGTGTTCTTCGCGGCCACGGAAATATCTACAAATTATCTACGACTCATATATATAATTTTTATTTTTTTGAGGCCACTAAGATCACGGAAAACTGGCATGAACAAAAACTGTTGAATCTGCCATTCTGCAGAAATTAAATTCGAAATCAAAACCTAACCCCACACCTAATCCAACCTCTAATCCTTCAATCCACATGATCCACAACCTTCAAAAGCACATAATTATAGGGAGGAACAAGGATCCCATCCTTACCTAGGGTTTTCCCTAAGAAAAATCTGCAAGAGAAGATGGGGTAGAACATCTCCTTGATCCTCTCTTCCTCTTCAATTCAACGTGCTCCTCCTCTTCTCGATCCTTGCTGCGTGGGGGAGATCTAGAGGGAGGAGGAAGTTGTGGAGAGGGTAGAGGGCAGCTGCAAATGGGGAGGAGAGGAAGAGGGAGGGGGCGGCTGCAACAATTGGGGAGAGGGAGAGGGGGTCGGCTAGGGTTGGGGAGGAGAGGGGGGCTCCCATCCATCGGATCGAGATCAATGGCCCGAACTCGCTCTCCCATCTGAGCTGCTGACCCTAGCAGAAAAAATGCCAAAAGATCTACTGTTTCCCTGAGGAATGCCTCCCGAAACTCCAAACCCCAATGCCACATAACATGAAAGAAAAGAGAAAAATAAATTTAACTTCTTTTCAGAAAATTGGGGTATCACACTCTACCCCCCTTAAAAAGAATTCGTCCTCGAATTCAACCACTCCAACCAAAACATCCAACTGTAACACCCCATATAGCACCACTATTCAAAACATGAATCCATTATTGGTTTTAATTAACACAAGAACTTCTACCTCGGACTAATTGTCTAAGGAAACTACACAACCTGATATCCAGCATGAATCAACATGCAATGAAGCTCAAAGCAAGTCATAGATGTAATCAACACTACGATTTCACACCTTCGAATTTGGATGCAGCTATACATCAACATCAATGTATTCAAACAACACTCTTTTATGAAGGGGTAATATGCACTAAGCACAACCCTTACCAGCTTCAACAATTCATTTTAATTCAATGGTGAAACATCCACACCAGATGAATGTATAAGAAGATCAAACACCTCACCTCAAAGCACCATAAAACAAGTGGTTCTATTGAAACAAAACTCCTAATCTTCCTAAACCTTGTTCTTGCCATCATGAAAAGATAATCATGTAATCTCACATTCTTTGCACCCCACAAAAGGGAGAAAGTCTACAGAACTAATGGAGCAATAAAGCCGACAAGAAGCCAATAACATTCTGCGCAGCACAGTTCATCGAAGAAATGCCAAAACTCCACAAAGAGCACTGACAGCACAACAACAACACAATACTTGCTTAATCAATGTCACTATACTTCATCCAAAACTCAACTAAGAAAAATATCCAAACTAGTAAGGTTAACCTACACATAATATAAGTATTCATCTACTGTAGTTCAGAAACTTACATTTCATTCTATCATACGATGCACTCAAAGTACCAGACATACAGGGTCAATAATAACCCCGTAAACCTTCACACATTTGACAAACATCTCAAGTTGATGTAAAAACCACATCATTTAGGAATAGGTGACTAACCACACCTAACCAACTCTAGGCTAGGCAATGACTTCATTCAAACCAATAGATGAGTGGTCCAACAATGGCTCCACAAGCATGCATCAGGGAGATAACCATCAGATCCTCAACGTATTAATATATAATCAATGGATCAAGAAAATCAAAGATTTATTCTACAATTAGCATGACTAACATGCAACCACTTTAAACCACATCTAGGCTTTGTGGCTACTAAAACACACAATAGAAATGAGACATGTAAGCCATTCTGGCTATGTAAAGACTTCCCCAAAAATCCATATAAAGTACCAATATTCATTTCTTTTAGAACTGATTTCTCGACATAAACAATCATTCCTTGCAAAGATAGTTGGAGCTATCCACCAACCTCCCAACAACTTAAATCCAAATCGATGGTTACCTTGTAACCCAAAACACGCAATTCACACTCCTCTTAGAAACATCCTCAATCAAACATATATAACAATATTATTGTAATAAAACTCAACCATGAAAACATGTTGACAACAACATAGGCATACATGTATATCACAAGCATAATAACAACTTCAATCTCACAAAAGACCAGCGATATCTTTCGTATTAATAAAACAATATCAAAATTTAGAAATGAATTATATTAGGCATTAAGTTATAACAACTTACCACATCACCGTAAAGGAATAGGGAGGGTGAAATCATTTCATCTGTACTTCAAAGACATTAACATATATCAAAGATATTTGAACCCATACCCTTCCTATATGTGCAGGTGTGTCAAATTTATCTTCAAATTGCCAAGAATCTAAAGCCTATGCTTTGATACCAACTGTAACACCCCGGGATCCACAAACACCCTGAAATGCTACTAAACTACACAACTAACATTCATATATAAAATTTTGACAGCATCTCCTTTGAAAATTTGCATAAACGTGGAAGCAATAGAGTATAAACAGATATCATGATAAGAAAACATACTAGACATTAATAATCTGCTAGCAATGGGAAGATAACCATAACGACATAAACTGAATTAACTAGTGTGCACGACTAGTTAAAAAAACAACATCCTTGACAAGAAGTTTCTAATTAAATCATGGCTATGCCTGGGCAGCGTTATTATGAGAGTGAAGGTGGATGTGCTGCTACTTCCCTCATTCCCAACATGAATCAAGTACCTGCATTGAGTAATGCAAGAGTGAGATGAAAACATCTCAGCAAGCGAATTATTTTGACGAGATATTTAAACCACAAATTGAATTCATCAACATTTTAAAAGAGTCACAATTAAAATCAGAAATACTTGTAGATATAGAACTCAGTAGTCCCACTATAACCAATACCATCTCATTTCCTCGAACAACCACAATAGGTTCTATAACACTTCCCTGCGTCAACAATACCTGCAAATATCACTTCAATGTATGCATAGGAATGCAATGTGTAGGTACTCTATCTTCATACCTCCGAGGGTATAAAACCACATCATCTGCAAATATCACTTCAATGAATGCATATGAATGCAATGCATATGTCCTCTGCCTTCATACCTCTAAGGGTATGAAGCCGCATCGTACCCCTCCTCGGGCAACGTACGATGCTAAATTGTACCGGTACGGTCGGACCATAGGTCACGACTCAACTTCAGATGCAAGTGAATCATGCAATGTATATGGCATGCCACATTTATCAATATACTTCACTTCCTTAACATACAATACAACCTCAAATAATACTTCATTTACCTTCAGATACAATACCAACCTCAAATAATACTTCATTTACCTTCAGGGGTGTGAATTAATCTCATGAGTCATACTCAAATCATAATCATCATCAATATATGATTGAGCATCAGTATAATGCAAGCAAGTAAAGCATCACCATAGAGTCCAATTATGAAAGAATCTGATACTTCTGAATATTAGAGTGTAGGCAATAGAAATAACAGGTCAGAACGGAAGCAACCACCGCTACATTCACTTGCCTTCATCGAAGAAGAAGAAATGTACTAGACATGATCTAGAGTGTAGCCACCTGCTAGCGGGCATAAAACTTAGTACAAATATTTCACAAACATTTGCCATCAATCAACAAAACACTCCTACACTTGAAACCAAGACCCAGTGGAAAGACTCCCACCCTGAACCACATGCCATACAGCAGCAACGCTGTTTGTTAATTTTGTATCTTTAAAATTAAAACAGCGGTGATATCAAACAAATACTCTAGGAGTATTTACACAAAATACTCTACAACTTCAGTATTCAATGGATAATTAAATTCTGCCATCTACAAGTTCCAAAACATCTGACAAGATAACTGACTGAATCTGTTTTAGACAGCAGTATGGTTAACTTTAAAATTCGATATCTCCCACACTACTGAACCAAAAATTATGAAATTCTTCTGGCAATAAGAACTTTTATCCCTCTACAAAAGTCTCCATAGTTGGAAGAGCCAATTCAGCCATTTACTAGATGAAACCTAGCAGTGAACAGACCCGCTCATTTTTATCAGGCAAACAGGAACAGCCACAGTAAAACAAACATAATTGGAGTTTCAAAATTCATATGAATGCCCTCTTTAACAATCTGGAAAGCTTATGAAATTATCTACAACTTCTTTTACCAACCCACAGTTTAATTCTGTTGATAAAATTGCCTAACTCTTAAGAGAACAGATTCTGCACAGAATTATGAGACTGAAAAACTGCTATAATTAAACTGCCATAACTTTCTGTTCTGATGTCCGATTGAGGTGTTCTTCGCGACCATGGAAATATCTACAAATTATCTACGACTCATATATATAATTTTTATTTGTTTGATGCCACTAAGATCACGGAAAACTGGCATGAACAAAAACTGTTGAATCTGCCATTCTGCAGAAATTAAATTCGAAATCAAAACCTAACCCCACACCTAATCCAACCTCTAATCCTTCAATCCACATGATCCACAACCTCCAAAAGCACATAATTATAGGGAGGAACAAGGATCCCATCCTTACCTAGGGTTTTCCCTAAGAAAAATCTGCAAGAGAAGATGGGGTAGAACATCTCCTTGATCCTCTCTTCCTCTTCAATTCAACGTGCTCCTCCTCTTCTCGATCCTTGCTGCGTGGGGGGAGATCTAGAGGGAGGAGGAAGTTGTGGAGAGGGTAGAGGGCAGCTGCAAATGGGGAGGAGAGGAAGAGGGAGGGGGCGGCTGCAACAATTGGGGAGAGGGAGAGGGGGTCGGCTAGGGTTGGGGAGGAGAGGGGGGCTCCCATCCATCGGATCGAGATCAATGGCCCGAACTCGCTCTCCCATCTGAGCTGCTGACCCTAGCAGAAAAAATGCCAAAAGATCTACTGTTTCCCTGAGGAATGCCTCCCGAAACTCTAAACCCCAATGCCACATAACATGAAAGAAAAGAGAAAAATAAATTTAACTTCTTTTCAGAAAATTGGGGTATCACAGGTGAGCCAACAGTCAGCAGGGCCAACGGTCGGCCGCGCGATCTGTGCGGGACACGTGGCCGAGCCAACGGCTAGAAGGGGGCACCGGACTGTCCGGTGTGCACCGGACATGTCCGGTGCGCCAACGGCTCCAAGACTGCCAACGGTCGGCTTCGCCATAGAAGGAAGGAAATCGGGCATCGGACAGTGTCCGGTGTGCACCGGACTGTCCGGTGCGCCAGTCGACAGAAGGCAAGATCAGCCTTCCTAGATTGCTCTCAACGGCTCCTAGCTGCCTTGGGGCTATAAAAGGGACCCCTAGGCGCATGGAGGAGCACACCAAGCATTCCTACAACATTCCTAAGCACCAAGACATCGATTCCGCGCCTTTGATTCTTTGCGATAGCAATTAGAGCTCTAGTTGAGTGGTGAACTCATTGAGTTGTGTTGTGAGCTCTCGTTGTGACTTGTGTGCGTGGTGTTGCTGTGATTTCTTGTCTTGAGTGCGTTGCTAATCCCTCCCTTGCTCCGTGCTTCTTTGTGAACTTCAAGTGTAAGGGCGAGAGGCTCCAAGTTGTGGAGATTCCTCGCAAACGGGATTGAGAAAAGCAAGCAAAACACCGTGGTATTCAAGTGGGTCTTTGGACCGCTTGAGAGGGGTTGATTGCAACCCTCGTCCGTTGGGACGCCACAACGTGGAGTAGGCAAGCGTTGGTCTTGGCCGAACCACGGGATAACCACCGTGCCATCTCTGTGATTGATTTCTTGTGGTTATTGTGTTTTGACTCCTCTCTAGCCACTTGGCATTTACTGTGCTAACGCTTAACCAAGTTTTTGTGGCTTAAGTTTTCAAGTTGTACAGGATCACCTATTCACCCCCCCTCTAGGTGCTCTCACATATATATTTGGTGATAGCCAGAGAAGCAGTCGAGGAGTGACATGACTTCGCATCCGGCTGCGCTATCGATGATTTTGTCGATACGAGGTAGCGGGAAATTATCCTTGGGGCAGGCCTTGTTGAGGCTGGTGAAATAGATGCACATCCGCCACTTGCTGCTCTTCTTCTGCACCATAACTACGTTGGATAGCCACGTAGGGTAGGCGACTGGTTCGATGAAATTGGCCTCGAGCAGGCGGTGTACCTCGGCTTTGGCCACCTCTATTTTTTCATCAGACATTTTGCGCAGCCTCTGCATCTTCGGCCGCACCGAGGGGTCGATGCCCAGACTGTGTTCGATGATAGCGCGACTGACTCCGACCAAGTCGAGGGTGGACCAGGCGAAGACGTCCTTGTTCCTGGAGAGACAGAAGATGAGTCTCTCCTCGTCTTGCGAAGTCAGGTCTTCGCTTATGATGACCGTTTGCTTGGGCGTTGCTTGGTCAAGAGGAACTGTCTTCGTGCCATCGTTGCTCTGCAGCTGTGCTTTTTCATGATCGTTGGTGGCTGGGAGGTAGCCTCGGGGGCTTCGCGCTGCGTCGTAAGACAGTGTACGTTCCACTGACCTGGAACGAAGTCTCTTTCAATGTTGCGTGCAGTCTGCTGGTTGCCGTAAACTGAGATCACGCCTTGCGGACCTGGGATTTTCATGCATAGGTAAAGTCCGTGAATGGCCGCTTCAAACTTGTTGATGGAGCCCCGACCCATTATGGTGTTGTACGGGTATACCATGTCGACGATGTCGAAGGTGACCTAGTCACTTCGTGCATTGGGTGCTACACCGAAGGACAAGGGTAGCTCTATCTTGCCCACGGGAAAGGTGCCCTTACCGCCAAAGCTATAAAGGGGGTTGTCCGAAGGCTTAAGTAGACTGTGGCTGATGCCCATGCGATCGAAGGCGTGGAGGAAAATGGTGTCCGCCTGGCTGCCATTGTCAACTAAGACTTTGTGCAGCTCCTAGCCTGCTACACTGCAGTTGATTACCATGGTGTCACAGTGGGGTGCGCTGTGCAGGTCGACATCTCTAGCGTCGAAGGTTAGCGGCACATGCGACCACTTTGTTTGCACAACTGGGCTGGTGATGGCGACGTGGTTAATGCTTCGGTAGTGGTCCCTCTTTTGTCGCTTCGTGTCGAAGTCGACGCTGGACCCTCCAGTTATCATGTGAATGACTCCGCGATACGGCTGATCAGCGAAGTCTTCCTGTTTTGGTGCTTGGGGTGATTTTGGTGGTGGATGTTTTGATGTGGAGGTGGGGGTGGGGGTGGGGTGGTAGGACTTGTACCTCTTGGTGGTGTCGGTATGCGTGGTTGGGTAGATGCTGGACGGGGTCGTGGTTGTATTGTTATGGGTGGTGGTGTTGGTATGTGTGCGCGACAACTCTTGGGTTGTCGGCGAGTTGTGCCCGAGCCATCCTATCCCTGGTGGCCTTAGTTTCTGGGCAATCTTTGGTGGGGTGCGCGCAGTCTTCACCGTGAAACAGGCAGTAAAATCTGCGAGGCTGTTGTGCCCGTCCCCGTCCTTGTCCGCACGTGCCATTGCCGCGGCCTTGGGGGGATAATCTTGACGGCGAGGGGCCTCGCCGGCGGGGGGCTGATTGGTGATGTTATGCACCTGCTGCTGATTGTGACTGTCCCGATCAGAGTCTGACTGCGAAGGTCTTGTCCATGTTCGGCTGGACTGCGGAGGGTCCTTGGGTTTCCTCTGGGACTCGACTTTGCGCTGGTGGAGCTCTTCGGATCTGGCATATTTTTCGAACAGCTGATAGAGCTCTTGGAGGTTCTTGGGTGGGTCCCTGATGCAGTGACTGTAAAGGACGCTAGCCCGAAGGCCACTAATGGCGTAGTGAATGGCAATCTGGTCATCGACCGAAGGCAGTTGTGACTTTAGAGTCAGGAACTTGCGGTAATACTCCCACAGGGTTTCTTTCTCCAACTGCTTGTAGAGTGATAGTTTGGCCAAGGCGTCGGTGTCTGGGCGGTACCCCTGGAAATTGAGCAGAAATTTGTCCTGGAGACTTCTCCAGGATTCGATGGACAACGGGGGCAACCTGGTGTACCAGGTTAGGGCCGAGCCCTCGAGGGCTATGTTGAAAGACTTGGCCATCGTGGCGTCGTCCCCTCCGGATGATGCAACGGCTACTTGATAGCTCATGATGTACTATTCTAGGTTAGTGCTGCCGTTGTACTTGGGGTAGGTTCCTGCCCTAAAGTTGGCGGGCCATGGTGACACCTGCAGCTGCGGCGCTAGGGGGCTCCGCTCGTCAATGTAGTTGATGCCTTGGAAAGTTGCGGCGTGCGGGATGAAGGGTTCGCGCTGAGGAACGAACAGGTCTTCGACTGGCGCGCGCTGCTGGAGGGGCGGGCCGTGCTGCAGATCATGTTGGCCTTCGCGCTGCATTAGCGCAATCTCCTGCTCAAGCTCTTGAGCTCTCTGCTCCTCATCTTAGATCATTTGGCGCACCTTAGCATGCACAGAGACTCATTGTCGCTTGGCCTCGAGGATTTCTTTCTACTTCTGGAGGTTGCGGTTTTTTAGGCGTAGGGCCCGTAGCTGTAGCTGTTCTTCTGTGGAGACGCCGAGGACCTCGCCGTCCTCTGTTGTGTCCTCGACCTCTGGTGTGGCGAAGGCTAGGGGTGGCACTTGTGGCTGCCCTTCGGAGCTGCAGGTGCGGGGGTGCCTTCTAGAGTGTGTTGGTCATTGCGTTGTCTCTTACTGTGTGCTTCGTCTTTGCCAGCTCCTTGGTGGGTGTTGTCGGCCATGGACTTGCCCTTTTTCTTGGCTAGCAGGGCTGCCTTCGCTGCTTCGTCGATGGATGAGGCTGCCTTCGAGTTAGCTCGTTTGGGTGCCATCGCGGGTGGTTTGCTCGTAGCACGAATGGTGGGCGCCAATGTTGGAACTTGCGCTTCGGTGCAGGTTGATCCAACGGGAGAGTGAGAAAGATGAAAGCACGGTTTAGCTTGAGACAGTAATTGTCCTGTTAATCCAGCCCCTCAAGGGCACTGTACAGGGGTATTTATAGGCGCCTGAGTGCCCAACGTCTCGATGTAAAGACGCATGTGCCCTCAGGTACCTGGGCTATCCCCGGAATATTCCCATATAGGAGGGTTACAAACTGTCATTACAGAAAAGCCATTACAAATCGAGCCCGTAACACACTTCCGCGCACGGGGCCTGCTACAATGGACCAAATCCCATGTGGGCCTCCAGGCCGTGGGACGGGGCGACGTCGTCGTAGTCCTTCGTCTCGTAGATGTAGAGGACGAAGGGTGGACCTCGCCGGTCGTTTTGCCTCCGTTGGTGCAGCGAGATGGACGAAGGCTGGAGCGAAGGGTGGTGTCTTCGCCTTCGCCCCAACACAAGGGCGTATAGAGTCTTCAACAAATCATCGGGTTTGTGAGAGCACCTAGAGGGGGGGTGAATAGGTGATCCTGTCAATCTTAAAACTTAAGCCACAAGACTTGGTTAAGTGTTAGCACAATAATTGCCAAGTGGATAGAGAGGAGTCTCAACAAAACACAATAACCACAAGAAATCAATCACAGAGATGGCACGGTGGTTATCCCGTGGCTCGGCCAAGACCAACGCTTGCCTACTCCACGTTGTGGCGTCCCAACGGACGAGGGTTGCAATCAACCCCTCTCAAGCGGTCCAAAGACCCACTTGAATACCATGGTGTTTTGCTTGCTTTTCTTAATCCCGTTTGCGAGGAATCTCCACAACTTGGAGCCTCTCGCCCTTACACTTGAAGTTCACAAAGAAGCACGGAGCAAGGGAGGGATTAGCAATGCACACAAGACACAAGAATCAGAGTGTCAACACGCACACAAGTCGCAACAAGAGCTCGCAACACAACCCAATGAGTTCACAACTCCACTAGAGCTCTATATGCTATCACAAAGAAACAAATGCGCGGAATCGAGGTCTTGGTGCTTAGGAATGTTGTAGGAATGCTTGGTGTGCTCCTCCATGCGCCTAGGGGTCCCTTTTATAGCCCCAAGGCAGCTAGGAGCCGTTGAGAACAATCCTGGAAGGCAGATCTTGCCTTCTGTCGACTGGCGCACCGGACAGTCCGGTGCACCACCGGACACTGTCCGGTGCAGATCTCCTTCCTTATTTGGCGAAGCCGACTGTTGGAGTCTGAGAGCCGTTGGCGCACCGGACACTGTCCGGTGCACACCGGACAGTCCGGTGCACCAATGTGACCGTTGGCTCGGCCACGCGTCACGCGCGGAATCCTCGGCCGACCGTTGCCCCGGCTGACCGTTGGCTCACCGAACAGTCCGGTGCACCACCGGACAGACCGGTGAATTTTAGCCGTACGTCGTTGATGGTTTCCCGAGAGCGACAAGTTCGCCTATAAACGGCTCACCGGACAGTCCGGTGCATCACCGGACAGACCGGTGAATTATAGTCGTACACCGCCGTCGAAGTCCCGAGAGCAGCCTGTTCGCCAGAGCCAGCCTGGCGCACCGGACACTGTCCGGTGCACCACCGGACAGTTCGGTGCACCCAGACTGAGCAGACTTTGGCTGAACAAAGCCATCTCATTTCCAATTCAACTTTTCCTATTTCTAGCACTTAGACACAATACATTAGTCCATAAAAACAATGTACTAAGTCTAGAAACATACCTTTTGACAAGATTTTCACTTTGTCCACCACTTTGCATAGATTAGCATAAAAGCACTTGTGTTGGCACTCAATCACCAAAATACTTAGAAATGGCCCAAGGGCATATTTCCCTTTCAATCTCCCCCTTTTTGGTGATTTATGCCAACACAACATAAGGCAACTAGAACAAGTGCAGTATCAATGCAAATGAATACTCAAAATTGTTTTGATTCAATTTTTGACATATATGGATCATACTTTGCCACCACTTGGTTTGTTTTTGCAAATCAAACTCAAATTCCTATCTCTAAGTCAAATTCACTTGTAGAGACATAAAGAGAGATATTCCAAAGGAAATTGATCAAGGATTTCAAAAACTTCCCCTTTTTCCCATAATCAACACTTCTCCCCTCAAGAGGCCAACTTTTGACAAAAGAGACAATAAAAGAGTTTTGACAAACCAAAAGCTCTATTCTACTGTTTTCAAAATTTCTCAAGTGGTAGCTGATCCATTTATTGCTTTGGCCTTTATTTTCTCCCCCTTTGGCATCAAGCACCAAAACGGGATCAATCTTGGCCCTTAAACCCCATTGCCTCACCAAGATCTTCAAATAAGAGTACAAAGGCAATAAGAGGACATGAGATGAACTTGGAATAGGTTACCCTCTCATCGGAGTGCAATGGAAGTCTTTCATGGTCCAAGTCCATCTTTTCCCTTTCAAACCTCCTTTGAGACTAAAACAAGCAAACTCAAGCACACGGTTAGTCTCAAAGGGTCAGGTTGTAGCACAACTCCCCCTAAATATGTGCATCACTTGCACAAGGACTTGTGAGGTCCGGGAATTGATTGTACAACTTGAGCACCATAGTAAGCAACACAATGCATAAGGAACATGATCAAAGGCATAATCACATGTATGCTACAAATCAATCCAAATTCCGCGAATCTAGGATATTTAGCTCACTACGCAGCCTACAAAAGGTCTTTTCATCTAAAGGCTTAGTGAAGATATCGGCTAGCTGGTTCTCGGTGCTAACATGAAACACTTCGATATCTCCCTTTTGCTGGTGGTCTCTCAAAAAGTGATGTCGTATGTCAATGTGCTTTGTGCGGCTGTGCTCAACAGGATTTTCCGCTATTCGGATAGCACTCTCATTGTCACATAGGAGTGGGACTTTGCTCAGATTGTAGCCAAAGTCCCGGAGGGTTTGCCTCATCCAAAGTAGTTGCGCACAACACTGTCCTGCGACAACGTACTCGGCCTCAGCGGTGGATAGGGCAACGGAAGTTTGTTTCTTAGTGTTCCACGACACCAGGGACCTTCCTAAGAATTGGCACGTCCCCGATGTACTCTTCCTATCGACCTTACATCCAGCATAGTCGGAATCTGAGTATCCAATCAAGTCAAAGTTAGACCCCTTTGGATACCAGATCCCGAAGCAAGGCGTAGCGACTAAATATCGAAGAATTCGCTTCACAGCCACTAAGTGACACTCCTTAGGATCGGATTGAAATCTAGCACACATGCATACGCTAAGCATAATATCCGGTCTACTAGCACACAAATAAAGTAAAGACCCTATCATAGACTGGTATGCCTTTTGATCAACGGACTTACCTCCTTTGTTGAGGTCGGTGTGTCCGTCGGTTCCCATCGGAGTCTTTGCGGGCTTGGCGTCCTTCATCCCAAACCGCTTTAGCAAGTCTTGCGTGTACTTTGTTTGGGAGATGAAAGTGCTGTCCTTGAGTTGCTTCACTTGGAACCCAAGGAAGTAGTTCAACTCGCCCATCATCGACATCTCGAATTTCTGAGTCATCACCCTGCTAAACTCTTCACAAGACTTTTGGTTAGTAGAGCCAAATATTATGTCATCGACATAAATTTGGCACACAAAAAGATCACCATCGCAAGTCTTAGTGAAAAGAGTTGGATCGGCTTTCCCAACCTTGAAAGCATTAGCAATTAAAAAGTCTCTAAGGCATTCATACCATGCTCTTGGGGTTTGCTTAAGTCCATAGAGCGCCTTAGAGAGCTTACACACGTGGTCGGGGTACCGTTCATCCTCGAAGCCAGGGGGTTGCTCCACGTACACCTCCTCTTTGATCGGCCCGTTGAGGAAAGAGCTCTTCACATCCATTTGGTACAACCTGAAAGAATGGTGAGCGGCATATGCTAGCAAAATACGAATTGATTCTAGCCTAGCCACAGGAGCGAACGTCTCCTCAAAGTCCAAACCTGCGACTTGGGCATAACCTTTTGCCACAAGTCGAGCCATGTTCCTCGTCACCACCCCGTGCTCGTCCTGTTTGTTGCGAAACACCCATTTGGTTCCCACAACATTTTGCTTGGGACGAGGCACCAGTGTCCAAACTTCATTGCGCTTGAAATTGTTGAGTTCCTCCTGCATGGCCAACACCCAGTCCGGATCTAGCAAGGCCTCTTCTACCCTAAAAGGCTCAATAGAAGAGACAAAAGAGTAATGCTCACAAAAATTAACTAATCTTGAACGAGTAGTTACTCCCTTGCTAATATCACCCAATATTTGGTCAACGGGATGATCCCTTTGAATCGTCGCTCGAACTTGGGTTGGAGGTGCCTAAGGTGCTTCTTCCTCCTCAACTTGAATATCCTGTGCTCCCCCTTGATCATGCGCCTCCACTTGAGGTACCTGTTCGTCATCTTGGGTTGGGGGATACACCATAGTTGAGGAAGATGGTTCATCTTGCTCCAATTGTTCCTGAGGCCGCACATCTCCAATC
Organism: Zea luxurians; assembly: GCA_029449295.1. Taxonomy (NCBI): domain Eukaryota; kingdom Viridiplantae; phylum Streptophyta; class Magnoliopsida; order Poales; family Poaceae; genus Zea; species Zea luxurians. The sequence continues at coordinate 14,350,991 of JAOPSE010000053.1, forward strand.
GCCAGGGTGCGTATCGCGGCCGTTGGAACGTCTTCTTCATCTACATCATCAAGATCAACAACTTGCTCTCTTGGAGAGCCATTAGTCTCATCAAATACAACGTCGCTAGAGACTTCAACCAAACCCGATGATTTGTTGAAGACCCTATACGCCTTTGTATTTGAATCATAACCTAATAAAAACCCTTCTACAGCTTTGGGAGCAAATTTAGAAGTTCTACCTTTCTTCACAAGAATATAACACTTGCTCCCAAATACACGAAAATAAGACACATTGGGTTTGTTACCAGTTAGCAGCTCATATGAAGTCTTCTTGAGGAGGCGGTGAAGATAGACCCTGTTGATGGCGTGCAAGCCGTGTTCACGGCTTCCGACCAAAAACGCTCGGGGGTATTGAATTCTCCAAGCATAGTCCTCGCCATATCGATGAGCGTCCTGTTCTTCCTCTCTACCACACCATTTTGCTGTGGTGTGTAGGGAGCGGAGAACTCGTGCTTGATCCCTTCCTCCTCAAGGAACTCCTCCACTTGAAGGTTCTTGAACTCGGACCCGTTGTCGCTCCTTATCTTCTTCACTTTGAGCTCAAACTCATTTTGAGCTCTCCTGAGGAAGCGCTTGAGGGTCCCTTGGGTTTCAGATTTATCCTGCAAAAAGAATACCCAAGTGAAGCGGGAAAAATCATCAACTATAACAAGACCATACTTACTTCCTCCTATACTTAGATAGGCGACGGGTCCGAAGAGGTCCATATGAAGCATCTCCAAGGGTCTTGATGTGGTCATCACATTTTTGGTGTGATGAGAGCCTCCCACCTGTTTCCCTGCTTGACAAGCTGCACAAGGTCTATCTTTTTCGAAATGTACATTAGTTAGACCTATCACGTGTTCTCCCTTTAGAAGCTTGTGGAGGTTCTTCATCCCCACATGTGCTAAGCGGCGATGCCACAACCAGCCCATGCAAGTCTTAGCCATTAAGCATGCATCTAGACCGGCCTCTTCTTTTGCAAAATCAACCAAATAAAGTTTGCCGTCTAGTACACCCTTAAAAGCTAGTGAACCATCACATCTTCTAAAGACAGACACATCTACATTTGTTTGAATAGACAATTATATCCCATATTGCATAATTGACTAACGGATAACAGATTATATCCAAGCGACTCAACTAAAAACACATTAGAAATAGAGTGCTCGGATGAAATAGCAATTTTACCTAACCCTTTTACCTTGCCTTGGTTCCCATTACCGAATATTATTGAATCTTGGGGATCCTTGTTCTTGATGTAGGAAGAGAACATCCTCTTCTCTCCCGTCATGTGGTTTGTGCATCCGCTGTCGATAATCCAGCTTGAGCCCCCGGATGCATAAACCTGCAAGGCAAATTCAGGCTTGGGTCTTAGGTACCCAACTCTTGTTGGGTCCTACAAGGTTAGTCAGAATAGTCCTAGGGACCCAAATGCAAGTTTTGTCACCCTTACATTTGGCCCCTAGCTTCCTAGCAACTACCTTCTTACCCTTTCTACAAATGGCAAATGAAGCATTGCAAGCATGATATATTGTAGAAGGTTCATTAACTTTCCTAGGAACATTAACAACATTCTTTCTAGGCACATGATGAATAACATTTCTCCTAGACATATTTCTACCATGCATATAGGAAGAACTAGAAGCAAACATGGCATGAGAATCAAAAACATCATATGCATTACAACTCCTATAATTATTTCTAGATTGTTTCCTATCATGGTACATAAAAGCATGATTCTTTTGCACACTATTAGCCATAGGGGCCTTCCCTTTCTCCTTGGCGGAGATGGGAGCCTTATGGCTTGTCAAGTTCTCAGCTTCTCTCTTGAAGCCAAGACCATCCTTAATTGAGGGGTGTCTACCAATCGAGTAGGCATCCCTTGCAAATTTTAATTTGTCAAATTCACTTTTGCTAGTCTTAAGTTGGGCATTAAGACTAGCCAATTCCTCATTTAATTTGGAAATTGAAACTAGGTGTTCACTACAAGCATCAATATCAAAGACTTTACATCTAGTGCAAATCATGACATGTTCTACACAATAGTTAGATTTATTTGCTACTTCTAATTTAGCATTTAAATCATTGTTAATTCTTTTTAAGCTTGAGATAGAGTCATGACATGCAGACACTTCACTTGAAAGCATTTCATTTCGTTTAACTTCTAAAGCAATTGAATTTTGTGCACTAACAAATTTATCATGCTCTTCATATAAAAGGTCCTCTTGTTTCTCTAAGAGTCTATCCTTCTCATTCAAGGCATCAATCAATTCATTGATTTTATCAATTTTATTTCTATCCAATCCCTTGAACAAGCTAGAGTAATCTATTTCCTCATCGCTAGACTCATCATCACTAGAAGAATCATAAGTAGTACTGTCTCGAGTACATACCTTCTTCTCCTTTGCCATGAGGCATGTGTGACGCTCGTTGGGAAAGAGGGATGACTTGTTGAAGGCGGTGGCGGCGAGTCCTTCATTGTCGGAGTCGGAGGAGGAGCAATCTGAATCCCACTCCTTTCCTAGATGTGCCTCGCCCTTGGCCTTCTTGTAATTTTTCTTCTTTTCCCTCTTGCTCCCGTGTTCCTGGTCACTTTCATTATCGAGATAGTTAGCAATAAAATGACCAATCTTACCGCATTTGAAGCATGAGCGCTTCCCCTTGGCTTTGGTCTTGCTTGGCTGTCCCTTGCGACCCTTAAGCGCCGTCTTGAAGCGCTTGATGATGAGGGCCATCTCTTCATCATTGAGCCCTGCCGCCTCAACTTGCGCCACCTTGCTAGGTAACGCCTCCTTGCTTCTCGTTGCCTTGAGAGCAACGGGTTGAGGCTCATTGATTGGACCATTCAGTGCGTCGTCCACGTACCTCGCCTCCTTGATCATCATTCGCCCGCTTACGAATTTTCCAAGGACTTCTTCGGGCGACATTTTGGTGTACCTGGGATTCTCACGAATATTATTCACCAAATGAGGAACAAGAACGGTAAAGGAACTTAGCATTAGGCGGACGACGTCGTGGTCCGTCCATCGCGTGCTTCCGTAGCTCCTTATTTTGTTTATAAGGGTCTTGAGCCGGTTGTATGTTTGAGTTGGCTCCTCGCCCCTTATCATTGCAAATCTTCCGAGCTCGCCTTCTACCAACTCCATCTTGGTGAGCAAGGTGATGTCATTCCCCTCATGAGAGATCTTGAGGGTGTCCCAGATTTGCTTGGCATTGTCCAAGCCGCTCACCTTATGGTACTCGTCCCTACACAAGGAGGCTAACAACACAGTAGTAGCTTGTGCATTTCTATGAATCTGTTCATTAATAAATATAGGACTATCCGAGCTATCGAACTTCATTCCACTTTCCACAATCTCCCATATGCTCGGATGGAGAGAGAACAGGTGACTACGCATTTTGTGGCTCCAAAATCCGTAGTCCTCTCCATCAAAGTGAGGAGGTTTGCCAAGTGGAATGGAGAGCAAATGAGTATTTGTACTTTGCGGAATACGAGAGTAGTCAAAAGAAAAGTTCGAATTAACCGGTTTCCTTCTCTCGTGTCGTTGTGGTCGTCGTCCTTTTGGGAAGAAGTAGACTCATCGCTGTCGTCGTAGTAGACGATCTCCTTGATGCGTCTCGTCTTCTTCTTCCTTCCATCTTTGCGTCTATGGCCCGAGCCCGAGTCGGTAGGCTTATCATCCTTAGGCTCGTTGACGAAGGACTCTTCTCTTTGTCGTTGATCACGATTCCCTTCCCCTTAGGATCCATCTCTTCGGGCGATTAGTCCCTTTGCGAAGAGAACGACTCCGATACCAATTGAGAGCACCTAGAGGGGGGTGAATAGGTGATCCTGTCAATCTTAAAACTTAAGCCACAAGACTTGGTTAAGTGTTAGCACAATAATTGCCAAGTGGCTAGAGATGAGTCTCAACAAAACACAATAACCACAAGAAATCAATCACAGAGATGGCACGGTGGTTATCCCATGGTTCGGCCAAGACCAACGCTTGCCTACTCCACGTTGTGGCGTCCCAACGGACGAGGGTTGCAATCAACCCCTCTCAAGCGGTCCAAAGACCCACTTGAATACCACGGTGTTTTGCTTGCTTTTCTTAATCCCGTTTGCGAGGAATCTCCACAACTTGGAGCCTCTCGCCCTTACACTTGAAGTTCACAAAGAAGCACGGAGCAAGGGAGGGATTAGCAACGCACACAAGACACAAGAATCAGAGTGTCAACACGCACACAAGTCGCAACAAGAGCTCGCAACACAACCCAATGAGTTCACAACTCCACTAGAGCTCTATATGCTATCACAAAGAAACAAATACGCGGAATCGAGGTCTTGGTGCTTAGGAATGTTTTAGGAATGCTTGGTGTGCTCCTCCATGCGCCTAGGGGTCCCTTTTATAGCCCCAAGGCAGCTAGGAGCCGTTGAGAACAATCCTGGAAGGCAGATCTTGCCTTCTGTCGACTGGCGCACCGGACAGTCCGGTGCACCACCGGACACTGTCCGGTGCAGATCTCCTTCCTTATTTGGCGAAGCCGACCGTTGGAGTCTGAGAGCCGTTGGCGCACCGGACACTGTCCGGTGCACACCGGACAGTCCGGTGCACCAATGTGACCATTGGCTCGGCCACGCGTCACGTGCGGAATCCTCGGCCGACCGTTGCCCCGGCTGACCGTTGGCTCACCAGATAGTCTGGTGCACCACCGGACAGACCGGTGAATTTTAGCCGTACGCCGTTGATGGTTTCCCGAGAGCGACAAGTTCTCCTGTGAACGGCTCACCGGACAGTCCGGTGCATCACCGGACAGACCGGTGAATTATAGCCGTACACCACCGTCGAAGTCCCGAGAGCAGCCTGTTCGCCAGAGCCAGCCTGGCGCGCCGAACACTGTCCGGTGCACCACCGGACAGTCCGGTGCACCCAGACTGAGCAGACTTTGGCTGAACAAAGCCATCTCATTTCCAATTCAACTTTTCCTGTTTCTAGCACTTAGACACAATACATTAGTCCATAAAAACAATGTACTAAGTCTAGAAACATACCTTTTGACAAGATTTTCACTTTGTCCACCACTTTGCATAGATTAGCATAAAAGCACTTGTGTTGGCACTCAATCACCAAAATACTTAGAAATGGCCCAAGGGCACATTTCCCTTTCAGTTTGGTTGAAGTCTCTAGCGACGTTGTATTTGATGAGACTAATGGCTCTCCAAGAGAGCAAGTTGATCTTGATGATGTAGATGAAGATGATGTTCCAACGGCCGCAATACGCACGATGGCGATAGGTGATGTGCGACCACAGGAACAACAAGAGCAAGATCAGCCCTCTTCCTCAACAATGGTGCATCCCCCAACTCAAGATGATGGACAGGTTCCTCAAGAAGAAGCACATGATCAAGGGGGAGCACAGGAAGAACAAGTAATGGAGGAAGAAGCACCACGGGCCCCTCCAACTCAAGTCCGAGCGACGATCCAACGACATCACCCCGTCGATCAGATATTGGGTGACATAAGCAAGGGAGTAACAACACGCTCATGACTAGCTAATTTTTGTGAGCATTACTCATTTGTCTCTTCTATTGAGCCTTTTAGGGTAGAAGAGGCCTTGTAGGATCCGGACTGGGTGTTGGCCATGCAGGAAGAGCTCAATAACTTCAAGAGGAATGAAGTTTGGAGCCTGGTGCCATGTCCAAAGCAAAACGTTGTGGGAACCAAGTGGGTGTTCCGCAATAAGCAAGACGAGCACGGGGTGGTGACAAGAAACAAGACTCGACTTGTGGCAAAAGGTTATGCCCAAGTCGCAGGTTTGGATTTCGAGGAGACTTTTGCTCCTATGGCTAGGCTAGAGTCTATTCGAATATTATTAGCCTATGCCGCTCACCACTCTTTCAGGTTGTTTCAAATGGATGTGAAGAGCGCTTTCCTCAACGGGCCAATCAAGGAGGAGGTATACGTTGAACAACCCCCTGGCTTTGAGGAGGTATCCCGACCACGTTTTTAAGCTCTCTAAGACGCTCTATGGACTTAAGCAAGCCCTAAGAGCATGGTATGAATGCCTTAGAGATTTTTTAATTGCTAATGCTTTCAAGGTTGGGAAAGCCGATCCCACTCTTTTCACTAAGACTTGTGACGGTGACCTTTTTGTGTGCCAAATTTATGTCGATGACATAATATTTGGTTCTACTAATCAAAAGTCTTGTGAGGAGTTTAGCAGGGTGATGACTCAAAAGTTTGAGATGTCTATGATAGGCAAGTTGACCTACTTCCTTGGGTTCCAAGTGAAGCAACTCAAGGATGGCACTTTCCTCTCCCAAACGAAGTACACTCAAGATCTTCTCAAGAGGGTTGGGATGAAGGACGCCAAGCCCGCGAAGACATCGATGGGAACCAACGGACATGTCGACCTCAACAAAGGAGGTAAGTCCGTTGATCAAAAGGCATACCGGTCTATGATAGGTTCCTTGCTTTATTTACGTGCTAGTAGATCGAACATTATGCTTAGTGTATGCATGTGTGCTAGATTTCAATCCGACCCCAAGGAATGTCACCTTGTGGTCGTTAAGTGAATTCTTAGATATTTAGTTGCTACGCCTTGCTTCGGGATCTGGTATCCAAAGGGGTCTACCTTTGACTTAATTGGATATTCAGACTCCGATTATGGCGGGTGCAAGGTTGATAGGAAGAGTACATCAGGGACATGCCAATTCCTAGGAAGGTCCCTGGTGTCTTGGAGTTCAAAGAAACAAACATCCGTTGCCCTATCCACCACTGAGGCCGAGTATGTTGCCGCACGACAGTGTTGCGCGCAACTACTTTGGATGAGGCAAACCCTCCAGGACTTTGGCTACAATCTTAGCAAAGTCCCACTCTTATGTGACAATGAGAGTGCAATCTGCATGGCGGATAATCCTGTTGAACACAGCCACACTAAGCACATAGACATCCGGCATTACTTTTTGAGAGACCACCAGCAAAAGGGAGATATCGAGGTGTACCATATTAACACCGAGAACCAGCTAGCCGATATCTTCACCAAGCCTTTAGATGAGAAAAGGTTTTGCAGGTTGCGTAGTGAGCTAAATGTCTTAGATTCGCGTAACTTGGATTGATCTATAGCATACATGTGTTCTATGCCTTTGATCATGTTACTTCATGCATTTATGTGATTCTTTGCTTATTTATGGTGCTCAAGTTGTACAAGGGATCCCCGGTCCTCACAAGTCCATGTGTGAACGATGCACATATTTAGGGGGAGATGTGCTACAACTTGACCCTCTGAGACTAACCTTTGTGTTTGAGTATTCTTGATGTAGTCTCAAAGGTGCATTGAAAGGGAAAATGGACTTGGACGTTGCAAAGACTTCCACTGCACTCCGGTATTGGTGTATTTCGTTCCATGTTCATCTGTATGCTCTTATTGCCCTTTTTGCTCTTAATTGACATTTTTGGTGAGGCAATGGGGTTAAAGGGCCAAGAATAATCCCGTTTTGGTGCTTAATGCCAAAGGGGGAGAAATTAAGGCCAAAGCAAGCAAATAGATCAGCTACCACTTGTGAATTTTGAAAACAATAGAGTTAGAACTTTTGATTTGCCAAAATACTTTGATTGCAAAATTTGGTCTCTTATGGGGGAGAATTATGATTATGGGAAAAGGGAGAGTTTTTGGCTCTTGATCATTTTCACTCTTGGATTATCTCTCTTGATGCCTAAACAAGTGTGTTTGACTTAGAGATAGAAAAATGAATTTGATTTGCAAAAACAAACCAAGTGGTGGCAAAGATTGATCCAAATATGTCAAACTTGTGCAAAGACAATTTTGTTCTAAATCGCATTGATGTTGCACTTCTTTTAGTTGCTTTTGGATGTGTTGGCATAAATCACCAAAAAGGGGGAGATTGAAAGGGAAATGTGCCCTTGGGCAATTTCTATTATGTTTTGGTGATTAAGTGCCCAACACATTCATTTAAGTTCATATGTGCTAAATGAAGAGAAAAGTGCAAATCAAGACATGAGGTATGTTTCTAGAATTAGTACATTGTTTTGAGTACTAATATACTTTGTCTAAGTGCTAGAAACAGGAAAAGAGAGGATTGCAAATGACTTGGCTGTGTACAGCCAAAGTCCAGCTCGATCTGGCACACTGGACTGTCTGGTGGTGCACCGGACAGTGTCCGGTGCGCCAGGCTGAACTCCGGTGAACAGGCCGCTCTCGGGAAAATTTTGGCGGCGTACGACTATAATTTACGGGACTGTCCGGTGGTGCACCGGACTGTCCGGTGAGCCAACTGTCGCCAGCGCAACGGTCAGCCGCGCAATCCGCGGGCGACGCGTGGCCCGCGCCAACGGTCGGCAGGGGGCACCGGACTGTCTGGTGTGCATCGGATAGTGTCCGGTGCACCAACTGCCACGAATCTGCAACGGTCTTCTGCGCCAGAATAGGAAAGAAATCGGCACTGGACCGTCTACAGTGACTATCCGATGGCGCACCGGACAGAAGGCAAGGATAGCCTTCCTTGTTGGCCTCCAACGGCTCCTAGCTGCCTTGGAGCTATAAAAGGGACCCCTAGGCGCATGGAGGAGTCACTCAAACTTACAAGAAACATTCTAAGACTCCAAGACTCCAACTTCGCGCATTTGATTCTTTGAGATAGTGACTTGAGCTCCGTTTGAGTTGAAAACTCCGTGGGTTGTGTTTTGAGCTCAAGTTGTGACTTGTGTGCGTGATTGTGCTGTGATTTGAGTCTTGTGTGTGTTGCTCTCCCCTCCCTTACTTCTGTGCTTCTTTTGTGATCATCATTATAAGGGCGAGAGGCTCCAAGTTGTGGAGATTCTTTGCAAACAGAAGAAAAGACTAAGGAAGAAAGCCGTGGTATTCAAGTTGATCATTGGATCACTTGAAAGGGGTTGAGTGCAACCCTCGTCCATTGGGACGCCACAACGTGAAAGTAGGCAAGTTTCACTTGGCCGAACCACGGGATAAAAATTGTGTGTCTCTTGTGATTGCTCTCTCTTTGTTTGTCTGTGTTCGCAAGAGATCGCTTCAAGCCACTTAGCCGCACTAACACTTATAACTAAGTTTTGTGGCTATTAGTTTTTGATTTTTACAGGATCACCTATTCACCCCCTCTAGGTGCTCTCATGCACTTCGTCTGATAGACCAGCCAAGAGTCATCGGTACTCGCCATGTCACGCGCGTTCGACGACTACTCTATTAAGGACTGTGGCGTTAGGGCTGGACAAAATACTCGTGGCTCGTGAGCTCGCTCGACTCGTGGTCGGCTCGGCTCGGCTCGACTCGGCTCGTTTCAATTTTATCACGAGCTGAGCTAACATCTCAGCTCGATTCGTTAACGAGCCAGCTCGACACGAGCTCGAGCCAGCTCGTTAGCTCGAATGAGCTAGCATTTATCTGTAAAACAAAGCATATACTTGTATTCGATGAATTAATAAGTGACGAACTATGTTTATTTAGGGTTTAAATGATGTGATATATAAAATTATGAGTATTGTTAGTCTTTTCTAGTGTTAAATTAGTATAAAATTAACTAGCAATTGATTATATTGTTGTATATATACATGTATACTATTTTTTGTCGTGGCTCGCGAGCTAAACGAGCCAGCTCGAGCTCGCAAACGAGCCGAGCCGAGCTGGTTCTCTGGCTCGGTTCCTTAACGAGTCGAGCCGAGCCAGCTCGTTTTCTTAACGAGCCAGCTCGAGCTCGGTCGAGCCGAGCTGGCTCGATATCCACCCCTATGTGGCGTCATCTCGGCATCGGAGGTGACACATAGGAGGACCGACAACAATGACAAGTTCGTCATCCTCGCCACCATCGGGATAGCTTTTGTGCGGCATGCCTTTAATTCTCTTCGCAAACATACACTTGTCTTTTTATTTAAGCAAGCACGTATGGTGGTGCGTGCCTAATGACTAACAATGTACGAGGAAACTTCTTCCGCAGGTGTGGAACATGCTCTCTAATAATGAGACCAAACAAATCGTGACATATATCGAAGTTTGTATGAAACTGATGGTTGTAATGTAGTAGTGAAACAGTTAGATTAATATAACAAAATTTATATATGGCCAAGATCACAAATAGATTATGAAACCTTTTCTCGTAACAGTATAACATACATTATGTATATAAATTATCGTGATATTATATATTTTTATTTTAACGCATGAACACTCGTCTAGTTATACTATAATTATAGTGCCCGACACGAGAGTTCTCTCTAAATTTATGTGAAACTTGTTTAATTCGTTACGACCTTTGCCCTCTACGTCACTAGTCACGTTGGGTTTTTGCTAAGAGATATTTAATCGAAGGTCATCCACAGATTTCGTAGTCGGCCGTAGGTGTTGTCCGGGAAGGAGATGCCGTGCTGCTGGGAACGAACAATCCAGCGGCCGTCAAACAATTACCAGCGGTCCGATGGTAGGGAGAAGAAATTTCTTTGTGCAATATATATATTATCTTCGATATCTTCTTATTCTCAAACAACGTCTTCTAAATCACGTTCTTTATACGCAAATATCTATACTAAAAATATTTTTAATTTTATACATACCTATTTATCATATTCTCAAATGTATTATACATATTTTAGTTTTGCTAAATCAGTTGTTTAAAGTATTAAAATGGATAAATAACTTTTTAGAGGAACTATATATATATAGAATCTAATACCATCCTCTAAATTTAGAGAACGTTGCTGAAGTGAGTAGAGTGAGTAGAGGATGACTTCATCCTCTAAATTTAAGGTACAAAACCCTTTAAAGATCCTTGTTGGAACTAGTATTATTATTTATAATTGGAGAACTTGTTGGATACATCAATCCTATTTATTCCTTTTTACAACCTTCAAAACTCCAATTATACCTAGCCTTTTGAAGTTATTCTAAATAACAAATAAAATAAACAAAACAAACCTGAGAAATACTAAAGCGGACAAGAGAAGTTTTTTTAAATTGCACTCTCTAAAATTATTTGAAGAGAATATTTATTTATATAAAATCGCTATATATACATTTATATTTTGATATTTTATATCTTACTTATATACTTTAAAGAATTGTTTTTAGTTTATATATTTAGCCAACGAGAAATTCAAAATAAGTAACTATATTTAAATAAATATTTAAAAATCTATGGTAGTTTTTTATCAAAAATATATAATAATTAAAAAGAATATAAAGGCTTCGAGTTGCTCTCACGCCAGGTCACACGAAAAAGAAAATAAAAGAAAAGCAGACAAAAAAGTTTAAAATCGACAAAAATCTGAGAATGCGAGGCCGGGGCAAGTCGGCAACCCTAGCTCTGTGGTTGATCCCGAACACCTCCTGCCCTCCTATAAAAGCCGCCCGCCTCCGTTTCTCGCCCGCACCGCATCGCCTCGCCGCTGTTCCCCGCAACCTATCGACCCAATCTCATCCGACCCGGCGCGTCGTCCTCTCCAGATCTCCTTCGCCCTCTCCAGGTGAGCATCCATAGCCTGTTCATCGATCCGCTCGTTGCGATGGGATTCGATTCGTTTGGGTTGGGGTTAGGTGGCTTTGGATCCTGTTGCGCGCCGCGCGTGGTAGCTGATAGGCGAGGCGTTTTTCGATGGGCCGCGGACCGGAACGGTTCGTAAGTTTCGAATCGGATCCCGGGTGGTTTTGATGCGGGCAACCAGGGTCTGAGTATCAGTAAGCAACCGTAAGTAGGATTTAATTAGGGTTTCTTTGGTAACACCACCCAGGGTTTGAGTATCCGTAAGGGCCTGTTCGGTTTACTCGGAACGATTCTTAGCCGGATTGCTTTTATAATTTACATAAGCTTTGATCAGCTGGAACGATTTCTGGATAGAATCCCGGACAACCGAACAGGGCCTAAGGAATTTAACCAGGATTTAGTTAGGGTTTGCTTAGTAACACCACCCAGATTCGGTTGTCATACGATTTTGGTTTGTGACTGGTTTATTGAATTTTTTAACTGTGTATGTACAACATATTTGTTGTATATTTGCGTTCGAGCTCTGTTTGAATAGGTATTTTTGGTGATCCTAAAAGTTCACCTATATGCTAAGTCGTGGTAACATTTTAGTTTACGTTAGATTAATAATTTTTTGAACTGTTGGTATAGATTTGTTGCATATTCGAGTTCTAGCTCTGTCTGGATAGGTAGTAACAATTTGGATCCTGTAATATATATGTGTTTGCCTGCTGCTATTTATGTTGTGGTTTATATTGGTAGGCATATTTGCATTCTAGCTCTGTTTGGATATGGATTTTGTTTATTATTGCTGTCTGGGTTTATTATATCTAATAGATTATCTTATCTTAATATCTGGGGCAATGATGCTGTATAGTTTGCGAACCAGTTGTAGTCTTAAGGACAATAATCGCCTATTTGCTAGTTCTGTTTATATATGCTGGTATGGCTTTCTGTATTTAGTATTTCCTTATGCACATGGGATGCAATGACTTGGACTGTTGGTTGGGAATTGTTTCCCAGCTATTAGTTTATTGTTTCCTTTGCTGGTGAGCTATCAAACTAAACATGCATTCATCCAGGAAATTCAGTATTGTAAATTGATACAATAATATGTTGAATGATGGATCTCCAAGTATACTTTGAACCAAATTTTATTCTCTTTCAAAGTTTTTTGGAAGTATTTGGTAGTTACATGGTAGTTTGGTTCTTGGTGACAGAATAATCATTTGTGTTTAGTTTCCTGTCAGTTTACGTGATTGAATTGAACCTCAGTTCACATTACTAGCTATTCTGTCATACAACCAATGCAATATGCTGCCCTTCCTACAAGGGAACCTTCAGGTTGGACACCATTCGCATTGGTACTGTCTGATCACTTCCTGACATTCAATTATCTGTTTGTGCTGTATGTACCAGGTAGCAGAAACTGTTCTGCTGCAGCCTGACAAAGTGGAGGGCTTAGGAGTTTCTGCTTCTTTTATGTCTGAACAATCTTTGCTTTATTTGGGATTGTTGGGAGAGTACTCTCGTGCAACGAGGAAAAGGCACAAGGTTCCGTCCCACTGCATGCGTCAAGAGCCTGTCTGGTTTTCTTGTTCTGATTTGTCATTTGCTGGTGCTCAGAGCCGGCTTGGTTTCCTCGAAGGATCAGCAACTACTCTTGATTGTGGACTTTGTCACATCTGATATCAACTTCATAGATTTTTATCCAAGATGGCGCTGCAAAACATTGGTGCTTCAAACAGGGATGATGCCTTCTACAGGTACAAGATGCCCAGAATGATTACCAAGATAGAAGGCCGTGGTAATGGTATCAAGACAAATGTTGTGAACATGGTTGACATAGCAAAAGCACTTGCCAGGCCAGCTTCCTACACAACCAAGTACTTTGGATGTGAGCTTGGTGCGCAGTCCAAATTTGATGAGAAGACAGGGATTTCCTTGGTTAATGGGGCTCATGATACTGCAAAGCTGGCTGGTCTCCTTGAGGTATTCATCAAGAAGTATGTCCAATGTTATGGGTGTGGGAATCCTGAGACTGAGATTCTCATCTCAAAGACCCAGATGATATCACTGAAATGTGCAGCCTGTGGGTTCGTCTCAGATGTTGATATGAGGGACAAGCTCACAACCTTCATCCTGAAAAATCCACCAGAACAGAAGAAGGGTGGAAAAGACAAGAAGGCCATGAGGAGAGCTGAGAAGGAACGCCTGAAAGAAGGTGAGGCTGCTGATGAGGAGCAGAAGAAACTGAAGAAGGATGCAAAGAAGAAGGGTTCCAAGGATTCCACTGCTAAGGGTTTGAAGAAGAAGGCTACTACTGCTACTGGCTCTGATGAGGACCACTCATCCTCTCCAACTCGCAGCCAAGATGGTGACAAAGCAGCTGCAGATGATGATGACGACGATGTCCAGTGGCAGACTGACACTTCAATTGAGGCTGCGAAGCAGCGCATGCAGGAGCAGCTGAGTGCAGCAACTGCTGAAATGGTGATGCTGTCGACTGAGGAGACTGAGAAGAAGATGAAACAGGCAACCCACAAAGATGGAAGCACTAATGGTTCAGCAAAAGAAATCCCTAATGACAAGCCTGCCGTCACTAAGCCTAGTCCCTATGAAGAACTGATTGCAGACATCAAGGCTAGCCTAGGAAGTGCTCCGACCCCTACCCAGCTCAAGGCTGTGCTGGCCTCATCAACCCTTCCTCCCCAGGACGTGATGAATGCTCTCCTGGAGGCTCTCTTTGCTGGTGTGGGTAAGGGATTCACCAAAGAGGTTGTGAAGAACAAGAAGTACCTTGCAGTTGCTGTGCCAGATGAGGGTGCCCAGACCCTTCTGGTTCAGGCCATTGAGGCTTTTGGTGGTAAGTGCAACCCTGAGGCGCTGAAGGAGGTTCCCGTTGTCCTCAAAGCCCTCTACGATGGAGATATCCTGGACGAGGAAACCATTGTGGACTGGTACAATGATGCTGTCGCAGCTGGGAAGGACTCCCAGGTTGTCAAGAATGCCAAGCCGTTCGTCGAGTGGCTCCAGAGTGCCGAGTCTGATGAAGAGGGTGACGACGAGTGAAGAGGCCACGCTGCTCTACTGCTAATGGCCGAACTTGATAATATTATTATTTCAATAAGTTTGTTTTGCTTGCCTGGTCGGTGTTTAAAACTGTTAATTGTCGTGTGGCGCAGCATACTCTCTGCATGTGTCGTCGTCAGTTTGGATGTCTGTTGGATGTCACGGTTTATTTGTCTTCTTATGGATTGCTACTATACAAGTATTTGTTTTGGATGTGTTGTATAACCTTTCGGGATGTTAACATTTTATTATCGCACTGTTGCTTCTCTACCTTATAAGGGAGGATTATGAAATCCTTAGCAGGTAAGGCTACGGCGCAGTCGTCTTCATAGCGGGAAGATGCATGCAACCTCCCGTGGTGATGTTAGGGGGCCCTTTTGGGAGCAAATGGAACGCATTCTTCTCGTTTTTGTTTCTCTTGATGAGAGGGAAAAAAGGAGGTTTTTTTAATTCACGGTACTTTTGCTTTGAACTGTGAAATATCAGCATTTTCAAAATCAGTAATTTTGTCCGCGTATAGCACCCGTGCTCAAAATAAAATAACTCATGACCTATTTGAGATCGTCACGAAATGTATTAAATCTAAAGAATTCATTGTTTGTAAACATAAACTATCTAGAAAAATATTGTCGGTCTCAGACCTCGAAAGCATCTAGAATCAGTGTTGCTATATATCTTATAAAAACAATATAAACATGAAAATTAGTCAAGAACACATGACATCAAAAATATACACACAAAATGGGTCCAATTAAAACAACACGTGGCCATAATTGACATCTCTAAATAAACAAAAAAAAATATGAATCATAAACCCAAAATACTGAAAAGAAACACTCATGACCTCATGTATTTGAACTTCTCACAGGTGTAATAAATTTAAAAAATTGGTATTTGAACTTCTCACAGGTGTAATAAATTTAAAAAATTGTTTGTGAGCAGGGAAAAAAAACTGTTTTAATCTAAGGGTCTGTTTGGTTGGGCTGTGGCTGTGAAAAAAGTTGCTATGGACTGTGAGCTGTGGAAAAAGTTGCTGTAGGCTGTGAGCTGTTAAAAAGCTAAAAAACCGTTTGGTGGAAACCACTAAAAATCGTTAAAAATTCTTCGATATATGTTTTCACAGTTCCATCCGAAAAGACACTAAAAGCATGTCCAGTGGTGCTTTCAGATTTGCACTATGAGAAAGTCGGCTTTTAGAAAAAGCTGCTTCCTGGATCCAGCCCTTTGGTTGGCTTTTGGCTTTTAGGGGGGCAAAAGCCAAAGCCAAAAGTCAAACCAAACACACCCTAAGAACATCTTAGTGCCTTAAGATGCATTTGATTACGGGACAAAAAAGGACGGAATAGAATGGCCCATGGGTTGGGATGGAATGATTCCTCGTATTGTTTGGTCGGAAGGATGAGATGATTCTTGTTTTTTGTTTGGTTAGAGGTATAATTGGAGATGGATTGGTCATGTCCTTTGTTTGGTTCGAGAACAGAGCACAAAAAAAATGTTTGCAGCCATTGCCCCCATCTCATGATATGTTACAACTAATATTAAGTTCACAAAACACACATATTATTAATTCCACATAATACATAATAAAGTGTCCTAGCATTACACATAATATCAAGTTAAGGCTTCCACAAAATATGCATGTTCAAGCAAAATCCGCTGACGTACTTAGACCATATTTCATTGTTTGATGTGGTTCAAGCAAAAGAACTGTCGAAGCCTATCTACTAACTGCCCTCACACTCCTGGGTACACATAAATCACAATTCATTGTTTGATGTGGTTTAAGCAAAAGAACCCTCCAAGCCTACCTACCAACTGCCCTCACTCTCCTGGGAACTTTTCACTAACGAAATTGCGAGCCCAGATTAACTTGTGGTCGAATGGCAACTTGTTGAAGGCTCTAGCAATGTGAGGGTGTGCCACCAGATAATTGAAATAAAGAGATATGTGGGTCTGCTCAAAACCTGCAAAGTTTAGCAAATTGTCAAAAAATATGTTACAATAGTTTTCAAGTTTTAGGTTACAATAGTTTTTATTAGACAAACAGATAAATAGAAAACAGGTTACAACATCTAAAGTTAAGAATAGAGCACACACCTGGAAGGTTTATCAAACTGTCAAAAAGATCATCTGGCACATCAGTGTCCCCTGTGGCAACCTTCTCAATAGCATTGGATAAGTTATCCCTGACACTTTTGAATGCAGCAATCAACCCCTCCTCTTCACTATCACGTTTTTTTTGCCTTCTTCCTGGTCTTCCTTGTAGAAGATGTTATGGCATTATCATCACAAGTGGACATCCTTTTAGTGAAAGCATGTGCCATCACCTCTTCATTATCAACTTCATCATCTTCGCCTAAAGCTGCACTAGAATCCTTTGCAAACTTACCTGCGGATGAGAAGGACTCGTAAGGTGTCTTGTCCCGAGGAGGACGGTATTATCGGTCTGATTCAGAGAGATGAACAGGGATAGCATTCTAGTGATAATATTTTTCTAGGGACGGTCCTATCTGATCCTTGACTCCCAACCGAACAGTCTAATGTGTGGGATCGTCCTATCCCATTCCGTCCTAACTCGCAATCAAACACATCCTTAGGCTACCTGTAGGGACACACTTTACGAACTACGCTATCCTTTTGGAGTCCAGGATAGTTTGAAAATAGCTACAGCGATGAACGCGTTCAGCTATGGTAAAATAAAGTCGGGCGTCAAGAACTCCATTTACAGAGTACGTGAGTCTTTACTCTATCTTGATGCAACAACATGTGCAAGCTGACCTTGTCTGCCACCGATTCAATGCAGCAGCGTGTTTGAGAAATGATATGAAATGTGGTAGTTGTATAAAGTTGAGATAAGAAGAAGATATGACTGTGAAAATTATAGTATATAGAAAAGAATTTTGCTGACAAGAACCGAATATTCCTTTTACGGTAGAGCTTTAGAGTTATATGAGTGTGGGTAGCTTTAGTAGTAGTCCAAAAATGCCGACCTCTGTGTTTTCAAACAATGCTTCCTTTCATTCTCTTGGTATTAGGGCTATCAGCAGCGAGGAACTTTAACCGGTACGCTATAAATATAGAGTTGAATATACATTAAAAGACTGACGCAGTGGTGAATTGTTTGAGCTACTCTAAACGCTACGCTATGAGGAAACCAGGAACGGTACATGCAGCTCTTACTCGAAAAATGTTGCGGAGTGCGAGGAGAGGAGGAAGCGGTTTGTTGGGTGAGAAAAGAATAGAGTTAAAACGAAATAATAAAATATATAGTTTTCCCTCGGTCTCAAATTATAATTCGTTTGACTTTTCTTTGTCATATTTGACCGGTTAATTCTATTTATTTTTTTGAAAAAAATAAAAAATTCAAAGCCACATTTAAAATATATTATATGCTAAATAATATCACAACAAAAATTATGATTTCTTAATAAAACGAGAAGTCAAATTATAAATTGGAATAGAGGAGTAGTTGATATAGAGTTGAGATATAAAATAAATATGACTGCAGAAGATTGTAACGTTATCCGCACTCATACTACTATAAATTCATACTCTAAAAAAATATTATATACTTGTCAGCAAAATTCTTTACCCTATATCCAATCATATTTACTTTATATATTAAACTAAAACCAACGGCCATAGATTTTATTCAATCGTACTTCTCTCCGTCCGCCTCTCGCCTTCTGGCTGAGCGTGCCAAGACTGAGGCTGTGCGCAGCGATAAACGCTAGCCGTTCCTCTCTTCTTGCATGGCGTGTGCAGGGGGCGCTCTACGCGTGCAGCGGTGCCCCCTGCACCGCCCCCTACCGCGCCGTCCCCTTCTCTTCCCCCCTCAATCTAGCGTGTCACTGTTCATCACCCTAAACACTGTGCTGTAGGTTCACGAGTAATTGTTAGTAGATAAAAAATTGATAGTTGATATAGAAAATAATATTTTATAGTTGTAGTGGAGTATAGGGAGAGTATATAGGGGGAACCGCTGCAGGAGATGAAAAAATAAGGGGACAAATAGGGGAGAAAAGTAATATAGGGGGAAAAATTTAGGGGTAACGGTTGCGGATAGCCTGATAGAGTCGATGGCGTACTCTGCAGTATACAGCGTTTGAAAGTCCCTACTGTGTGATAGCGTAATTAATAGAGTATGCCACTGCAGGTGGTTTTCCTGCTCGCGTGACTCTATCGTTCGGTGGCATGGGTAATACTGTGATAGAGCATCCCACTGCGGGCAGCCTAATATAGGATAGATAATTTTGTTGATAAATACAGGATATTCCTTTTAAAATATAAATTTAGAGTAGTATGATAGCCTTATAACAGTATCACTGTAGCAACCTACCTCAGAACAAAACTTTTGTTTGCCTTTCCTGACATAAGTTTCTCTCTCTCCCCCCCTCTTTTGTGAAAGGTACCTATGCTTGTCATGACTCTTGTGTTTGCATGTTTGTGGCCTTGATCGATCCGCTAGACGACCTCCATGGCTCTATGACAATTGGCATGTTCATGTTCTGCACGAACCATTCCTTCTGAAAATCCCCATGCTCATCCAATGTCCATGTCCTGGCAACAATTTCAATCTGGACCTTCCAGTGTGTCAGTAACTCCCATTCCATTCCTCCTCGTTATGGGTTTGATTTATTGGACCGGTCGGATACTCGGATGAAGGGTAAAAAAGCTTTTCCGTGTTATCAAATGGTAAATAGTAATGTACCTGGTGGCTGGTGCTGAACTCGATCAAGAGTTTGGTAGGCAGCTGCAGTTCCCCGGCGTCTAAATGACCCCGTCAGCAGTCCATTGGCAACATTAGTCTGTGTGCAAATCATTAATGTAACAAAAGAAAGATCCATAAAAAGGAATAATAGGATCTTAAGGATATGAGGCTAC
Source organism: Zea luxurians (assembly GCA_029449295.1). Lineage (NCBI taxonomy): Eukaryota > Viridiplantae > Streptophyta > Magnoliopsida > Poales > Poaceae > Zea > Zea luxurians. Next base: position 14,370,440 of record JAOPSE010000053.1, read on the forward strand.
GCATGGAGAATCTTAAATCCATATTGCCCCAAGGATAATCTCCCAACATCCATGAATTCCACGCAAACAAGTTTAAATGGGTGAGTTGACGAAACTATACTCCAATTATGTGACATAATAGGTTGACATAGCCGACTTCAACTAATAATAGAGTGGATCAGCAGCAGCAACGACAACGACACTAGAGGTAGATTTTTTGCTCAGGTAGAAGCTTCATCTATGCAGGCATGGAAGAAGGGTGTCTCGGCTATTGGATGGAGTCCAGATCAAAAGCTATTTCATCTGCCACTAAGTGTTTGTTTCCGGCCCAAACTTTCTGTGGCCCATTAAGCCCTTTTGAACGAAAAACGACTTAGGACCCACTGTCAGATTGCTCCAAGGTATCTTAGGGTGTATTTGGTTGCAATGACAGGATGGGATGGGACGAGACGATCCCTCAAATAAGTTTGTTTGGTTCAGGGTCAAGGGTTGGGACAGGACTATCCCAGTGTTGTCTCTAATTATCCCTCGAAATTGGAGGGATAAGAGAGGACGTCAGGGGACGCCTCTGTCCTGACTGTCCCGCAACCAAACACACCCTTAGTGCAAGGGGAATAAACAAACAAAATTCTCCAAACGGATTTCAGATGCTTATATTGCTCTGAATGCGGATGCCCAATAGTACGTGCAGTGTGACAGTGTCCATGATTTCAAGTTCCTTAGTTCCTTCCATTCATCCTGCATCAATGCACACGATAAACATCATTAGCCCATGACTCAATGAACTGAATAGCATCCGGTATGAAGAAAAACTGTCCCAGATTAAGTACCCAATAGACTGGATGCCAGCTCCACTTATGATTGGTTTCAGCCTAACAGCCTTGGACTGCCTAGGATGGAACAAGTCAGTTTTGGGTCTAAACAAAAGGGATCATGCAAGAGTTACATGTTCTCAAATCTTTTTACGAACCATATCGTGAGCTGGTGAGTAAAAAATAAAAATACATGCTACCAAATTTATTATGATCAAAGTCAAACTATTCTTTATTTAAACGTAGTAGTGCAATCGTATATTGGGTATATATATCTGTTCCAGTTTACTAAACAGATAAGCACATCCTTACTGACAGATCTAGAGACTGTCATATTGTGAACTGATGGAAAAAAATGCAACTGCATTTGTTCTGATCAAGCTGTATTTTCAGTAAATGTAATGCAATTGTATCGGGGTATATATCTGCTCTAGTTTACCAAACAAATAGCACATCCTAACTGAAAAATCCAGGGCCTAGTTTTTTTCCCATATAATCCATCTCATACATTAGGATCGATTTTTGGTACATTGAAAGTTAATGCTCACAGATAGCCACACAGCTGATTGAATATCTCCAAATGAATGATATGGTGCCAGGGACACTAACATAAGTACAAAACGAGAGAAGATAGCTCAGAAAGATGTAACATCTCAGACCATGGGTAACTTATGTTCAGGGACACTAACAGGAGCTAAGGAAATGATCGCCACCTTCTTTTCTCGATGCTAATTAAATAGTAACTTATGTTCATGTAATGACACCACTACTCCGACCATGGGTTCATTATTGCCTTATTGGGTCACCTATGTAGTGCGGGCCTCTTTGCCGACTGGGTCAAATGAATCATTTGCCACATAGCGGTTATTGCATCATTTTGATCCAATCTTTGGGTTATTCCATGGAGGCTATTTCACTGCAGAAGCACTCCGATGCAAGCTGGTCATTGCACTGGCAATCTTACCACTCGAGTGTTTGATCTGGAAGCTCCCAGCCCTCCTGGGCCGGGGCATGTAAAGGGCACTGAGCATCTTCTCCAAACCATCAACAGTGTACCTTACATACTTGCTGGTGTTTCCATCTTGCTCAACAAGTGGCCCATAGTTCTGCAAGTAGCTCCGATAGGCAGGAACAATAGTCTGCACCACAAGATTACATGTCCTCTCCCGCAAATCCTTGTCTGGTATAACCCATGATGATTGCCTGCAATGCATCTCATCAAAGCTTGAATTGAATGTTTTGAGGCGCTGCTTCACCAGGTCCCTTGCCGTAGCCTGGCCCTTGGAGAACAGTATTAATCCCTCCCGGTTCAGTAGTGGCGAAAGTGCTCCCCAGCTCTCCCTGATGAACATTGACAAATAGTAGTCCTTGTATTGTTCATGCTCTCGCAGCCACACATCACCCAAGATCTCTCCTAACTTAGTAGCCTTCAAATGCCTAAAGAAATGCCAATGAGTATTCATCATGAAGAGATACGAGAGCGTAGCATTGTCATATGCCTTGGACCAAACATCAAAATTAGCTTCAAGGGCCTTGACAATGTTTAGCACCACATCAACAAGCATCCTGTCATTGAACACCTCTTTGCGCCAGCTGCGATGGATAGTTAGCACCTGCCCAAGCATGGGCCTGTATTGCTCACCAAGCAGACGGTTGCAGTACTCGACGACAAAGGTAACTAAGCGTGGCACGCCCCCATCGACTGGGGGAGGCATGTGCCGCTGCAGCTCCACCTGCACGATCAACTCCTCAAAGATCTCGACAGCACCGTCTATCAACAACTTGACAAGGTCCCTTGTCTGGCTCTGAATCTCCGCACATGCTTTGCCACCGAACAATCTATTGAAATCCAGTCTCAGCTTATTCAAAGAATCAAACACCTCGAGCAGACGCTGAAGCTTGATGGGATCCTTCTTGGAATCAGCAACTGCACGGCCAAACCTCAAGAATTCAAGAACCCCAGCTTGTGCTGCAACCTCTGCAAAGCATGCGGACGCGACATCCTTATGCAGGCCAAACACCTTGGCACAGAGCTGCCGCTCCGACTCGAGGAGACGGCGCACCACAAACTCTAGATGCCGCCCCCACAGCTCAAGAGCAGGTCCCAATGCCTGTGCATCCTGAGACGGCTCGCGCAGGTAGTCTAGGCCAAGAGCGCGAAGACTGGCACTGACCACACCCCCGCGCGCGTCGATATAAACGGCCACGCAGCGGTCTTGCCTGCCGTTGGCCACGAGGCGATCGAGAATGAGGGTGAGCTTGTGGACGGCGGCGGCAGGCACGCGGGATGGTGCGGTTGAGCCAGCGGCGGCGCCGGGCTGCGGCATCGCGAGCGGCGCGGAGTGGTCGGCGAGGAGGCGGCGGAACTCGGCCTCGAGGATACCGAGGGCGGCGTCCAGGAGCCCGCCGTCGAGGTCGCCGGTAGGGGGTGCCTTGAGCTCGTCGAGCGTGACCTCGATGTCGGCGAGGAAGCGCGGGTCGACGAGGAAACGGTCGCCGAGGTACTCGACAATGTCGGCGAGCCACTGCGCGGCGAGCCCGCAGTTGTCGGCGAGGAACCTGTGCGCCTCCTCGAGCTGCGCCAGGACGGCGAGGTACCCCGGCAAGTCCCCAGCCGCGCCAGAGCCCGCGGCGCCGGGCGCCAGGAGCGGCGGCTCGAGACCGTGCACGGCATCGAACACCTTGAGCACGGCGGCGGCGGGGCCCACGGCGCGGTCGATGTGGGGCCCGGCGGCGGCGAGCTCGGCCCGCGGCGCGCGGATCGGGCGCACCGCGGCCTCCAGCACCGGCAGCGCCGCTTGGATCTCCTTCAGGCGGGGCCCCGCGCGGGCTAGCGCGTGGCCCAGCGCGCGCGACTTGTCCAAGCCGGCGCGCAGCGTGCGCCGCGCCGCCGCGAGGCTCGCCGCCACGACGCGGTCCTCGCCGCCGTGATCCATCCCGGCGGCCCAATCGACAGCCCCGAGCCCGACGCAATGCAGGGCCCCTGGAGCCTCCCTCTCGGGCCCTCCCTCCCCTCTCTCCTCTCCTCTAGCTGTAAGCGGCTTCTCGCTTTCGTTTGGATTGCAAGTGGAAGTGGGAGGAGAATAGACTGACTGAGAGAAAGAAAGATGTTTTTTTTTCCTGAACGGAGGTTGGGAAGGAAAGGACCGAATCGAACAGGGGAAGCAAAGCGAAGGCCGAAGGGGTTGTTTTGGAACTTCGGATAAGCCCGCGCGTGGGTTTGCCTTTTCTTGGTTGCAGAAAAGTGGTAATAAACACACAAAAAAAGTTAGAATAAATTGTCGCTTTTTATAAATTTTCTCAAAAGTATTCTTTTGCAAAATAATATGACTTTTTTAGAATGACTTCAGACAATATTCATCATAGTTTTATTTGTTTTTAATAAGTTATCATATAAGGTGTTGTTTGGTCGTGGCTTTTCGGGCTGTGATCAATTCACAATGTAAATTGATTTCATCTGTTTGGTTGCATATGAATGTAACGGATTACATCGTTAACAAAATATGGCTCTAGCGCTATTTGATCCCATACGCAGTCAAAAAAATTTATCTAAGATTCTCTCCAGCAATATTCTATAAATATATCGTTTATATATGTCCTTTACAATCTTCTAAAAAAGTTCTCTTCTCTATAACTCCCCCTCTCCAATAATGTTCCCTATTATCCCCTAAGACTTATATTAGAGATATATTTTACTTTTATTTTTTATACGTATATACTTGTCATACTTTCAAATGTATTATACATATTTTAGTTTTTACTAAATCTATTATTTTAAATATTAAAACGGATAGAAGAGAGAAACTATATATAGAGAGAATCTAGCAACGTTTTCTATATTTAGAGGACTAAATAACGCCGCTGAAAACAAAGGATTAGAATCTCCTCTAAAATTTAGGGTAGATGGAGCCTGTTGAAGAGAGTCTAAGGTTTTTTTTTTGGTTAAAAGGGGATTGGATGGGATATAAGGAGAAAATAAACTAATTTCATTCTTCAATCCACATCCACCAAACAAAGCCCTAAACAATCAATCATAGGATTCGGTTACATTTTATTCGATCACGGCGACCATTCCATTGTCACTTACATTCACGAAGTCCTAACCAAACAACAACTAAGTATGTTTGAAAAAAAGATAACGTATAAACACTTTTGATCATATGCTATTTTTTTTAAAAACAGTGAGTTTCATGGGATAAAAATTTATTGGCACAATTACAAACTCTCTGAGTCATGAAATTAAATGTCTATAATACAAAATGACAAAATCATCCATTGAGAGTGTATGTTTCATCGATATTTTATTTTATATAATATAGTAGTTTTAGAAATAAAGCTCATCACTAAGACTAATCTCAACACATAAGTCGTTAACTAGTACGATGCCTGTGCTTTGTGAGAGCACCTAGAGGGGGGGTGAATAGGTGATCCTGTAAAAACTTAAAACTTAAAGACACAAAACTTGATTAAGAGTTAATAGACTAAATAGCGAGCTCTTGTGAAAACAAGTATCACAGAAAAGCAATCACAAAAGATACGCGAGTTATCCCGTGGTTCGACAAGTACAACACTTGTCTACCTCCACGTTGTGGTGTCCCAATGGACGAGGGTTGCACTCAACCCCTTTCAAGCGGTCCAAAGATCCACTTGAATACCACGGTGTTTCTCTTTGTTTCACTATATCCCGTTCGCGAGGAATCTCCACAACTTGGAGCCTGTCGCCCTTACAATTTGATGATCACAAAGAAGCTCGGAAGTAAGGGTGGAAAAAGCAACACACACAAGACTCAAAGCAAGAGCACAAACACGCACACTAGCCAACAATTTGAGCTCAAAGTTCACACACGGTGTTCTCGACTCAGAAGGAGCTCAAATTGCTATCACAATGAATCAAATGCGCTAGAATGGAGTCTTGGTGCTTAGGGATGATCAAAGAATGTTTGGTGTTCTCCTCCATGCGCCTAGGGATCCCTTTTATAGCCCCAAGGCAGCTAGGAGCCGTTGGAAGCAATCCAGGAAGGCAAATCTTGCCTTCTGTCGGGTGTCGCACCGGACAGTCCGGTGCACCACCGGACATCCACTGTTCACAGTCCGGTGCAGATTGCTTTCCTAAATTGGAGCAGCCGACCGTTGAAGATTTAGAGCCGTTGGCGCATCGGACACTGTCCGGTGCACACCGGACAGTCCGGTGCCCCCATCTGACCGTTGGCTCGGCCACGCGTCACACGTGGATTGCGCGGCCGACCGTTGGCGCGGCCGACCGTTGGCTCACCGGACAGTCCGGTGCACCACCGGACAGTCCGGTGATTTTTAGTCGTACGCTTTTGACTGTTTCCCGAGAGCGGCAACTTCGCCGCAGACGACTCACCGGACAGTCCGGTGCACCACCGGACAGTCCGGTGATTTATAGACGTACGTCGCCGTTGAGACCCGAGAGTAGGCTGTTCATCGGGACTGGTCCTGGCACACCGGACACTGTCCGTTGCACCACCGGACAATGTCCGATGCACCCAGACCGAGCAGCCTTTTGGCTGAACATAGCCAACTTATCTTCAAAGTGATTTCTCCTGTTTCTAGCACTTAGACACAATACATTAGTCTTCAAAACAATGTACTAAGTCTAGAAACATACCTTTAATCTTGATTTGCACTTCTTGAGTCTTTGGCAAAAATATCACTCAAGGCATTTTTGTGTGGAGCACTTAATCACCAAAATCTTATGGAAATGGCCCAAGGGCACATTTCCCTTTCAATCTCCCCCTTTTTGGTGATTTATGCCAACACAACAAAAAGCAACTAAAAGAAGTGCAACATCAATGCAAATGAGAACAAAATTTTGTTTTTGATTCAAATTTGGCATATTTGGATCATTCTTTGCCACCACTTGGTTTGTTTTTGCAAATCAAACTCAATTTCCTATCTCTAAGTCAAAATCACTTGTTGAGGCATAGGGAGAGGTATTCCAAGAGAAATTGATCAAAGTTTCAAAAACTCCCCCTTTTCCATAATCAACCATTCTCCCCACAAGAGACCAACTTTTGACAATAAGAGACAATAAGAGTATTTTGACAAAACCAAAACTCTAATTCTACTATTTTCAGAATCTAATTCTACTATTTTCAAAATTCTCAAGTGGTAGCTGATCCATTTCTTGCTTTGGCCTTAACTTCTCCCCCTTTGGCATCAAGCACCAAAACGGGATCATTTTTGGCCCTTAAACCCCATTGCCTCACCAAAATCTTCAATTAAGAGTAAAAAGGCAATAAGAGCACGGAGATGAACTTGGAGTAAGTTACCCTCTCATCGGAGTGCAGTGGAAGTCTTGCATGGTCCAAGTTCACCTTTTCCCTTTCAATCCTCCTTTGAGACTAATTTAAGAAAACTCAAGCACACGGTTAGTCTCAAAGGGTCAAGTTGTAGCATTAATCCCCCTAAGTATGTGCATCATTCACACATGGACTTGTGAGGTTCGGGGATCCCTTCACAACTTGAGCACCATAATTAAGCCATAAAATACACAATGGAACATGATCAAAGGCATAAAACACATGTATGCTCTATATCAATCCAAGTTACGCGAATCTAAGACATTTAGCTCACTACGCAGCCTGCAAAAGGTCTTCTCATCTAAAGGCTTGGTAAAGATATCGGCTAGCTGGTTCTCGGTGCTAACATAAAACACTTCGATGTCTCCCTTTTGCTGGTGGTCTCTCAAAAAGTGATGTCGGATGTCTATGTGCTTTGTGCGGCTGTGTTCAGCAAGATTGTCCGCCATGCAGATTGCACTCTCATTGTCACATAGGAGTGGGACTTTGCTCAGATTGTAGCCAAAGTCCCGGAGGGTTTGCCTCATCCAAAGTAGTTGCGCGCAACACTGTCCTGCGGCAACATACTCGGCCTCAGCGGTGGATAGGGCAACGGAAGTTTGTTTCTTAGAACTCCACGACACCAGGGACCTTCCTAGGAATTGGCACGTCCCTGATGTACTCTTCCTATCGACCTTACATCCAACATAGTCGGAGTCTGAGTATCCAATTAAGTCAAAGGTAGACCCCTTTGGATACCAGATCCCGAAGCAAGACGTAGCAACTAAATATCTAAGAATTCGCTTAACGTCCACAAGGTGACACTCCCTTGGGTCGGATTGAAATCTAGCACACATGCATACGCTAAGCATAATATCCGGTCTACTAGCACATAAATAAAGTAAAGACCCTATCATAGACCGGTATGCCTTTTGATCAACGGACTTACCTCCTTTGTTGAGGTCGACATGTCCGTCGGTTCCCATTGGTGTCTTTGCGGGCTTGGCGTCCTTCATCCCAAACCGCTTGAGCAAGTCTTGCGTGTACTTCGTTTGAGAGATGAAGGTGCCGTCCTTGAGTTGCTTTACTTGGAACCCAAGGAAGTAATTCAACTCGCCCATCATCGACATCTCGAATTTCTGAGTCATCACCCTGCTAAACTCTTCACAAGACTTTTGGTTAGTAGAACCAAATATTATGTCATTGACATAAATTTGGCACACAAATAAATCACCATCACAAGTCTTAGTAAAAAGAGTTGGATCGGCTTTCCCAACCTTGAAAGCATTAGCAATTAAAAAGTCTCTAAGGCATTCATACCATGCTCTTGGGGCTTACTTAAGTCCATAGAGCGCCTTAGAGAGCTTACACACGTGGTCGGGGTATCGTTCATCCTCAAAGCCAGGGGGTTGCTCCACGTACACCTCCTCCTTGATTGGCCTGTTGAGGAAAGCGCTCTTCACGTCCATTTGGAACAACATGAAAGAATGGTGAGCGGCATAGGCTAACAAAATACGAATCGACTCTAGCCTAGCCACAGGAGCAAAAGTCTCCTCAAAGTCTAAACCTGTGACTTGGGCATAGCCTTTTGCCATAAGTCAAGCCTTGTTCCTTGTCACCACCCCGTGCTCGTCCTGTTTGTTGCGGAACACCCACTTGGTTCCCACAACGTTTTGCCTGGGACGTGGCACCAGTGTCCAAACTTCATTTCGCTTGAAGTTATTGAGCTCTTCCTGCATGGCCAGCACCCAGTCCGGATCTAGCAAGGCCTCTTCTACCCTGAAAGGCTCAATAGAAGAGACAAAAGAGTAATGCTCACAAAAATTAGCTAATCTAGAGCGAGTAGTTACTCTCTTGCTAATATCACCCAAAATCTGGTTGACGGGATGATTTCTTTGAATCGTTGCTCGAACTTGAGTTGGAGGGGCCCGTGGTACTTCTTCCTCCTCAACTTGGTCTTCTTGTGCTCCCCCTTGATCACACGCCTCCTCTTGAGGAACCTGTTCATCATCTTGAGTTGGGGGATGCACCATGTTGAGGAAGAAGGTTGATCTTGCTCTTGGTGTTCCTGTGGTCGCACATCTCCAATCGCCATGGTACGAATCGCGTCCGTTGGAACATCATCCTCATCTACATCATCAAGATCAACTTGCTCTCTCGGAGAGCCATTAGTTTCATCAAATACAACATCGCTAGAGACTTCAACCAAACCCGATGATTTTTTGAAGACTCTATACGCCTTTGTATTTGAGTCATAACCTAACAAAAACCCTTCTACAGCTTTGGGAGCAAATTTTGAATTCCTACCTTTCTTCACCAGAATGTAGCATTTACTCCCAAAAACTCGAAAATATGAAACGTTGGGTTTGTTACCGGTTAGAAGTTCATACGATGTCTTCTTGAGGAGGCGATGGAGGTAGACCCGGTTTATGGCGTGGCAAGCTGTGTTCACAGCTTCCGACCAAAACCGCTCGGGCGTCTTGAATTCTCCAAGCATCGTCCTCGCCATGTCTATAAGCGTCCTGTTCTTCCTCTCTACCACACTGTTTTGTTGTGGTGTGTAGGGAGCGGAGAACTCGTGCTTGATTACTTCCTCCTCAAGAAACTCCTCCACTTGCAGGTTCTTGAACTTGGACCCGTTGTCGCTTCTAATCTTTTTCACTTTGAGCTCAAACTCGTTTTGAGCTCGCCTTAGAAAGCGTTTGAGGGTCCCTTGGGTTTCTGATTTATCCTGCAAAAAGAATACCCAAGTGAAGCGGGAAAAATCATCAACAACACCAAGACCATACTTACTTCCCCTGATGCTAAGGTAGGCGACGGGTCCGAAGAGGTCCATATGCAGTAGCTCCAAAGGTCTTGATGTAGTCATCACATTCTTGTTGTGATGAGCGCTTCCCACCTGTTTACCTGCTTGACAAGCTGCACAAGGTCTATCTTTTTCGAAATACACATTTGTTAGACCTAACACATGTTCTCCCTTCAGAAGTTTGTGAAGGTTCTTCATCCCAACATGTGCTAGACGGCGATGCCACAGCCAGCCCATGCTAGTCTTAGCAATTAAGCATGCATCTAGACCGGCCTCCTCCTTTGAAAAATCAACTAAGTAGAGTTTGCCGTCTAGTACACCCTTAAAGGCTAATGAACCATCACTCCTTCTAAAGACAGACACATCTACATTTGTAAATAAGCAATTGTAACCCATATTACATAATTGACTAACGGACAACAAGTTATACCCGAGTGATTCTACTAAAAACACATTAGAAATGGAATGCTCGGATGAAATAGCTATCTTTCCTAGTCCTTTAACCTTGCCTTGATTCCCGTCACCGAATATGATTGAGTCTTGGGAATCTTTATTCTTGACGTAGGAGGTGAACATCTTCTTCTCCCCCGTCATGTGGTTTGTACATCCGCTGTCGATAATCCAGCTTGAGCCCCCGGATGCATAGCCCTGCAAGGCAAATTAGGCTTGGGTTTTAGGTACCCAACTCTTGTTGGGTCCTATAAGGTTAGTAACAATAGCCTTAGGGACCCAAATGCAAGTTTTATCTCCCTTGCATTTTGCCCCCAATTTCCTAGCAACCACTTTCTTATTTTTACATGACAGTACAAATTTAGCATTGCAAGCATGAAAGACAGTGGTAGATCCATTATCCACTTTCCTAGGAGCATGAGTCACAAAATTCCTCCTAGATCTACCATTAAAGTTTGAACTTGAAGCAATCATGACATGAGAGTCAAAAGCATTATAACTCCTATTATAATGAACATCTCTAGAATATTTCCTATCATGATACAAGAAAGCATGATTCCTTTGAACACTATTAGTCATAGGGGCCTTCCCTTTGTCCTTGGCAGAGATGGGAGCCCTTTGACTTGTTAAGTTCTTGGCTTCCCTTCGAAAGCCAAGCCCATCCTTAATTGAGGGATGTCTACCTACCGTGTAGGCATCCCTTGCAAATTTTAGTTTATCAAAATCATTTTTGCTAGTCTTAAGTTGGGCTTTAAGACTAGCTACTTCATCATTTAATTTAGAAATAGAAATTAAATGTTCACTACAAGCATCAACATTAAAATCTTTACACCTAGTGCAAATCACAACATGCTCAACACAAGAACTAGATTTATTTGCTACTTCTAGCTTAGCATTTAAATCATCATTAATACTTCTTAAGTTAGCCAAAGTCTCATGACAAGTAGATAATTCACACGAAAGCATTTCATTCCTTTTAACTTCTAAAGCAAGAGACTTTTGCACACTTACAAATTTATCATGCTCTTCATATAAAAGATCCTCTTGCTTTTCTAAAAGTTTATCCTTTTCATTTAGAGCATCAATTAATTCATTGATCTTTTCTACTTTTGCTCTATCTAATCCTTTAAACAAGCTAGTGTAATCAATTTCATCATCACTAGAGTCCTCATCACTAGAAGTAGAGTACTTAGGAGTTTCTCTAGTGATTACCTTCTTTTCCTTTGCCATTAGACAAGTATGGCGCTCGTTGGGGAAGAGCGACGACTTGTTGAAGGCCGAGATGGCGAATCCTTCGTCGTCGGAGTCGGACGACGAACAATCCGAGTCCCACTCTTTGCCGAGGTGTGCCTCGCCCTTCGCCTTCTTGTAGGCCTTCTTATTTTCCCTCTTCCCGCCTTTCTCTTGTTCCTGGTCATTAGTGTTGTTGGGACAATTTGGTATAAAATGACCATACTTACCACATTTAAAGCAGGAGTGTTTCCCCTTCGCTTTGCTCTTGTTTGGATGCTCCTTTCTTCCTTTTAGCGCCGTCTTGAAGCGCTTGATGATGAGGGCCATTTCTTCCTCGTTAAGCCCGGCCGCCTCAACTTACGCCACCTTGCTAGGTAGTGCCTCCCTGCTACTTGTTGCTTTGAGAGCAACGGTTTGAGGCTCGTGGATCGGCATTGGGCCATTTAGCGCCTCATCAACATATCTCGCCTCCTTGATCATCATTCGCCCGCTTACAAACTTCCCAAGTATTTCCTCGGGCGTCATCTTGGTATACCTAGGATTTTCACGAATAGAGTTTACAAGATGAGGATCAAGGACAGTGAAGGACCTTAGCATAAGCCGGACGACGTTGTGGTCCGTCCATCTCGTGCTTTGTAACACCCTGAATTTGGGATATAAAATTTCTTTTCTAATATCCACCAAATTCAGGTGTTACCCTATCTTTTCCTTGTTTTGCTTTTCTTTTACTAAATAGTGGAGAATTATTTTGTCTTATATATGTTAAGTTTAGCAAAATAAAACCCTAGAGGATTTTGATTGTTGCATCTTGATAGTCGCCTAGAGGGGGGGGTGAATAGGGCGAAACTGAAATTTACAAATATAAACACAACTACAAGCCGGGTTAGCGTTAGTAATAAAGAAACGAGTCCGCGAGAGAGGGCGCAAAACAAATCGCAAGCAAATAAGAGTGTGACACGCGGATTTGTTTTACCGAGGTTCGGTTCTTGCAAACCTACTCCCCGTTGAGGAGGCCACAAAGGCCGGGTCTCTTTCAACCCTTCCCTCTCTCAAACGATCCCACGGATCGAGTGAGCTTTCTCTTCTTCTCAATCAAACGGGAACAAAACTTCCCCGCAAGGGCCACCACACAATTGGTGCCTCTTGCCTTGGTTACAATTGAGATTGATCACAAGAACAAGTGAGGAAGAAAAGAATGCGATCCAAGCGCAAGAGCTCGAAAGAACACAAGCAAATCACTCTCTCTAATCACTATGGTGTTGAGTGGAATTTGGAGAGGACTTGATCTATTTGGTGTGTCTAGAATTGAATGCTAGAGCTCTTGTAGTAGTTGAGAAGTGGAAAACTTGGATACAATGAATGGTGGGGTGGTTGGGGTATTTATAGCCCCAACCACCAAAAGTGACCGTTGCTGGAAGCTGTCTGTTCGATGGCACACCGGACAGTCCGGTGCACACCGGACAGTCCGGTGCCCCTGCCATGTCACCATTGCCGTTGAATTCTGACCGTTGGAGCTTCTGACTTCTGGGCCCTCCTGGGTGTCCGGTGCGCACCGGACATGTACTGTTTGATGTCCGGTGCACCGGTATGGGCGTGCCTGACGTCTGCGCGCGCTGCGCGCGCATTAAATGCACCGCAGGGAGCCGTTGGCGCCGCAGAGAGCCGTTGCTCCGCTGGCACACCGGACAGTCCGGTGCACACCGGACAGTCCGGTGAATTTTAGCGGAGCGGCTGCCGCGCGAACCCGAGGCTGGCGAGTTCCAGAGACCGTGCTTCCTTGGAGCACCGGACATGTCCGGTGCACACCGGACAGTCCGGTGAATTATAGCGCGCCGGCTTCCGAGAATTCCCGAAGGCGAAGAGTTTGAAGTCGGAGTCCTCTGGTGCACCGGTGGCGCACCGGACAGTCCGGTGCCCCCAGACCAGAGGGCCTTCGGTTGCCTCATTGCTCCTTTGTTGAATCCAACACTTGGTCTTTTTATTGACTGAATGTGAACCTTTTGCACCTGTATAACTTATGCACTAGAGTAAACTAGTTAGTCCAATATTTGTGTTGGACAATTCAACCACCAAAATTATTTAGGAACTAGGTGTAAGCCTAATTCCCTTTCAATCTCCCCCTTTTTGGTGATTGATGCCAACACAAACCAAAGCAAATATAGAAGTGCATAATTGAACTAGTTTACATAATGTAAGTGCAAAGGTTGCTTGGAATTGAGCCAATATATACTTATATGATGCGCATGGATTGTTTTCTTTGTTTTTGACATATTGGACCACATTTGCACCATAAGTTTTGTTTTTGCAAACTCTTTTGTAAATTCTTTTCAAAGTCATTTTGCAAGATAGTCAAAGGTAAATGAATAAGATTTTGCAAAGCATTTTCAAGTTTTGAAATTTTCTTCCTTTGTTCAAATGCTTTTCCTTTGACTAAACAAAACTCCCCCTCAAATAAGGTCTCCTCTTAGTGTTCAAGAGGGTTTTAAGACATCAATTTTGAAAATACTAGTTGCTCCCCCTTTAGAACACAAAGAGATACCAATTTTGAAATTTACTAATTGAAAATCATCACATTTATAAAATTAGGTGGTGGTGCGGTCCTTTTGCTTTGGGCTCATATCTCCCCCTTTGGCATGAATCGCCAAAAACGGAATCATTAGAGCCCAATGAAGTACTTTCTCCCCCTTTGGTCATGAAATGAATGAGTGAAGATTATACCAAAGTTGGAGAGATGATGCGGAGCGACGGCGAAGAATGAGTAGTGGAGTGGAGTGGAAGCCTTGTCTTTGCCGAAGACTCCAATTCCCTTTCAATATACCTATGACTTGGTTTGAAATACACTTGAAAACACATTAGTCATAGCATATATAAAAGAGACATGATCAAAGGTATATTTATGAGCTATGTGTGCAAGACTAGCAAAAGAAATTCCTAGAATCAAGAATATTGAGCTCATGCCTAAGTCTGGTAAAAGATTGCTCATCAAGAGGCTTGGTAAAGATATCGGCTAATTGATCTTTAGTGTTAATGTATGAAATCTCGATATCCCCCTTTTGTTGGTGATCCCGAAGAAAATGATACCGAATGGCTATGTGTTTAGTGCGGCTATGCTCGACGGGATTGTCGGCCATTTTGATTGCACTCTCATTGTCACATAGCAAAGGGACTTTGGTTAATTTGTAACCGTAGTCCCGCAGGGTTTGCCTCATCCAAAGCAATTGCGCGCAACAATGGCCTGCGGCAATATACTCGGCTTCGGCGGTGGAAAGAGCGACCGAATTTTGCTTCTTTGAAGCCCATGACACCAAGGATCTTCCCAAGAACTGGCAAGTCCCCGATGTGCTCTTCCTGTTAATTCTACACCCTGCCCAATCGGCATCCGAATAACCAATCAAATCAAATGTGGATCCCCGAGGGTACCAAAGCCCAAACTTAGGAGTATAAGCCAATTATGTCAAGATTCGTTTTACGGCCATAAGGTGTGATTCCTTAGGGTCGGCTTGGAATCTTGCACACATGCAAACGGAAAGCATAATGTCCGGTCGAGATGCACATAAATAAAGCAATGAACCAATCATCGACCGGTATACCTTTTGATCCACGGACTTACCTCCCGTGTCGAGGTCGAGATGCCCATTTGTTCCCATGGGTGTCTTGTTGGGCTTGGCATCCTTCATTCCAAACTTGCTTAGAATATCTTGAGTATACTTTGTTTGGCTGGTGAAGGTGCCTTCTTGGAGTTGCTTGACTTGGAATCCTAGAAAATACTTCAACTCCCCCATCATTGACATCTCGAATTTTTGTGTCATGATCCTACTAAATTCTTCACATGTAGATTTGTTAGTAGACCCAAATATGATATCATCAACATAAATTTGGCATACAAACAAATCATTGTCAAGAGTCTTAGTGAACAAAGTAGGATCGGCCTTGCCGACTTTGAAGCCATTTGCAATAAGGAAATCTCTAAGGCATTCATACCATGCTCTTGGGGCTTGCTTGAGCCCATAAAGCGCCTTAGAGAGCCTATAAACATGGTTAGGGTACTCACTGTCTTCAAAGCCGGGAGGTTGCTCAACATAGACCTCCTCTTTGATTGGTCCGTTGAGGAAGGCACTCTTCGACTTGTGAATACCCCTTGGCCACGAGTCGAGCTTTGTTCCTAGTCACCACACCATGCTCGTCTTGCTTGTTGCGGAAGACCCACTTGGTTCCTACAACATTTTGATTAGGACGTGGAACTAAGTGCCATACCTCATTCCTTGTGAAATTGTTGAGCTCCTCTTGCATCGCCATCACCCAATCCGAATCTTGAAGTGCTTCCTCTACCCTGTGTGGCTCAATAGAGGAAACAAAAGAGTAATGTTCACAAAAGTGTGCAACACGAGACCGAGTAGTTACCCCCTTATGAATGTCGCCGAGGATGGTGTCGACGGGGTGATCTCGTTGTATTGCTTGGTGGACTCTTGGGTGTGGCGGTCTTGGTTGTTCATCCTCCTTGTCTTCATCATTTGAATCTCCCCCTTGATCGTTGCCGTCATTTTGAGATGGCTCATCTTCTTGATCTTCTTGTTCAACATCTTGAGCCTCATTCTCAACTTGAGTTGGTGGAGATGCTTGCATGGAGGAGGATGGTTGATCTTGTGCATGTGGAGGCTCTTCGGATTCCTTAGGACACACATCCCCAATGGACATGTTCCTTAGCGCTATGCATGGAGCCTGTTCTTCACCTATATCATCAAGATCAACTTGCTCTACTTGAGAGCCGTTAGTCTCATCAAACACAACGTCACAAGAAACTTCAACAAGTCCTAAGGACTTGTTAAAGACTCTATATGCCCTTGTGTTTGAGTCATATCCTAGTAAAAAGCCTTCTACAGTTTTAGGAGCAAATTTAGATTTTCTACCTCTTTTGACAAGAATAAAGCATTTGCTACCAAAAACTCTAAAATATGAAATATTGGGCTTTTTACCGGTTAGGAGTTCATAAGATGTCTTCTTGAGGATTCGGTGAAGATATAATCGGTTGATGGCGTAGCAGGCAGTGTTGACCGCCTCGGCCCAAAACCGATCCGGTGTCTTGTACTCATCAAGCATGGTTCTTGCCATGTCCAATAGAGTTCGATTCTTCCTCTCCACTACACCATTTTGTTGTGGAGTGTAGGGAGAAGAGAACTCATGCTTGATGCCCTCCTCCTCAAGGAAGCCTTCGATTTGAGAGTTTTTGAACTCCGTTCCATTGTCGCTTCTAATTTTCTTGATCCTTAAGCCGAACTCATTTTGAGCCCGTCTTAAGAATCCCTTTAAGGTCTCTTGGGTATAAGATTTGTCCTGTAAAAAGAACACCCAAGTGAAGCGAGAATAATCATCCACAATTACAAGACAATACTTACTACCGCCGATGCTTATGTAAGCGATCGGGCCGAACAAATCCATGTGAAGGAGTTCCAGTGGCCTGTCGGTAGTCATGATGTTTTTGTGTGGATGATGGGCACCAACTTGCTTCCCGGCTTGGCATGCGCTACAAATCCTGTCTTTCTCAAAATGAACATTGGTTAGTCCTAAAATGTGTTCTCCCTTTAGAAGCTTGTGAAGATTCTTCATTCCAACATGGGCTAGTCGGCGGTGCCAAAGCCAACCCAAGTTAGTCTTAGCAATCAAGCAAGTGTCGAGTTTAGCTCTATCAAAATCAACCAAGTATAGCTGACCCTCTAACACTCCCTTAAATGCTATTGAATCATCACTTCTTCTAAAGACAGTAACACCTATATCAGTGAAAAGACAGTTGTAGCCCATTTGACATAATTGGGATACGGAAAGCAAATTGTAATCTAGAGAATCTACAAGAAAAACATTGGAAATAGTATGGTCAGGAGATATAGCAATTTTACCCAAACCTTTGACCAAACCTTGATTTCCATCCCCGAATGTGATAGCTCGTTGGGGATCTTGGTTTTTCTCATATGAGGAGAACATCTTTTTCTCCCCTGTCATGTGGTTTGTGCACCCGCTGTCGAGTATCCAACTTGTGCCCCCGGATGCATAAACCTACAAAACAAGTTTAGTTCTTTGTTTTAGGTACCCAAACGGTTTTGGGTCCTTTGGCATTAGAAACGAGAACTTTGGGTACCCAAACACAAGTCTTGGAGCCCTTGTGTTTGCCCCCAACAATCTTGACAACTACCTTGCCGGATTTGTTAGTTAAAACATATGATGCATCAAAAGTTTTGAATGAGATGGCATGATCATTTGATGCATTAGGAGTTTTCTTTCTAGGCAACTTGGCATGGGTTGGTTGCCTAGATCTAGATGTCTCACCCTTATACATAAAAGCATGATTAGGGCCAGAGTGAGACTTCCTAGAATGAATTTTCCTAATCTTGCTCTCAGGATAGCCGGCAGGGTACAAAATGTAACCCTCGTTATCCTGAGGCATGGGAGCCTTGCCCTTAACAAAGTTAGATAAGTTCTTTGGAGGGGCATTAATTTTGACATTGTCTCCCTTTTGGAAGCCAATGCCATCCTTAATGCCAGGGCGTCTCCCATTATAGAGCATGCTTCTAGCAAATTTAAATTTTTCATTTTCTAAGTCATGCTCTCTAATCTTAGCATTTAGTTGAGCTATGTGATCATTTTGTTTTTTAATTAAGGCTAGGTGATCATGGATAGCATCAACATTAATATCTCTACATCTAGTACAAATGGAAACATGCTCAACATTTGATGTAGAGGGTTTGCAAGATTTAAGTTCAACAACCTTAGCATGCAACATGTCATTTTTGGTTCTAAGGTCGGAAATAGTAGCATTGCAAACATCAAAATCTTTAGCCTTAGCAATTAGTTTCTCATTCTCATTTCTAAGGCTAACAATAGAAACATTCAACTCATCAATCCTAGCTAGCAAATCAACATTATCATTTCTAGGATCAATGCAAACATGAGAATCAACCTTAGCAATTAATTTAACATTTTCATTTCTAAGGTTGGCAATAGTGTCATGGCATATGCTTAGCTCACTAGATAATTTGTTACATTTTTCTACTTCTAGAGCATAAGCATTTTTAACCTTAACATGTTTCTTGTTTTCCTTGATTAGGAAGTCCTCTTGGGAGTCCAAGAGATCATCCTTTTCATGGATGGCACTAATTAGCTCATTTAATTTTTCCTTTTGTTCCATGTTAAGGTTGGCAAAAAGAATACGCAAATTATCCTCCTCATTTTTATCATCATCCTCATCACTAGATGTTTCATATTTAGTGGAGGACCTTGATTTTACCTTCTTTTTGCCGTCCTTGGCCATGAGACACTTGTGGCCGACGTTGGGGAAGAGGAGGCCCTTGGTGACGGCGATGTTGGCGGCGTCCTCGTCGTCGGAGGAGTTGCTTGAGCTTTCGTCGGAGTCCCACTCCCGACACACATGGGCATCGCCGCCCTTCTTCTTGTAGTACTTCTTCTTTTCTCTCCTCTTTCCCTTCTTGTCGTCGCCCCTGTCACTATCACTTGATAATGGACATTTAGCAATAAAGTGACCGGGCTTACCACACTTGTAGCAAACCTTCTTGGAACGGGATTTGTAGTCCTTCCCCTTCCGTTGCTTGAGGATTTGCCGGAAGCTTTTGATGATTAGGGCCATCTCCTCATTGTCGAGCTTGGAGGCGTCAATCGGTTGTCTACTTGGTGTAGACTCCTCCTTCTTCTCCTCCGTTGCCTTGAAGGCCACGGGTTGCGCCTCGGATGTGGAAGGTTCATCAAGCTCGTTGATCTTCTTGGAGCCCTTAATCATGCATTCAAAACTCACAAAATTCCCGATAACTTCCTCGGGGGTCATTAGTGGATATCTAGGATTACCACGAATTAATTGAACTTGTGTGGGGTTAAGGAAAATAAGAGCTCTTAGAATAACCTTAACCACTTCGTGGTCATCCCATTTTGCGCTCCCGAGGTTGCGCACTTGGTTCACCAAGGTCTTGAGCCGGTTGTACATGTCTTGTGGCTCCTCCCCTTGGCGAAGACGGAAGCGACCGAGCTCCCCCTCGATCGTTTCCCGCTTGGTGATCTTTGTGAGTTCATCACCCTCGTGCGCCGTCTTGAGTAGGTCCCAAATCTCCTTTGCGTTCTTCAACCCTTGCACTTTGTTGTATTCCTCCTTGCTTAGGGAGGCAAGAAGAATGGTTGCGGCTTGGGAGTTGAAGTGTTCGATTTGGGCTACTTCATCCGTGTCATAGTCCTCATCCCCTACGGATGGTACCTGTACACCATACTCAACAACATCCCATAATCTTTTGTGGAGAGAGGTTAGATGAAATCGCATCAAATTACTCCACATAGCATAATCTTCACCATTAAAAGTTGGTGGTTTGCCTAATGGGACGGATAGTAAAGGTGTATGTTTAGGAATGCGAGGGTAGCATAGGGGAATCTTACTATACTTCTTACGCTCTTGGCGTTTAGAAGTGACGGATGCCGCGTCGGAGCCGGAGGTAGATGTCGATGAAGTGTCGGTCTCGTAGTAGACCACCTTCCTCATCCTCTTGTGCTTGTCCCCACTCCGATGCGGCTTGTGAGAAGAAGATTTTTCCTTCTTCTCCTTGTGGTGAGAAGAGGAAGATCTTTTCTCCTTCCGCTTGGAGGAGTTCTTCTTCTTCTCCCTTCTCTTGGTGCGGGACTCTTCCGATGAAGTGCTCCCTTGGCTTGTAGTGGGCTTGTTATCGCCGGTCTCCATCTCCCTCTTGGTGTGATCTCCCGACATCACTTCGAGCGGTTAGGCTCTAATGAAGCACCGGGCTTTGATACCAATTGATAGTCGCCTAGAGGGGGGGTGAATAGGGCGAAACTGAAATTTACAAAAATAAACACAACTACAAGCCGGGTTAGTGTTAGAAATATAACCGAGTCCGCGAGAGAGGGCGCAAAACAAATCGTAAGCAAATAAGAGTGTGACACACGGATTTGTTTTACCGAGGTTCGGTTCTCTCAAACCTACTCCCCGTTGAGGAGGCCACAAAGGCCGGGTCTCTTTCAACCCTTCCCTCTCTCAAACGATCCCACGGATTGAGTGAGCTTTCTCTTCTTCTCAATCAAACGGGAACAAAACTTCCCCGCAAGGGCCACCACACAATTGGTGCCTCTTGCCTTGGTTACAATTGAGATTGATCACAAGAACAAGTGAGGAAGAAAAGAATGCGATCCAAGCGCAAGAGCTCGAAAGAACACAAGCAAATAACTCTCTCTAGTCACTATGGTGTTGAGTGGAATTTGGAGAGGACTTGATCTATTTGGTGTGTCTAGAATTGAATGCTAGAGCTCTTGTAGTAGTTGAGAAGTGGAAAACTTGGATACAATGAATGGTGGGGTGGTTGGGGTATTTATAGCCCCAACCACCAAAAGTGACCGTTGCTGGAAGCTATCTGTTCGATGGCACACCGGACAGTCCGGTGCACACCGGACAGTCCGGTGCCCCTGCCATGTCACCATTGCCGTTGAATTCTGACCGTTGGAGCTTCTGACTTCTGGGCCCTCCTGGGTGTCCGGTGCGCACCGGACATGTACTGTTTGATGTCCGGTGCACCGGTATGGGCGTGCCTGACGTCTGCGCGCGCTGCGCGCGCATTAAATGCACCGCAGGGAGCCGTTGGCGCCGCAGAGAGCCGTTGCTCCGCTGGCACACCGAACAGTCCGGTGAATTTTAGCGGAGCGGCTGCCGCGCGAACCCGAGGCTGGCGAGTTCCGGAGACCGTGCTTCCTTGGAGCACCGGACATGTCCGGTGCACACCGGACAGTCCGGTGAATTATAGCGCGCCGGCTTCCGAGAATTCCCGAAGGCGAAGAGTTTGAAGTCGGAGTCCTCTGGTGCACCGGTGGCGCACCGGACACTGTCCGGTGTACACCGGACAGTCCGGTGCCCCCAGACCAGAGGGCCTTCGGTTGCCTCATTGCTCCTTTGTTGAATCCAACACTTGGTCTTTTTATTGACTGAATGTGAACCTTTTGCACCTGTATAACTTATGCACTAGAGTAAACTAGTTAATCCAATATTTGTGTTGGACAATTCAACCACCAAAATTATTTAGGAACTAGGTGTAAGCCTAATTCCCTTTCACATCTCATATGGAAGCATAATTTTTCGGTTTGCTAAAATAATCATGATGGTGTTTTCATTTAGAATAAGGAAAAACTATCGAATTTAGATTAAAGGTAAATATATTCAAATCTATAAATATATATCTATACGCTTTTATGTATATATAAAAGAGAAGCAAATTCTTTTTTTTTCTTATCTCGCTCGAGCACCCACCGGACTCAGCAGATGCATGCGCGCCTAGGGGTGCCCAGTGCCGCGCTGCACGTGGCCTGCTGGTTGTGCCACGGGCCCCACTTGTCGGCCACCCAATAGTTTCTCCCTGCCCAGCTGTTTCACGGCGCAGCGAGCTCCATCTAACACCGTCATCTCCTTTAAATCGCCACTCCCGTCAAAGCTGGCCACGACACATGGATTTCACAACTGTCTGCCTGGGCTCTCCTATTCAAGTGCTCGGCACCCACCTCAACCCCCACTCTAACCAATGTCCTGTTTAAACCGCCCAACTTAGAGCCGCTTCGTCGCGCTCGTCGCCGTGTGGAGGAGCACCCATTCAAGCACAGTCGTCTTCCTCGTGCGTCTGCTCTGCCGTCCTCATGCATCTGTTCCGCCGATCATCGTCCGCAGGCGAGTCCTCCTTCCTCCCTCCCTGCACCCCTCTCTACACTCGCCATGGCGAACTACTTGCTGCTCACGAGCCTGCCTGCCTCCCTGGCCGACACCGGACTCCAGCCCACCCCCTGTGCCCCTCGATCTCAGTCCGGCCGGAAGCTCCCGCGTGTGCGGCTACTGTGCAGCCTGCACCCCTCTCCTAGCCGGGCGTGCAGTGGCTAGGCCAGCGGACCTCTTCCCTAGCCCCGGCGGACCAGCAGCACTCTGGAAGCCCGGACGCGTCCTCGAAGCCTCGGCAACCCCATCGTGCTAGTGTGTGCATGTTGTAGAAAAGAAACTACCCCTTGGCTCCACACACTTCACGACCAGCACCACTATTTTCCACCTGCATGTCATTTCTTTTGCCACATGATTTGTATAATCGTAGCAGCATGCAACGGAGTGGAAACCCACCCCCACGAACTCCTTGCATGTGGCTAGAAAAGTGCTCCCATAATAGACGAAGGGATCCTCTGTACCCATGGCTCTTGTGGCCCTCCGTGTGGCTGTGCTTTGACCAATAAAATCGTGCCATGTCATAATGTCGTGAATAATCCACAAACACTATTTATTTAATATAATTTGCGTCATAAACCCATTTAAGTTGCACTAAATTTGTAATAATGTCGCCAACGCGTTAGAAAACACTATTCTATCATGAAGCATGTTTGTTTATGTAATTAATTATTTGTTTATGTTGATTATTAAAATAGATTTCTAATTAAAACTAATCTGTAGTTTTAGTTTGTACGTTTATAATAAATGTTAGGAACAATTGGATCTATACCATTAAAAGATCCAAACTTTAGATATATACCATGGACCCCACATGTCATTGACTCATGTGGACCCACATGTAAGTGAGATAGTAATGGTATGGATCCAAATTTCCCTAAATGTTATCATGATTAATGTTAGCTCGAATGTTCTCCAATTAATTCTTGTTTAGCATAATCGTAACATCTGATATTGTTTCTCGCGTGTCGCTCGTGCTATTCGCATGTGTCGTTGTTGTTGTTTGCGTGCGCCGTCACCGTCCATTCGTGCGTGTCGCGCGCAATCCGCGCACGTTGTTTAATCATTTTGCTATAATTGTTCATGCTTATTAATTAATTCTTGTTTAGCCGTTGACTAATTGATAATTTAATTTATCTAAAATATCTTACGTAAATAATTTATATTAACTAAATCAACTTAGAAATATAGTTTTACGCGTTTCATGACAAATTAATAGTATTCGTATGTCGTGTCGTTCGCGAGCGTCACGCGTGCTAGCTGTTTGCACACGTTGTCGCGCGCCGTTCGCGCTATCGCGCGTCTCGCCGCGTGTTGCTCGCGCATGTCGCGCGAATCTCGCGTGTCGACCACATGTGTCGCGCAACATCTGCACGTGATAATAGATTGTTTTCACTCGTAAACACTCGTGTTAGTGACGTTAGTTCTTTAAGTCATATATGCTAGATAATTAACTTAAAATTCACTTGACTAATATTTATTAGACTAATATTTCAATTAGAGTAAATATGTAGTGTTTATCTCGCGCTTTTATAATAAACATTAACCTGGCTAATATTAGCTTAACTTATTTAATAGGTGTTTAGTATAAACGTGCCACCTATTTAGTTTTCCTCTTTTCTCGCGCGTGCTGTTCCGCACGTGATGGCGTGCTCGTCCATGCTCGTCGTGCGTGCTGTTCGTTGGTGTCGTCAGCGTGCGATGTCGTGCGTGTCCGCGCGTCGTTTGCACGCTGTCGTGCTGATTCGCGCGTCGTAACTTCATCTCGCTTAGAATCTCTCGTTTTAATTAAATTATTTAATTAACTGACATTTGTTAGTGTAGCAGATTAATCGAACTGACTGATGTATAATATTTATATTTGATAATGTTGAACTAAAAGTTATAGTTAATACGTGTTTAACGTAATCGCGCTAACTTCTCAACCGTAGCTTCGAGTTCGACGTTTCTTTCCCTCGTGAGACCATAGAATCGGGCTTTATTTTATGCTGCATGTTTTTTTTATAACATTTTATTTTGTATGGTGTAATGTTCTTATGCATATATGTGTTTGTTTGCTTGTGTCTGTTCATCTTTGCTTCGCGTTGCGAATAAGATTGTGATCCATTCCTGAGTTTCGAGGGATCGAAGATCGAGCTTCGGTGACCAAGTGATCAAGTTCTTTGAGTTCTACGAGGTTGAAGACTCTGAGCATCTGTTTGGTGAAGGCAAGTGTCCTCTGACCCATTATGTCCTATCTACTTATAATTCACTGTCCCGTATTACTTAATTAAAACCTAAGGATTGACTAGCTTTCTATTTACCTTGTCCTTGATTACCTTTTGGGTTACTATGGTTAGCTTCATGCTAGCGCTTTACTTTAATCAATGAACATGATGAGATACAATGATGATACTATGATTTTACTCTGGATATGATGATATACTTGTGGTATTTAGGGGACTCGAGCGGTTTCTCGAGTGCCTCTCCGTAAGGACCTGTTCGTTGAGAGACCACCCGGGATAACAGTGCAACCATGAGGGTGAAATGGGATGCCCTTAGCTAATTAATTAGAGGAACTAGAGGTGTAGTTGCTTCGCCGTCGTGCCGTCAATGGGGTCCAGGCACAGTGCTTGCTCTGCCGAGGCTGAGTGCCGAGGTTCTTTTGTTTTGCTTTTGTTAGTCACCCTCCTGCGGGGAGAGGTACTGTGTTTATGAAACTGGAGAAACCTAACGGGCGGCTATGACCTCTAGGGAATCTTTGTAAAAGCTACGTAGTGATACCCTGCCGGACCACCTAGGAAGTGATCAATGGGGAGTCATGATCCCCGGGCAGAACGGGAATCACGGCTCATGGGTAAAGTGTGCGACCTCTGCAGAGGGAATGAAACTGATATATCAGCCGTGCTCACGGTTATGAGCGGCCTTGGGATCCTCTTTGATTAGAGATACAGATGATCTGAGATGCAATGGTTCTATTTATTATTTTGTTCGATGATGATAATGAAGTTCCTCGATGAGGAAATGATTCACGGGTTGGTTATATTATAAAACTTGGCTTCCACTAATAATAAATACCTGACCAACTAAAAGCAATTGCTTTGACCTTAACCCCACATAAAGCCAGTCCACTTCAGCCAAACGGGACATTTGCTGAGTACGTTGATGTGTACTCACCCTTGCTTTCACAAAACACCAGGTTGCCTTTGGTGCAATCTATGCTCAGGTAAAGAAGAAGGCATCGAGGCAGTTCTCCAGGAGTTCCAGGACGTCGACGAGTTCGAGGATTAGGCTAGCGACCACCCCCAGTCAGTTGCCTGTGGTGGGTTTATTTACGTTGGCTACGTTTCTATTCTGTGTACTTTGATTATATTATGTAAATGACTCTAGTCTTTATATTATTACTTACTCTTTATTGTTATTCGAAGCATTGTGCTATGATGAGTCATTTATGTAATCGCCGTGTACGTGAATTTCTGATCCTGGCACGTACATGGTTCGCATTCGGTTTACCTTCCAAAACCGGGTGTGACATAAGTGGTATCAAAGCCATGCTGACTGTAGGACCGCTGACCTAGAGTAGCATTGGCCGTTTTAAGGACTTATTGACTTTTACTTCACCTCATCCTTGATGTTGTTTCAAAATATTAGTCACCTCGACTAATTCTATGTTGTGCTCCTATATGCCCCCTTGCCAAAAGTATTTTATTCTAGTATGGTCTATACTTTTCTCAATCTACTAGATCTGATCTCACTCTTGTGCTTGCGACATCCTTGTAGATGCCCCTGACCATAACCTTCTTGCCTTTTGAGATTTATTCTTCTTCCATCATTAAATTTTTACCATTTGGCAGTCCTTATTCCTTTGTTATTGACATACTCATATCCCTGAATTCTTCAATTCTCTTGTTTCAAATACTTGCCTCTAAATTTTTACTGCCTATTTAAACATTTCAGTTTATATGTCCATGATCTTACTGTCTTTTGAGACCCTTTCCTATTCTATTGTTAAGTCGTTATCTTTTTGGCAATTTGTACTCTCTTGGTCTTGGTATGCTCGTACCATTGGAATCTTGCATACTCTTATTTTTATATATGCTTACCTTTATGTCCCAATATCTGTCTGAGACATTTCAGTTAACATGCCCTTGACCACCCTTGTTTCCGAATGATCCATGAGTGGTCATTTTATTTTGCACATCCTTGCAGCCTTGCTGATCTCGTTGTTCCCATGTAACATCCCTCGGTAATGAATTTTAACTTCAACCATTTTGTTGCAACCTTACATATCTTACCCTTGATTGTTTTCTCCACTTCGCCACCTAGTGAGTCTTGCCTGAGCTCTATCCTTATGCTTTTCATTATTATCACCTTTACCTTTGACACCTCTATATCGTACATTGATGTTTATCTTATACCTGCCCTTTAAATTCTCCTCTTTTCCATCTCAATCTGGGAGTTATATTTTACCTATTTTTCCCTTGGTCGTATCCTTCTCTTTGTCGCTTGTGAGTTCTCAACTCCATCCTTGGTTGTGCTTCTGTTTAGTGTTGCCTTTACCTTTCCCATCTCTCGACCATACCTTGGTGATTACATTATGTCTGTTATCTAAAATCTCCAATCTCTTATCCTAATTTGAGAGTGGTGTTTTACTTACCTCACCCTTGGCTATATCCTCTTCTTTATCGCGTGTAAGCCTTGACGTAACTCCATTCTTTGTTGTACTTATACCACTGGCTCTTCTATGCGCTTCATCTCTTCTCTTATACCCTTGTCTGTTATCGCCTTTGACCCTTGATATTTATGTCTTCTACCTAAATGCTGACCTTGAACTTATCCTTTAAAATCCTCCCCTTTCTTTCAACCTAGTTTGAGAGCTATGAGCTACCTGTCTCTCCCTTGATTTCTTTTCGCTTCTTGTCGCCTTATAGATTTTGTTCAAACTTCATCCTTTGATGTGTTTTTATTGGCTATCACCCTCACCTTGTCATCCATTGATCTTGCTTTGATACTCATCTTTATTCCTACTCTTTAAAAATCCCCTCTTTTCCACCTCAATTTGGGAGTGGCAATTTACCTATCTGGCCCTTGAATGCATCCTTTCCTCTAACACTTGCAGGTCCTGTCTTAACTCCATCCTCTGTGGCACTTATATTCTTTGTCTTATGCCTGATTACCTCCTCTCCTACATCCTTGTCCGTTATTACTTTCAAAACCCTCGTGATATATATGCCCTTGTCTTCCTGCTTAATTTGAACCTACCCTTTAAAGCCTCCTCTTCTCCATCCCGGTTTGAGGAATAATGCCTCACCTACTTCACCAGTGGTTGCTTACCCTTCCTTGATGCCTTGCAAGTCTTGTCTAAAATACATCATTTATTGTGTGTTTGTCCGTTATCACCTTAACCCTTGTCATCCCTCAATCTTTATCTTGATGCTTATCCTGTACCTGCATTTTAAAGCCGCCTTTTCCATTTCATTTCAAGAGTGATGTCTTACCCATTCCGCTCTTGTTCGTTCCCTATTCCTCTGTCGTGTTGCAAGTCTTGTCTTAACTCGACCTTTTGGTGTGCTTTTGCTTGTTACCTCCTTTACCTTTTTAATCATCAGATCTTTCCATGATGCTTATCCTATGCCTACCTTTTGAAATATCATCGTTTCCATCTCAATTTGAGAATGGTGTTTTACCTATCCCGACCTTGCTTTGCATTTTCTCCCTGCTCGGTTACAATTCTTGCTTTAGCTCCATCCTTTATTATGATCATGCCCCTATCTTGTATGTCTTATCATTCCCCTTGTCTTTTGATGGCCTTAGATTTGTTTCCCCTATGTAAGGAAAGACCACCATCTAGCTAACATTAACGTATAGCAACGAGATGTTTGTTGTCGTATGCTTGTGTTGTTTGTCTTTGTGTGATGTCTGATTTGCTTTTTTGTGATGAGTGTTGATGTGTTGTGGCCCCTGGTCCACAATAACATCAGTTCACTAGGTGAGTGCCATAGAGTTAGGTAGCTGGGTGCTATCCCTTTTCTCTCTTTAATCCATCTATGCTTACCTTTTCTATCTTTGCCCTTCCCTCTTGCACCTGTCTGGTTGGCATCCTACAACCTCTCTCAATCAGTCAAGATCAGAGTCAGCACCATCTTCACCAAGTGCATATCAACGCTCCTGTTAAGGTGGTTAGCCGCTAACCCCAATAAAGACAATGTGATCAACATTAACCAACAAGATCAGAGTGGCGCAGCGAAAGCGTGTGTGGGTCCTAACCCACAGGTCCAGGAGATCCTCAAGAACTGCATCAATCAGTCTCAAGCATTCAAAGGTCAAAGCAACCAATCCACAAGTCAAGCCGGCGGAGTCAAAGTTGTGTTAGAAGAAGCTATGAAAGACCAATGAACCAATCTCATATTCTTGCTAGCCTCTTCTTGAATCTCGAGGGCGACATTCTGTTAAGGGGGTTAGATTTGTAACACCCTGAATTTGGGATATAAAATTTCTTTTCTAATATCCACCAAATTCAGGTGTTACCCTATCTTTTCCTTGTTTTGCTTTTCTTTTACTAAATAGTGGAGAATTATTTTGTCTTATATATGTTAAGTTTAGCAAAATAAAACCCTAGAGGATTTTGATTGTTGCATCTCATATGGAAGCATAATTTTTCGGTTTGCTAAAATAATCATGATGGTGTTTTCATTTAGAATAAGGAAAAACTATCGAATTTAGATTAAAGGTAAATATATTCAAATATATAAATATATATCTATACGCTTTTATGTATATATAAAAGAGAAGCAAATTCTTTTTTTTTCTTATCTCGCTCGAGCACCCACCGGACTCAGCAGATGCATGCGCGCCTAGGGGTGCCCAGTGCCACGCTGCACGTGGCCTGCTGGTTGTGCCACGGGCCCCACTTGTCGGCCACCCAATAGTTTCTCCCTGCCCAGCTGTTTCACGGCGCAGCGAGCTCCATCTAACACCGTCATCTCCTTTAAATCGCCACTCCCGTCAAAGCTGGCCACGACACATGGATTTCACAACTGTCTGCCTGGGCTCTCCTATTCAAGTGCTCGGCACCCACCTCAACCCCCACTCTAACCAATGTCCTGTTTAAACCGCCCAACTTAGAGCCGCTTCGTCGCGCTCGTCGCCGTGTGGAGGAGCACCCATTCAAGCACAGTCGTCTTCCTCGTGCGTCTGCTCTGCCGTCCTCATGCATCTGTTCCGCCGATCATCGCCCGCAGGCGAGTCCTCCTTCCTCCCTCCCTGCACCCCTCTCTACACTCGCCATGGCGAACTACTTGCTGCTCACGAGCCTGCCTGCCTCCCTGGCCGACACCGGACTCCAGCCCACCCCCTGTGCCCCTCGATCTCAGTCCGGCCGGAAGCTCCCGCGTTTGCGGCTACTGTGCAGCCTGCACCCCTCTCCTAGCCGGGCGTGCAGTGGCTAGGCCAGCGGACCTCTTCCCCAGCCCCGGCGGACCAGCAGCACTCTGGAAGCCCGGACGCGTCCTCGAAGCCTCGGCAACCCCATCGTGCTAGTGTGTGCATGTTGTAGAAAAGAAACTACCCCTTGGCTCCACACACTTCACGACCAGCACCACTATTTTCCACCTGCATGTCATTTCTTTTGCCACATGATTTGTATAATCGTAGCAGCATGCAACGGAGTGGAAACCCACCCCCACGAACTCCTTGCATGTGGCTAGAAAAGTGCTCCCATAATAGACGAAGGGATCCTCTGTACCCATGGCTCTTGTGGCCCTCCGTGTGGCTGTGCTTTGACCAATAAAATCGTGCCATGTCATAATGTCGTGAATAATCCACAAACACTATTTATTTAATATAATTTGCGTCATAAACCCATTTAAGTTGCACTAAATTTGTAATAATGTCGCCAACGCGTTAGAAAACACTATTCTATCATGAAGCATGTTTGTTTATGTAATTAATTATTTGTTTATGTTGATTATTAAAATAGATTTCTAATTAAAACTAATCTGTAGTTTTAGTTTGTACGTTTATAATAAATGTTAGGAACAATTGGATCTATACCATTAAAAGATCCAAACTTTAGATATATACCATGGACCCCACATGTCATTGACTCATGTGGACCCACATGTAAGTGAGATAGTAATGGTATGGATCCAAATTTCCCTAAATGTTATCATGATTAATGTTAGCTCGAATGTTCTCCAATTAATTCTTGTTTAGCATAATCGTAACATCTGATATTGTTTCTCGCGTGTCGCTCGTGCTATTCGCATGTGTCGTTGTTGTTGTTTGCGTGCGCCGTCACCGTCCATTCGTGCGTGTCGCGCGCAATCCGCGCACGTTGTTTAATCATTTTGCTATAATTGTTCATGCTTATTAATTAATTCTTGTTTAGCCGTTGACTAATTGATAATTTAATTTATCTAAAATATCTTACGTAAATAATTTATATTAACTAAATCAACTTAGAAATATAGTTTTACGCGTTTCATGACAAATTAATAGTATTCGTATGTCGTGTCGTTCGCGAGCGTCACGCGTGCTAGCTGTTTGCACACGTTGTCGCGCGCCGTTCGCGCTATCGCGCGTCTCGCCGCGTGTTGCTCGCGCATGTCGCGCGAATCTCGCGTGTCGACCACATGTGTCGCGCAACATCTGCACGTGATAATAGATTGTTTTCACTCGTAAACACTCGTGTTAGTGACGTTAGTTCTTTAAGTCATATATGCTAGATAATTAACTTAAAATTCACTTGACTAATATTTATTAGACTAATATTTCAATTAGAGTAAATATGTAGTGTTTATCTCGCGCTTTTATAATAAACATTAACCTGGCTAATATTAGCTTAACTTATTTAATAGGTGTTTAGTATAAACGTGCCACCTATTTAGTTTTCCTCTTTTCTCGCGCGTGCTGTTCCGCACGTGATGGCGTGCTCGTCCATGCTCGTCGTGCGTGCTGTTCGTTGGTGTCGTCAGCGTGCGATGTCGTGCGTGTCCGCGCGTCGTTTGCACGCTGTCGTGCTGATTCGCGCGTCGTAACTTCATCTCGCTTAGAATCTCTCGTTTTAATTAAATTATTTAATTAACTGACATTTGTTAGTGTAGCAGATTAATCGAACTGACTGATGTATAATATTTATATTTGATAATGTTGAACTAAAAGTTATAGTTAATACGTGTTTAACGTAATCGCGCTAACTTCTCAACC
This sequence comes from Zea luxurians, assembly GCA_029449295.1. Lineage (NCBI taxonomy): Eukaryota > Viridiplantae > Streptophyta > Magnoliopsida > Poales > Poaceae > Zea > Zea luxurians. Next base: position 14,401,955 of record JAOPSE010000053.1, read on the forward strand.
GTAGCTTCGAGTTCGACGTTTCTTTCCCTCGTGAGACCATAGAATCGGGCTTTATTTTATGCTGCATGTTTTTTTATAACATTTTATTTTGTATGGTGTAATGTTCTTATGCATATATGTGTTTGTTTGCTTGTGTCTGTTCATCTTTGCTTCGCGTTGCGAATAAGATTGTGATCCATTCCTGAGTTTCGAGGGATCGAAGATCGAGCTTCGGTGACCAAGTGATCAAGTTCTTTGAGTTCTACGAGGTTGAAGACTCTGAGCATCTGTTTGGTGAAGGCAAGTGTCCTCTGACCCATTATGTCCTATCTACTTATAATTCACTGTCCCGTATTACTTAATTAGAACCTAAGGATTGACTAGCTTTCTATTTACCTTGTCCTTGATTACCTTTTGGGTTACTATGGTTAGCTTCATGCTAGCGCTTTACTTTAATCAATGAACATGATGAGATACAATGATGATACTATGATTTTACTCTGGATATGATGATATACTTGTGGTATTTAGGGGACTCGAGCGGTTTCTCGAGTGCCTCTCCGTAAGGACCTGTTCGTTGAGAGACCACCCGAGATAACAGTGCAACCATGAGGGTGAAATGGGATGCCCTTAGCTAATTAATTAGAGGAACTAGAGGTGTAGTTGCTTCGCCGTCGTGCCGTCAATGGGGTCCAGGCACAGTGCTTGCTCTGCCGAGGCTGAGTGCCGAGGTTCTTTTGTTTTGCTTTTGTTAGTCACCCTCCTGCGGGGAGAGGTATTGTGTTTATGAAACTGGAGAAACCTAACGGGCGGCTATGACCTCTAGGGAATCTTTGTAAAAGCTACGTAGTGATACCCTGCCGGACCACCTAGGAAGTGATCAATGGGGAGTCATGATCCCCGGGCAGAACGGGAATCACGGCTCATGGGTAAAGTGTGCGACCTCTGCAGAGGGAATGAAACTGATATATCAGCCGTGCTCACGGTTATGAGCGGCCTTGGGATCCTCTTTGATTAGAGATACAGATGATCTGAGATGCAATGATTCTATTTATTATTTTGTTCGATGATGATAATGAAGTTCCTCGATGAGGAAATGATTCACGGGTTGGTTATATTATAAAACTTGGCTTCCACTAATAATAAATACCTGACCAACTAAAAGCAATTGCTTTGACCTTAACCCCACATAAAGCCAGTCCACTTCAGCCAAACGGGACATTTGCTGAGTACGTTGATGTGTACTCACCCTTGCTTTCACAAAACACCAGGTTGCCTTTGGTGCAATCTATGCTCAGGTAAAGAAGAAGGCATCGAGGCAGTTCTCTAGGAGTTCCAGGACGCCGACGAGTTCGAGGATTAGGCTAGCGACCACCCCCAGTCAGTTGCCTGTGGTGGGTTTATTTACGTTGGCTACGTTTCTATTCTGTGTACTTTGATTATATTATGTAAATGACTCTAGTCTTTATATTATTACTTACTCTTTATTGTTATTCGAAGCATTGTGCTATGATGAGTCATTTATGTAATCGCCGTGTACGTGAATTTCTGATCCTGGCACGTACATGGTTCGCATTCGGTTTACCTTCCAAAACCGGGTGTGACATGCTTCCATAGCTCCTTATTTTGTTGACCAGGGTCTTGAGCCTGTTGTACGTTTGGGTTGGCTCCTCCCTCCTGATCATTGCGAACCTTCCCAGTTCGCCCTCCGCCAACTCCATCTTGGTGAGCATGGTGACATCATTTCCCTCATGCGAGATCCTGAGGGTGTCCCAAATCTGCTTGGCGTTATCCAAGCCGCTCACCTTATGGTACTCTTCCCTGCACAAGGATGCTAATAGAATAGTGGTAGCTTGTGCATTTTTGTGTATTTGTTCATTGATAAACATGGGATTATCCGAACTATCAAAATGCATTCCATTCTCTACTATCTCCCATATACTTGGATGAAGAGAGAACAAGTGACTACGCATTTTGTGACTCCAAAATCCGTAGTCCTCTCCATCAAAGTGTGGAGGTTTACCAAGAGGAATGGAAAGCAAATGAGCATTCGAATTATGCGGAATACGAGAATAATCAAAAGAAAAGTTTGAGTTGACCGTTTTCTTTTTCTCGTCATAGTCGTCGTCATCTCTTTGGGAAGAAGAAGACTCGTCGCTGTCGTAGTAGACTATCTTCTTGATGCGCCTCTTCTTCTTCCCGTCTTTCTTTTTGTGACTCGAGCCAGAGTCGGTGGGCTTATCGTCTCTTGGCTCGTTGAAGGTGGACTCCTTCTCCTTATCGTTGACCACCATCCCCTTTCCCTTAGGATCCATCTCTTCGGGCGATTAGTGTATGTTTCATCCATTGAGAGTGTATGTTTCATCGATATTTTATTGTATATAATATAGTAGTTTTAGAAATAAAGCTCATCACTAAGACTAATCTCAACACATAAGTTGTTAACTAGTATGATGCCCGTGCTTTGTGAGAGTACCTAGAGGGGGGGGGGTGAATAGGTGATCCTATAAAAACTTGAAACTTAAAGACACAAAACTTGATTAAGAGTTAGTAGACTAAATAATGAGCTCTTGTGAACACAAGTATCACAGAAAAGCAATCACAAAAGACACGCAAGTTATCCCGTGGTTCGACAAGTACAACACTTATCTACCTCCACGTTGTGGCGTCCCAATGGACGAGGGTTGCACTCAACCCCTTTCAAGCGGTCCAAAGACCCACTTGAATACCACAGTGTTTCTCTTTGTTTCACTATATCCCGTTCGCGAGGAATCTCCACAACTTGGAGCCTCTCGCCCTTACAATTTGATGATCACAAAAAGCTCGGAAGTAAGGGTGGGAAAAGCAACACACACAAGACTCAAAGCAAGAGCGCAAACATGCACACTAGCCAACAATTTGAGCTCAAAGTTCACACACGGTGTTCTCGACTCAGAAGGAGCTCAAATTGCTATCACAATGAATCAAATGCTCTAGAATGGAGTCTTGGTGCTTAGGGATGATCAAAGAATGCTTGGTGTTCTCCTCCATGTGCCTAGGGGTCCCTTTTATAGCCCTAAGGCAGCTAGGAGCCGTTGGAAGCAATCCAGGAAGGCAAATCTTGCCTTCTGTCGGGTGGCGCACCGGACAGTCCGGTGCACTACCGGACATCCACTGTTCACAGTTCGGTGCAGATTGCTTTCCTAAATTGGCGCAGCTGACCGTTGAAGATTTGGAGCCGTTGGCGCACCGGACACTGTCCGGTGCACACCGGACAATCCGGTGCCCCCATCCGACTGTTGGCTCGGCCACACGTCACGCGCGGATTGCACGGCCGACCGTTGGCGCGGCTGACTGTTGGCTCACCGGACAGTCCGGTGCACCACCAGACAGTCCGGTGATTTTTAGCCGTACGCTTTTGACTGTTTCCCGAGAGCGGCAACTTCGCCGCAGATGACTCACCGGACAGTCCGGTGCACCATCGGACAGTCCGGTGATTTATAGCCGTGCGCCGCCGTCGAGACCCGAGAGTAGGCTGTTCATCGGGACTGGTCCTGGCACACCAGACACTGTCCGTTGCACCACCGGACACTGTCCGATGCACCCAGACCGAGCAGCCTTTTGGCTGAACATAGCCAACTTATCTACAAAGTGATTTCTCCTGTTTCTAGCACTTAGACACAATACATTAGTCTTCAAAACAATGTACTAAGTCTAGAAACATACCTTTAATCTTGATTTGCACTTCTTGAGTCTTTGGCAAAAATATCACTCAAGGCATTTTTGTGTGGAGCACTTAATCACCAAAATCTTATAGAAATGGCCCAAGGGCACATTTCCCTTTCACTTTGCGACGACACTCTTTCTCCTAAACATTTGCAAAATATCTACCAACCAACCTTTTCTAAGATCCCAAACACAATTCCATTTCACTTTTCCATCATCAGAACTGCTAGTGGAAAAGGAGGTAAGGGCCTTTAGAGCATCAAGTCTCCACACATGAACTTCAAAGGAGCAGCAACCATAATTAAGAACAGTGAGGAACAAATGACCATCATCCATATTTAAGAACAGTGAGGAACAAAACAACATGATTCAATAAAGAATTAAAATGGGAAGAACTAAAACATTAATTGTTTTAGGGTATGGCAGAAGAACGGGCCAACATGAAATCAAATGCTACAATGTGAGTTGGTGTAGTCAGGACTGCTGCTTGGCCTTAACACTCCATGCTAAAATAAGACCATGGCATATGACTGCATAGAGAGGGGTAAAACAGTAGAGTTAACAAAGGTAAATGTTTACTTTTTGCAGCTTATATGGTCATGATTTGATCATTCTTGTACAACATGCAGTATGCTTTCAAATAAACTTCTTCTAAGCTGGGCGAGCGAAGGACACAGGAATAATGCAGGATCATCTAGTCTTGACCTTGTTAGCTTGAAATGTTGTCGAAATCTTCTTCCAGCTCCTTGTGGCGATGAGCGTCGATATGATCACCCATGAACTGTTGGAATCGATGAAATATGCCCAGAAGTAGAATGGACTTGCCCAAAAATTGAAACTGTTCATGTTGAAAGTTCCCTATGCCCGAGAACAGGATCTGGATGTCGTCTAGAGGGGGGGGGTGAATAATAATTCACTTTAAAACTGGAAATTCTTACTCTACTCGAAGGCTGAGTCGCAGTGGAATGAAAGACCCTTTGAGTAGGTTGCAGCAGAATCGAAGTTCCTGTCTTAAAATACCTTGCACTTCAAAGATAGCTTGTACCACATATAAGTATTAAAGTGCAAGTATAAAAAGTAAATAAGACAGAGAAACAACACACAACATAGAGTAGAGCACACAGACACATGGATTTATCCCGAGGTTCGGCCAAGCATGAAATGCTTGCCAAGTCCTCGTTGGAGTTAGCCACACCTTGGCTTGGAGTCTATTTCAACTCCTTCCTCTGTTTGCTCAGATCTGTCAGTGCGACAGATATAGCCTTCCACTATGTTGATATTAGTTACAACAACGTCGTGTCTGCTTACAATCTTCTCGACAGCACTCCGGCAGAGTAACAATGCGCTCAAGATTTTGCTCTACCTCTCAGCAGCACTTCTCTCTCTAAAGGCTTATAGCTTTGTCTCTACACAAACTAGAGAGATACACAAGAAAGGGAGAGAGGCAATTGATCCAAATGATGTATGCACTTGTTGGCTGCTCTTGTGTCTTTGTTAGAGGCGCCTAGGGGTCTCTTTTATAGTCCCAAGGCAGCTAGGAGCCGTTGGAACTCCATTTAGTAGACAATTCTTGCCTTCTGTCGGGTGGCGCACTGGACAGTCTGGTGCACCACCGGACAAAAACAGTGCTTGTCCGGTGCCCGATCTCCTTCCTTTTCTAACGAAGCCGACCGTTGCGCCCACGGACCTCTTGGCGCACCGGACACTATTCAGTGCACACCGGACAGTCCGGTGCGACCAACTGACCGTTGGCTCAGGCCATGCGTCGCCCGCTGATTGCGCTGCCGACCGTTGGTGCAGGCGCTGTTGGCTCACCAGACAGCCCGGTGCACACCGGACAGTCTGGTGAATTTTAGCCACAGCGTCCCCATCGATTCCTGAGAGCGGCGAGTTCGCCAGCCGAGCAACTGGGGCACCGGACACTGTCCGGTGCACACCGGACAGTCTGGTGCACCCGCAGCAAGTACTCTACTAGCTTTTCAGCTAGACTTTCTTTGCTCTTTTGGATTTGGCTCAATTTGGTCCCTGGCACGTAGAGAAATATGTTAGCTCCAAAAACAATTCATTAAGGCCAGAGACACACCTTGATTCTTTGATTTGCATCTCTTAACCACTTAGCACATATTACAATGACATGTGTTGGACATCTAAACTATCAAGTCAACTTGACTTGATCTAGATTGACATATCTAAGCCCCAACACCCTGCAAAGGTCACATAGAATATATCCAAACATAGTAACAACCCAAACTAGAGATCAAGGTGAACTTAGCTCTTTTGGGCTGCTTCTAGTTCTGGTTTTGACATTGCTCCTCCTTCTAGTGACCTTGTTCACTTCTTGAGCTTGATCTTGAGCCTTATGACTTACACCACATAACTATAGATGTTACCTCATTAGTTGTAAGTCATGTCCTTATGTAGTGATCCTTGATGCGTCATAACTCTTTTTAACTCGATCAACCTTGACTTTGCAAGTCTTCTTCTTCACCCCTGGCTTTGGGTTCCTCAGCCTCTTTGACCTTCTCCTGTGCACTCGGTATCTCGCAGCTCTTCTTGCCTCCATCCTTGGCTTGATCAGTTGTATCCGAGCTACGCACACCGAGTCTCACTTATGCAATGTCTATCTTTTTCGTGATGTCCATTATTTATAGATATTCTAGTCTTTCGACCATCACACTTGTTCATTTGTGTTGAACCTTGTAAGCTTTGCATTAAGCACCTGTTCAGCACTTAGCACACATGTTAGTCCTTTAATTGGGTTTTCATCCAAACCACCAAAACTCACAAGATAGCTTTCAATCTCCCCCTTTTTGGTGATTGATGGCAACACAATTAAAGCTTACATAAGAATAAGATTTAAAGCACAAATTTTGAATTCTAAGTTTATAGAATGCCCCCCCTAAATATGTGCTTACATTAAAATCTTAACTTTGGCCTTATATGCCAAATTGCACATACTTAGGCTAATTCGAAGCATTACTGCAACTTAGCACCTGTGGGATGCATTGTGTCAATATTTAAACCGTGATGCGTATAACACACAAATGCACAGAATCAGAGTTAAACACCAATTAAATGGATATACCATAGGAATATCAACCTACCACTATTCACCATTAAGATACCAATTTAAAGCACTAGAACCACATGAATATCTATTACAGGACAAACACAATAGATACCAATTGATCATATCATCGGAAGCACTAATTATGCATTATCACCATATAATACAACAAGAAGCATATGATAAGTATTATTAACAAAACTAACACATTCTTTCTTAAGATAATAGGAACTCAAGGAAACCCCTTTGAGTCCTTTAGCACACAAAAAAATAATCTTCACCCTCTTCACCCTTAAGATAAGCTTTCCTCTCATTAATCTTCACCCTCTTCACCCTTAAGATAAGCTTTCCTCTCAGGTCGAGGTAAGCTTTAATGCACAAATTCTCCCCCTTTGATATCAAACACCAAAATCATATTCAAGCAAGAACATAGGATGATGTCAAGGGACAACAAGGTATTAAGCAGGGAAAATGCAACACACTAACATTACTCCCCCTTACACATTAAACATATGTAACACAAGCATTGGAGAAAAATTAAGGTAGAAATACACAAAAAGGTCAATACCTCCTTTTGTACCTTTACCTTGTTATGTACTTTCCATCTAAGTAGGCAGAGTTCCTTTTGCCATCAATTTAAGATTTCCATCTTGAAAGTTTTATCTCTAGGGAGCTCCTTCACACTTGTGCCTGATCCTTTATCCTGACATTTTCTTGTTGTTAAGACACCAAACTTAGAACAAGTTATAGTATTGTGGCATAAGATGAAGCTTCTATTCTAGTGATTACCAAAAGATACCAATTGAAGCACACTACCAAGGCTACCAATTGAAAGATCATCACTGTCACAGCTCCATGATATTTAAATATAAGCATCTAGGATCACCAACTATTATAGAGCACGAGCAACCTTTAAATACGTAATTACTTTAGATACCAATTACTCGACTTGTAGTGGCACCAAAGTCCTGATTGCTCAATTTCTTGCTTATCTTCCCTTTTCCACCTTGGAACTATATAGGATCAATTACGAAATAGTTAGTCTCAAAAGACACAAGTTATGTGTGCTCCCCCTAAAGTTGCACATCAAGTATTTGAATGACTTGCACCTTGCACATTCTAGCATCCTCAGAACTAGAGGGGATCACAACATACCTTGGTCTAGGCATAATATATCAATTGCATCACAAAAAGATACCAATTGAATAGATGGGATAATACAACTTATAACTAGTGGAAACAATGCATGCCTCAAGATATATAACATTTTAAAAGCAACCTAGGCATGCTCCACACATGATGATCATTGCAACACATATACCAATTGAAAAATGTTAAGATCATGCATAAAAAGCTCAATGTATAAGCACACCATGATTAAGAAGTACTTTCTTAGGTACACCAAAGGAAACAACATTTGAAAGCATAAAGCACCTAAGCCACGATACTACCAATTGAAAAGCAAGAACATAGCTATGATCACAATCAACGGAACTTCAAGATATTCAATGAAATTGCATAGTTTCATTCTCCATACCTTTGCTTTTTACCTGAATGCCATGAGATCCATTCTTTTAGGTAGTGTGGAGTGAGAGCACCTATTGTCACCAATTGAGGGCTCCTTTTGCTCATGCACCACTTAGCTCGAGAGGGTGCATTAGAGATACAACATGGATTTCTTGTTTTGGTATACACAGAGTACCAAGACAAAGTAATCATGTGAACATGGACTAAACAAAACTATCATGATTGCACATAGGTTAATACATAATCATTGAAAACCAAATAACATGATTTACAAAAAGATATAGGTTTAGCCACATACACTAAGAGAGTTAATCATGGTAGATGTCGGAGAGGAAATCTCTGGTCGGGTGGCGGAGTGCACCCGCCCTAAATCCTAAGATGAGGAGGGGCCTAAGCGTTTTGCCTGTTATGCGAGATGGATGGACGAACACAAGAACACACGAGGGTTTAGAGTGGTTCGGGCCGCTGGAGCGTAATACCCTACTCCACTGTATGTTGGATTGCTGTGGAAGCTTGAGAGTCTGAGTGAACTTGTGTTGTAACGTCGCATGCTGTAGAGCCCAAAATTTGTATCAAAGAAAAATAAGGTTATAAATAAATAAATATGTTTATAAGTGGGTATCTTGGGATTATGGAACCTTTGGGAGTTAATTGGTTTTCTCTTCTTTGTGCATATTTGATTAATGGAATTATATTGGTTAACATAACAAATAAATAAATATGCACCTCATGCTGATGATTTTGTTGTGATACATTTTGTTTGAATAAAGGAAAATTTGAAATGAAATCACTTACTATTAGAATTAAATAATGACAAGGAAAAATAATAAATAATAATATTGGAAACAACAAGTATTAATTCTGATACTTGGAAAATATGAAATTTGAAATAGGAGTTTTGAATTTGAAGTGAAATTGAAATGAGAGTTCTTAGATAGAAAATAATAAAGAAAAAGAAGTAAGAAAATCGCTCTTGGGCCTTTTCATTTCCTCTCGACCCATTCCCACGCAGCCTAAACCTCCCCAGCGCGTCATGTGGGCCAAAACCATTGCGCGGCCCACTTACTCACCTTCGCTCCTCCATCAAACCTGTCACTGTGGGGTGGGTCCGGGCATCAGCCTCCCACTGTGACCTCGCGTGTGCGCACCAGTCGCAGATATGTGGACCCCTATGCTCGGAGTCGTCCTCCCCACGCCGCGTAACAAATCGCGCAGAACGCCCGCGGCAATGGCGCAACAGAATGCGCAGAAGCCTGCGGGTCTGTCGCCAACCGGAGCCCAACCATGAGTATATAACTGGGGGCGCCACTTCCCATTTCCTTCGACCATCGGCACGATGGTGGATGAGCCGAGAAACTCCGCCAAATCCAGGGAGGAAGAGAGGGCGTAGCCATGGTTGCGGAAGGGGCCCGCCGTCGATGGTCGTGCGGTTCGTTGTCTCCCTGGCCTCGACAACCATCCTAAACTCCTCCTTGGGTCGCCTGGAGATTGCTCGTGACCTCAATCAGCGAAATCCATGGCGGGGGAGCCCGGTATTGCTCGTCGTCTTTGGATTTGGCCACAGGGCCGCATCACGGCGTGGCCATGCTTCTTCACAAATCCACGGTAGGTGAAAATCCATCCATGTAATTTGCCTCAACTTTATGCTTAGGTAGCACCCGTTCATTTGAAGCTCTCGCACCGGGGGCCGCTTGGGGCGTTGGTCGGCCATGGCGCGCCGCCGCGGGCCTCTGCTCATCCGTGGCCGGCCGTCGTTGGTGGGGGGGAAACACCGGGGCCGCTGATGTGTGATAGGCGATCCAGATCACCTGGGCGCACTGTCTCAGCTGGGCGCGTGGTGAGCCAATCGATCGTAGTTGGACGCCTGCGATTAGACGACTTTATAACCCTTCGCGCAATCTGATTTGGACCTTCGGATTTTGATCGGGCGGCTCAGAATTGAGCGTACCCCTTCGGCCCGTCCGATTTGCAGAAGAGCCCTGGGCTTTTCCTTATTCGAACCCGCCGTCCTCTGGCGGTGTACACTGAGTCTTAGGTACTTTTGTGAGTTAGACCCTGCCTTCTCTGGTTATTGAGGCCCAGACCAGAGATCTTTTAAATTAAATAAATGAAATAGAAAATGGATTTTTAATAGGAAAATATATGCTAGAACTTTGATAATTCATAGAAAATTCATTTTAGCTCCAAATTGAGTCATTCCAGTTGCAATAATTTTATTTTAATATTGTATATCAACTAGTAACACTGTTTAGCCATGAAACTTGAAGCAAAATTGTTCATATGAATTACTCTGTTCTAGGTGCTTAATAACTTCAGAAATTCATAACTAAATAACTATAACTCCAAATTTAGTGATTCTTGTTCCTACGATCTCATAGCAACGCGTAGATTATTATTATTCAGTTTGTACTTATGTTTGGTGTAATGTTAATTTTGCCTATACAATGTTTGTTTGTATTGCTACGACTAGAGCGAGGTCACGTGTCATCTGAAGAGCAAGTTGGTACCTGGATTCTCAAGGCCCAGGCAAGTTGTGCCCTTGATCACTTCTTTTTACCCACTCATGTTCTAATTAATCATAATGATCTGCATAGGTTAATTTTGATGGGACCCAATAGGTTACCCTAGTTTGTCTATCTTTATACCTTGTTTACCACTGAACTTTCTGGGTAGTACTTGCTAGTGCTGTATGTGGTTTTGGGTATGAAGATTACACTATTCATGATTATACTTTTGTTATCAGTGGTTATTTATTGTTCATGATAAGATCATTATGTTAATTGGAACATGGAGAACCACCCGGGAAAACAGTGCTACCACAAGGGAGGAATGGGACCCCTTGGCTGATTAATTAGGAAAGCTAGTGGAAGACTACCTTACCCGAAAGGGGCAAGGGCAGTAGGGGAGTGGTCAGTGTAGGGAGGCCCTCGGGAGGATTTTGCTGCGATGGCGGTCCTGCAAGGGATTCCTGCATTGGAACTTCCTATAAACTGTAGCGGGTTTTCGGAAGCTAGTGGAACTTTGTAAAGGCCTCGTAGTGGATCCCTAGCCATTCACCTCGGAAGTGTCTTAGGGCCTTGCAAACCCTGGCGACATGGGATACACGACTTGTGGGTAAAGATGCGCAACCTCTGCAGAGTGTAAAACTGGTATACTAGCCGTGCTCACGGTCATGAGCAGCTCGGACACTCACATGATTAAATTATGGAACTTAAACTCAATTTGTCATATGCATTGCATCGCAGGTGAAGTTGTTGCTTCTGTTCTACTACTTAATTGGGTTGGTATTTACTTATACTTAGTAGCTGCTAATAAAATTTTGACCAACTTTAAAAGCAATGCTCAGCTCTAACCATCTTCTTTGGTAAGCCTTACACTTCACGTGAGCTCCCACCTTTGGCGAGTTCATGCACATTATTCCCCACAACTTGTTGAGCGATGAACGTATGTGAGCTCACTCTTGCTGTCTCACACCCCCCCACAGGTCAAGAACAGGTACCGCAGGATGAGGCGCATGGAGGATGCTGTGAAGTGTTCGTGAGAGGTCTAGGCCGTCGTCTCCCAGTTAACTTTGGGTTGCTGGACCGTTGTCTCCTTATAATGTAATTATTTATTTTGTATAGAACTCCTGTTATATATAAAGATGTGACATTTGATCCTGTGCCACTATACATCATATGTGTGAGACTTGGTCCCAGCATACCTGGTGTTTATGTTCGCGCTCGGGTCTTGGTGCCCCTAAAACCCAGGTGTGACAGGAGTGGTATCAGAGGAATGTTGACTGTAGGACGAACCCTAGATAGAACTGGACAACCAATACTTACTTACCTTTGCTACTCTGATTCTTTTCTAAACTTTTCTTAATCTTTTCTTATCTATTTCCGCTTTACTCTGATTATTCTTACCATCTCCTTCTAAAGACAAATGTGGATTTCACACTCTGAAATCCTGGGCCTAAAGTGACTTTTAGGAATAAGAGACCTACTCTCAGGAACAAAAACAAAACTATTTTTATGGTTATCTATGCACTTGAATGTTTGTTCTTATGATACTTGTCTGATTTGGATCTTTGTTTGAGTGTGATGAGTTGTGGAGTAATGTCCACAATTGCATCTGCACACAGGTATAAAAATATATTTATAAAATAACTAGACAACCTAGAACATATCTAGCTTAAGAGATTTATCTTATCCTAAAAGATCTCATTCTAACCAATTCATCTTATCCTAAAAGATTCTCCCTTATTTTAATAGATCCATCTCATCTTAAAAGATACTCATCTTATCTTGAAAAGATTTTTATCTCATCCTAATAGATCTAACTGACCTCAAAAGATTTTATCTTATCTTTATGGATCCATCTTATCCTAATAAGCATACTTATCCGGCAACGACTGTTATGCAAGCATGATCTAATCTAGTTTATCAACCCTAGTTTATCAACCATGATCTAATGCAAATTAATTAGATCTTATCTAGTTAAACTAGTCATACCAATCTAATTTAGATCTCATCTAACCTAATATGATCTAATCTAAAGTGACTTATCGAACATGTTAGATAATACTGATGAAATAGATTAGACTCTACTCCTATAAAACATGTCCTAACTTAGTTCACCCTGCACTAAATTAAGAACGACAAGACCAACTTGGCCATATACAACTACCTTAACCATCCGATAGTTGCATAACCCCTCGATTTTAACCTAGCAAGAGATTCTAACCTACTTACACATAATCCATCCTACTCACATATATCTTAACCATATGTCCTTAACTCAGATGGCAACTCCAAGAAGAAAGGCCAAAGGAGACCAACCACATCAAAGAAGGATAAGCATCAACTCAAGACTTCAAAGATCAAGTTGAATTGCCAGCGAAGTCGAGATCCACAATCTTGGATGGAGTCTTTCCTTACCCTACTCTTTCTTACCCAAATCTATCTACGCTTTAAAGACACCTTTTATCCTGCATAGTAGATGGCTTGATACCCAGGCTTTCCTAATCCTTTTGATATTGAAACCAATTAGAAACTAGCACATAGACTGCAAACAATTCTTTTTACATCCCTTTTCTTACAAATCTCGAGGACGAGATTTCTGTTAAGGGGGGTAGGATTTGTAGAGCCCAAAATTTGTATCAAAGAAAAATAAGGTTATAAATAAATAAATATGTTTATAAGTGGGTATCTTGGGATTATGGAACCTTTGGGAGTTAATTGGTTTTCTCTTCTTTGTGCATATTTGATTAATGGAATTATATTGGTTAACATAACAAATAAATAAATATGCACCTCATGCTGATGATTTTGTTGTGATACATTTTGTTTGAATAAAGGAAAATTTGAAATGAAATCACTTACTATTAGAATTAAATAATGACAAGGAAAAATAATAAATAATAATATTGGAAACAACAAGTATTAATTCTGATACTTGGAAAATATGAAATTTGAAATAGGAGTTTTGAATTTGAAGTGAAATTGAAATGAGAGTTCTTAGATAGAAAATAATAAAGAAAAAGAAGTAAGAAAATCGCTCTTGGGCCTTTTCATTTCCTCTCGACCCATTCCCACGCAGCCTAAACCTCCCCAGCGCGTCATGTGGGCCAAAACCATTGCGCGGCCCACTTACTCACCTTCGCTCCTCCATCAAACCTGTCACTGTGGGGTGGGTCCGGGCATCAGCCTCCCACTGTGACCTCGCGTGTGCGCACCAGTCGCAGATATGTGGACCCCTATGCTCGGAGTCGTCCTCCCCACGCCGCGTAACAAATCGCGCAGAACGCCCGCGGCAATGGCGCAACAGAATGCGCAGAAGCCTGCGGGTCCGTCGCCAACCGGAGCCCAACCATGAGTATATAACTGGGGGCGCCACTTCCCATTTCCTTCGACCATCGGCACGATGGTGGATGAGCCGAGAAACTCCGCCAAATCCAGGGAGGAAGAGAGGGCGTAGCCATGGTTGCGGAAGGGGCCCGCCGTCGATGGTCGTGCGGTTCGTTGTCTCCCTGGCCTCGACAACCATCCTAAACTCCTCCTTGGGTCGCCTGGAGATTGCTCGTGACCTCAATCAGCGAAATCCATGGCGGGGGAGCCCGGTATTGCTCGTCGTCTTTGGATTTGGCCACAGGGCCGCATCACGGCGTGGCCATGCTTCTTCACAAATCCACGGTAGGTGAAAATCCATCCATGTAATTTGCCTCAACTTTATGCTTAGGTAGCACCCGTTCATTTGAAGCTCTCGCACCGGGGGCCGCTTGGGGCGTTGGTCGGCCATGGCGCGCCGCCGCGGGCCTCTGCTCATCCGTGGCCGGCCGTCGTTGGTGGGGGGAAACACCGGGGCCGCTGATGTGTGATGGGCGATCCAGATCACCTGGGCGCACTGTCTCAGCTGGGCGCGTGGTGAGCCAATCGATCGTAGTTGGACGCCTGCGATTAGACGACTTTATAACCCTTCGCGCAATCTGATTTGGACCTTCGGATTTTGATCGGGCGGCTCAGAATTGAGCGTACCCCTTCGGCCCGTCCGATTTGCAGAAGAGCCCTGGGCTTTTCCTTATTCGAACCCGCCGTCCTCTGGCGGTGTACACTGAGTCTTAGGTACTTTTGTGAGTTAGACCCTGCCTTCTCTGGTTATTGAGGCCCAGACCAGAGATCTTTTAAATTAAATAAATGAAATAGAAAATGGATTTTTAATAGGAAAATATATGCTAGAACTTTGATAATTCATAGAAAATTCATTTTAGCTCCAAATTGAGTCATTCCAGTTGCAATAATTTTATTTTAATATTGTATATCAACTAGTAACACTGTTTAGCCATGAAACTTGAAGCAAAATTGTTCATATGAATTACTCTGTTCTAGGTGCTTAATAACTTCAGAAATTCATAACTAAATAACTATAACTCCAAATTTAGTGATTCTTGTTCCTACGATCTCATAGCAACGCGTAGATTATTATTATTCAGTTTGTACTTATGTTTGGTGTAATGTTAATTTTGCCTATACAATGTTTGTTTGTATTGCTACGACTAGAGCGAGGTCACGTGTCATCTGAAGAGCAAGTTGGTACCTGGATTCTCAAGGCCCAGGCAAGTTGTGCCCTTGATCACTTCTTTTTACCCACTCATGTTCTAATTAATCATAATGATCTGCATAGGTTAATTTTGATGGGACCCAATAGGTTACCCTAGTTTGTCTATCTTTATACCTTGTTTACCACTGAACTTTCTGGGTAGTACTTGCTAGTGCTGTATGTGGTTTTGGGTATGAAGATTACACTATTCATGATTATACTTTTGTTATTAGTGGTTATTTATTGTTCATGATAAGATCATTATGTTAATTGGAACATGGAGAACCACCCGGGAAAACAGTGCTACCACAAGGGAGGAATGGGACCCCTTGGCTGATTAATTAGGAAAGCTAGTGGAAGACTACCTTACCCGAAAGGGGCAAGGGCAGTAGGGGAGTGGTCAGTGTAGGGAGTCCCTCGGGAGGATTTTGCTGCAATGGCGGTCCTGCAAGGGATTCCTGCATTGGAACTTCCTATAAACTGTAGCGGGTTTTCGGAAGCTAGTGGAACTTTGTAAAGGCCTCGTAGTGGATCCCTAGCCATTCACCTCGGAAGTGTCTTAGGGCCTTGCAAACCCTGGCGACATGGGATACACGACTTGTGGGTAAAGATGCGCAACCTCTGCAGAGTGTAAAACTGGTATACTAGCCGTGCTCACGGTCATGAGCAGCTCGGACACTCACATGATTAAATTATGGAACTTAAACTCAATTTGTCATATGCATTGCATCGCAGGTGAAGTTGTTGCTTCTGTTCTACTACTTAATTGGGTTGGTATTTACTTATACTTAGTAACTGCTAATAAAATTTTGACCAACTTTAAAAGCAATGCTCAGCTCTAACCATCTTCTTTGGTAAGCCTTACACTTCACGTGAGCTCCCACCTTTGGCGAGTTCATGCACATTATTCCCCACAACTTGTTGAGCGATGAACGTATGTGAGCTCACTCTTGCTGTCTCACACCCCCCCACAGGTCAAGAACAGGTACCGCAGGATGAGGCGCATGGAGGATGCTGTGAAGTGTTCGTGAGAGGTCTAGGCCGTCGTCTCCCAGTCAACTTTGGGTTGCTGGACCGTTGTCTCCTTATAATGTAATTATTTATTTTGTATAGAACTCCTGTTATATATAAAGATGTGACATTCGATCCTGTGCCACTATACATCATATGTGTGAGACTTGGTCCCAGCATACCTGGTGTTTATGTTCGCGCCCGGGTCTTGGTGCCCCTAAAACCCGGGTGTGACACATGCCTCCCCTTTTATAGCTGAAGGGGGGCATGCACAAAGGTACTGAGCCCCGACATGTGGGCCCAAGGACAAAATGTATATAGCACTTGGAGCTACTAATGTTCGCTGCTGGGGTAATCTTCTCGTGCCTGACACCCGAGATCTGCGTATCCTCGGCGAGCCGGGGAAGCTTCTTGTACAAGGGACGATATTCATAGTGCGCCGCATAGCACAGGCGCACTGTTCGGTAACAGACCCGACAGGCGCGCCGCCTGCAAGGTTACCCTGACGCCGTCTGTCAGCAGAGTGGACAGGACGCTTTATGGTGCGTTTGGTTGCGGGACAGCTAGGACGGGGACGTCCTCTGCTGTCCTCTCTCGTCCCTCCAATTTTGAGGGATAACTGGGGACAACACTGGGATAGTCCTGTCTTAACCTTTGACTCTGAACCAAACAACCTTATTTGAGGGATCGTCCCATCCCGTCCCATTCTATCACTGTAACCAAACGCACCCTTAAATGCTGAGAGGGCACATCGTCTGTCAGCGTGGTGGCAGGCGGCGCGTCCTCTCCGTATTAAATGCAGAGACTACACGGCTTTAGGGGCCTTACGTCAGGCTCCGCCTGTTGGCTTATGTCAAGGGTCACAAGCCACGCAGCAGCAGCGGGTCTCTACTTGAGCTGGGAGCGTAGGGCAAGGCCTGGACACGTGCCAGCGCTGGACCCTTACTCATGCCGGGGTTCCCCCCATCCTGGGTCCTTGTTGTGGTTCGGACTTTACTCAGAGGGACCTGGGACCCAACGGAGGGACCCGACATACCTTTCTGGGGGTCCCGAACTGTAATCAAAGGCTCGGGCTGTGCGTACAGGGGTCCGGTGTTCCTCCGTGGGGGTCCAGACCCGATAATGCACCCTGGGGTGTATTATCTTTCCTTGCCACGTGGTACCCCTGAACCTACCCATGTGGTGGGGTCGGGGTGCCATTCTCCATGCGGCGTCTTTATACTGTAGTAGAGGGTACCCCTGATTGAGGGTACTGACAGTGGCCCCCCGGGCCCGCCTTAGGGGAGGGTGCGAGCCTGCAGGTGGGGCTAGAGTCTTATTGGTGATTTGCCTGCTGCTCCTGCGTGCCTGTTGATGCAATTACTGCTGGCCCGCCTATGGCTACGCCGACTGCCACGCCCGTTCCCACGGCTGACTGGCCCGTGACCTTTGTACTTAATGTCACTGTTGGGCCATGCGCGGGTGCCTCGAGTCGCTGCACTAGTTCTGAAAACTTATCTTTTCAGTCTTCTGCGGCGGCCCCGAGGGGACGCGGCATTGGCGCAAGCGGCGGTGCGATTTTTCCGCACCCAGTAACCGGTGCACCAGTTGCATGACATGTGGGCCTAGGCCCCCATGTTGGACCGCCAATTGCAGCGAAGCTGAGGGGGTGCACAACCGTGGGGTGGTTGTACCCTTCCTGCGTGGCGGTTCGCCTTCTTGACCGCTGGTTTCGGCGAAAATGAAGAGGCGCATAACCATGGGGCGGTTGCACGCTCCTTATGCGGCGGTTCGTCTTCCCGACCGCTGGTTGCTCCAAAAATGAAGGGGCGTATAACCACGGGGCGGTTGCGCGCTCCTTGTGTGGTGGTTTGCCTTCTTCATGCTTCGGGTCAGCCTATATGACGCGTGGGGCCTGGCCCTCGTGTCATAGGGCTGGATCCTCGGTGCACACCGAGGGAGACTTTGCCCATGACGCTCTGAGGCGCAAGAGGGGAAATCTGCCTTTGAAAAGGGATCGATCTCTCGGGTAGTAGCCATGCCTCGCTCCTTGAAAGTCGCCTAGAGGGGGGTGAATAGGGCGAAACTGAAATTTACAAAGTTAATCACAACTACAAGCCGGGTTAGCGTTAGAAATATAATCGAGTCCGAGAGAGAGGGTGAAAAACAAATCACAAGCAAATAAAGAGTGAGATACAAGGATTTGTTTTACCGCGGTTCGGTTCTTGCAAACCTACTCCCCGTTGAGGTGGTCACAAAGACTGGGTCTCTTTCAACCCTTTCCCTCTCTCAAACGGTCACTTAGACCGAGTGAGCCTCTCTTCTCAATCACACGGGACACTAAGTCCCCGCAAGGATCACCACACAATTGGTGTCTCTTGCCTCGGTTACAATTGAGTTGTTCACAAGAAAGAATGAGAAAGAAAAGAAGCAATCCAAGCGCAAGAGCTCAAATGAACACAAATGTCGCTCTCTCTAGTCACTATTTGATTTGGAGTGATTCCGGACTTGGGAGAGGATTTGATCTCTTTGGTTGTGTCTAGAATTGAATGCTATAGCTCTTGTATGAGGTGTGAATGCTGAAAACTTGGATGCAATGAATGGTGGGGTGGTTGGGGTATTTATAGCCCCAACCACCAAACTAGCCGTTTGGTGGAGGCTGCTGTCGAATGGCGCACCGGACAGTCCGGTGCGCCAGCCACGTCACCCGGCCGTTAGGGTTCGACCGTTGGAGCTCTGACTATTGGGGCCTCTGGGCTGTCCGGTGGTGCACCGGACAAGTCCTGTAGACTGTCTGGTGCGCCTGCTGCGCGTGCTCTAACCTCTGCGCGCGCAGGCGCGCATTAAATGCGTTGCAGTCGACCGTTGCGCGCGAAGTAGCCGTTGCTCCGCTGGCACACCGGACAGTCCGGTGTGCCACCGGACACTGTCCGGTGCATACACCGGACGGTCCGGTGAATTATAGCGGAGCGGCCTCCATTTTCTCGAAGGTAGCGAGTTCAGCGTTGGGTTCCCTAGTGCACCGGACACTGTCCAGTGGTGCACCGGACACTGTCCGGTGGCACACCGGACAGTCCGGTGCGCCAGACCAGGGTGCCTTTGGGATTTCTTTAGCTCTCTTTATTTGAACCCATCTTTGGTCTTTTTATTGGCTTGTTGTGAACATTTGGCACCTGTAGAACTTATAGACTAGAGCAAACTAGTTAGTCCAATTATTTGTGTTGGGCAATTCAACCACCAAAATCAATTAGGAAAAGGTGTAAGCCTATTTCCGTTTCACTCCTCATGCATCCTTCGTGCCCTTCCGCCTTCCAGGCCTCTGGATGGGGCGCGCCAGTGTTCGCTGGAGGGATCCGCGTCAGGGCCATCCCCTCCGGTGGTCTCACCGTCGGAGATCCCACGCTCGCAGTGGGGCTGTCGATCTTTTCTTCTTCTTGCTGCTGTTGGAGGAGCACGACCTCGTGGAGGTTGGCGCTCTTCAGCCATCGCTCGGCTTCAAGGATTTTCATCATGCAGCCCGGCTGCAGTCCCCCGTCAGTGGTCATCAAGAAGGATGACCACCAGCCTCATGGTGGGGAGAAGCGAGCTGGGCTGCGACCTCCCCCAGGATGTTCATCATCCTTACTGGGGTGGAAGGCGAGCCGAGTCGAGGCCCTGCCCTCCACATGGGCTGGTGACCCGCTTCTTCCTCTAGCATTAGGAGAAGGATGTTCACCAGCCTTGCGGAGGAGGCGAACCTCGGCTACGCGGGGCCGGTTGGCTGCAGGCCGTCAGCTGCAGCATGTCTGGCCCCTTGGGCTGGATGGCTTTGGTGCCATCTCCGACGCTGCCTCCTGCCGTCTGGCCGGGGCGTGGCTGTCCGTCCACCGCATGGGCAATGGTCGCACCGTGCGCGGGTTTGCCACATTCACGGCTTCTCTTGCCCGCCGGCCGCACTAGGGGTCATACAAGACGCTGTACGCCGCGGGGGTGGTGGCCGCTGTCGGGGACCATAATTAGGGGTACCCTCAAGGCTCCTAATTCTCAGCTAGTAACCCCCATCAGCATGAAGCTGCAAAGGCCTGATGGGTGCGATTAAGTCAGGGATCGGTCCATTCGAGGGACACGATCACGCCTCACCCGAGCCTAGCCTCGGACAAGGGCAGCCAACCCTGGAGGATTTCCGTCTCGCCCGAGGCCCCCCTTTTAGCGGCAAACATATTCCCGGCTCGCCCGAGGCCCTGCCTTCGCTAAGAAGCAACCCTGACCAAGTCGCCGCACCGACCGACCAAGTCACAGGAGCATTTAATGCAAAGGTGGCCTGACACCCTTATCCTGGCACGCACCCCCCATCGGCAGAGCCGAAGTGACCGCCGTCACTTCGCCGCTCCACTGACCGGCCTGACAAAAGGACAGCGCCGCCTACGCCACACCGACTACAGTGCCACTGGACAGAGTAAGACTGACAAGCGGTCAGGCCCTGCCGGAGGCACCATAGGAAGCTCCGCTTCGCCCGACCCAGGGCTCGGACTCGGGCTAAGTCCCGGAAGACGGCGAACTCCGCTCCGCCCGACCTAGGGCTCGGACTCGGGCTAAGTCCCGGAAGACGGCGAACTCCGCTCCGCCCGACCCAGGGCTCGGACTCGGGCTAAGTCCCGGAAGACGGCGAACTCCGCCCGACCCAGGGCTCGGACTCGGGCTAAGTCCCGGAAGATGGCAAACTCCGCTCCGCCCGACCCAGGGCTCGGACTCGGGCTAAGTCCCAGAAGATGACGATCTCCGCCTCGCCCGACCCAGGGCTCGGACTTGGGCTCGGCCCCAGAAGACGACGATCTCTGCCTCGCCCGACCCGGGGGCTCGGACTCAACCTCGGCTTCGGAGGAGCTTCCACATCGCCCAACCTAGGACGTAGACCAGCCACGTCGATAGGAGGCGCCATCATCACCCTACCCCGAGCTGACTCGGGCCGCAGGGAACAAGATCGGCGTCCCATCTGGCTCGCGCCGCCAGATAGGCAATGATGGCGCCCCGCATGCTCTGTGACGACGGCGGCTCTCCGCCCCCTTACGAAAGCAAGAGGACGTCAGCAAGGGCTCAACCGCTCCGACAGCTGTCCCTCCGCCAAGCTCCATCGCTCCTTCGACGGCCACGACATCACACCAGCTGGGTGCCAAGATGTCTCCGGCTGCCACAACGGCATGTACCTAGGGCACTAACTCACCTCCACTAGACACGTAGCACCCTGCTACACCCCCCATTGTACACCTGGATCCTCTCCTTACGTCTATAAAAGGGAGGACCAGGGCCCTCTTAGAGAGGGTTGGTCGCGCGGGGACGAGGACGAGAACAGGCGCTCGCCTGGAGCCGCTCGCTCCCTCTCCCGCGTGGACGCTTGTAACCCCCTACTGCAAGCGCACCCGACCTGGGCGCGAGACGAACACGAAGGCCGCGGGATTCCCACCTCTCTCACGTCAGTCTCCGGCCGCCTCGCTCTCCCCCCTTCGCGCTCGCCCTCGCGCTCGACCCATCTGGGCTGGGGCACGCGGCGACATTCACTCGTCAGCCCAGGGACCCCCCGGTCTCGGAACGCCGATAGTTGGCGCGCCAAGTAGGGGCCTGCTGCGTGTTGACGAACAAGCTTCCCGTCAAGCTCCAGATGGGTAGTCTCCAGCAACCTCTCCAACCCGAGACGGTGCTCCGTTTCGGGAGTCTTGAGTTCATGTCCCTCGACGGCAGCTACGACATGATACTCCTTCCACCGCCGTGCGACAACAACAGTGGCGGCCGACAACCCGCCTGCCGGCGGCGGAATCGGCGACGTCTTCCCCGCATGGTGGAAGAGCAACCTTCGAGCTCACCCCGTCCTCTCCCCCGTCGACGGAGGAGGAGGCGGGGCAACCAAGGCCAAGCAGGAGACAGCGCCTCGTCGGCTATCGAGCGAGTCGACGGTCTCGGCACCCCAACGGGGGGCGCACCAGGCGTCGACCTCGCGTTTGAGACGAAGGCGAGCGCCGTCTCCCCGCGACACGCCAATCCCGAGCAAGCGGACGACGCCAGCACGCTCACGAAAAGCTTGCTGGGTGTCACCCTCGTACCTGAGACGACGGCGCAGTCAGTCCCCGACGCGACCTTATCGCTGCCCGTCGACCAAAAGGTACCGATCGATTCCCATCCCGCGTCTTTTGGGTTCAGCCTCAACCCTTCTAGCGACTTCGCTTTGGCGGGCGCTCTCGTAGAGGCAAATCCAGACCCTCTGGGGTTTCGTGTGCGGTCACCTTGGGACCAGCTGACGGACGTCTCGACCTACGGGCCCTCTGGGTCCGAGGAAGACGACGAACCCAACATCTGTTGGGATTTCTCTGGACTTGGTAACCCCAGTGCCATGCGAGACTTCATGACCGCATGCGACTACTGCCTTTCTGACTGTTTCGACGGTGGCCGAAGCCTCGGCGACGAGGATCGCGGCCCAAGTCGCGAATGCTTCCACGTCGATCTAGGGGGTCCCCCCGAAGGCAGCCATCTCGGCATGCCGGAGGACGGTGACCTCCCTAGGCCGGTGCCTCGCGTTGACATCCCACGGGAGCTAGCTGTGGTCCCCGTTCAGGCGGGGGGTCATGACCCACAGCTCGAGCAAATCCGCGGGGTGCAGGCCAGGCTTGACGAGGGAGCAGGAGCGCTGGAGCCGATCCGTCGGGACGTCGGGCAGGCATGGGCGGGCCAACCTCCGGCCGGAGAAATACGTCATCTACCCCAGGGCTTCCAGCACCGCATCGCCGACGACGTCAGGCTGAGGCCACCACCCGCATCCAGTGGGGTCAGCCAGAACCTGGTGGCAGCAGCAATGCTTCTTCGCGCGATGCCAGAGCCATCAACCACCGAGGGGCGGCGAATCTAGGGAGAACTCAAGAATCTCCTGGAAGGCGCCGCGGTCCGACGGACCGAGAGCTCTGCCTCCCGAAGGCAGGGGTACCCCTCGGAACCTCATGCCGCGACTTCCCGATTCATGCGGGAAGCCTCGGTCTACACCGGGCGCACGCGCAACACCGCGCCTGCGGCCCCGGGTCGCCTCGGCAACGAGCACCACCACCGCGACCGACGGGCCCACCTCGACGAGAGGGTGCGCCGAGGCTACCACCCCAGGCGTGGGGGACGCTACGACAGCGGGGAGGATCGGAGTCCCTCGCCCGAACCACCCGGTCCGCAAGCCTTCAGTCGAGCCATCCGACGGGCGCCGTTCCCGACCCGGTTCCGACCCCCGGCTACTATCACGAAGTATTCGGGGGAGACAAGACCAGAACTGTGGCTCGCGGACTACCATCTGGCCTGCCAGCTAGGTGGAACGGACAATGACAACCTCATCATCCGCAACCTCCCCCTGTTCCTCTCCGACTCCGCTCGCGCCTGGTTGGAGCACCTGCCTCTGGGGCAGATCTCCAACTGGGACGACCTAGTCCAAGCTTTCGCCGGCAATTTCCAGGGCACGTATGTGCGCCCCGGGAATTCCTGGGACCTCCGAAGCTGCCGACAGCAGCCAGGAGAGTCTCTCCGAGACTACATCCGGCGATTCTCGAAGCAGCGCACCGAGCTGCCCAACATCACCGACTCGGATGTCATCGGCGCGTTCCTTGCTGGCACCACCTGCCGCGACCTGGTGGACATCGCCACCAAGTTCGCCTCCGGCCAGGAGGCAGTCGAGGCTATCTTCCGAAAGGACAAGCAGCCCCAGGGCCGCCCATCGGAAGGTACTCCTGAGGCGTCAACTCAGCGCGGCGCCAAGAAGAAGGGCAAGAAGAAGTCGCAAGCGAAACGCGACGCCGCCGACGCGGACCTTGTCGCCGCCGCCGAGTACAAGAACCCTCGGAAGCCCCCCGGAGGTGCCAACCTCTTCGACAAGATGCTCAAGGAGCCGTGCCCCTATCACCAGGGACCGGTCAAGCACACCCTTGAGGAGTGCGTCATGCTTCGGTGCCACTTCCATAGGATCGGGCCACCCGCGGAGGGTGGCAAGGCCCGCGACGACGACAAGAAGAAAGATCACCAGGCAGGAGAGTTCCCCGAGGTCCGCGACTGCTTCATGATCTATGGTGGGCAAGCGGCGAACGCCTCGGCTCGGCACCACAAGCAAGAGCGCCGGGAGGTCTGCTCGGTCAAGGTGGCGGCGCCAGTCTATCTAGACTGGTCCGACGAGCCCATCACCTTCGACCGAGACGATCACCCCGACCATGTGCCGAGCCCGGGGAAATACCCGCTCGTCGTCGACCCCGTCATCGGTGACGTCAGGCTCACCAAGGTCCTCATGGACGGAGGCAGCAGCCTCAACATCATCTACGCCGAGACCCTCGGGCTCCTGCGTGTTGATCTGTCCTCTGTCCGGGCAGGCGCTGCGCCCTTCCATGGGATCATCCCCAGGAAGCGCGTCCAACCCCTCGGACAGCTCGACCTTCCCGTCTGCTTCAGAACACCCTCCAACTTCCGAAGGGAGACCCTGACGTTCGAGGTGGTCGGGTTCCGAGGGACCTACCACGCAGTACTAGGGAGGCCATGCTACGCGAAGTTCATGGCCGTCCCCAACTACACCTACCTGAAGCTCAAGATGCCGGGCCCCAACGGGGTCATCACCGTCGGCCCTACGTACAAACACGCGTTCGAATGCGACGTGGAGTGCGTGGAGTACGCCAAGGCCCTCGCCGAGTCCGAGGCCCTCATCGCCGACCTGGAGAGCCTCTCTAAGGAGGTGCCAGACGTGAAGCGTCACGCCGGCAACTTCGAGCCAGCGGAGACGGTTAAGTCCGTCCCCCTCGACCCCAGCGGCGACACCTCCAAGCAAATCCGGATCGGCTCTGGGTTCGATCCCAAATAGGAAGCAGTGCTCGTCGACTTTCTCCGCGCGAACGCTGACGTCTTCGCGTGGAGTCCCTCGGACATGCCCGGCGTACTGAGGGATGTCGCCGAGCACTCGCTGGACATCCGAGCCGGAGCCCGACCCGTCAAGCAGCCGCTGCGCCGATTCGACGAGGAGAAGCGCAGAGCTATAGGCGAGGAGATTCACAAGCTAATGGCGACAGGGTTCATCAAAGAGGTATTCCATCCCGAATGGCTTGCCAACCCTGTGCTTGTGAGAAAGAAAGGGGGGAAATGGCGGATGTGTGTAGACTACACTGGTCTCAATAAAGCATGTCCGAAGGTTCCCTACCCTCTGCCTCGCATCGACCAGATCGTGGATTCCACTGCTGGGTGCGAAACCCTGTCTTTCCTCGATGCCTACTCGGGGTATCATCAAATCAAGATGAAAGAGTCCGACCAGCTCGCGACTTCTTTCATCACACCCTTCGGCATGTACTGCTATGTCACCATGCCGTTCGGTTTGAGGAATGCGGGCGCGACGTACCAGCGGTGCATGAACCATGTGTTCGGCGAACACATTGGCCACACGGTCGAGGCCTACGTCGATGACATCATAGTCAAGACGAGGAAAGCCTCCGACCTCCTTTCCGACCTTGAAACGACATTCCGATGTCTCAAGGCAAAAGGCGTCAAGCTCAATCCCGAAAAGTGTGTCTTCGGGGTGCCCCGAGGCATGCTCTTGGGGTTCATCGTCTCCGAGCGGGGCATCGAAGCCAACCCGGAAAAAATCGCAGCCATTACCAGCATGGGGCCCATCAAGGACTTGAAAGGCGTACAGAGGGTCATGGGATGCCTCGCGGCTCTGAGCCGTTTCATCTCACGCCTCGGCGAAAGAGGTCTACCTCTGTACCACCTCTTAAGGAAGGCCGAGTGCTTCACTTGGACCCCTGAGGCCGAGGAAGCCCTCGGGAACCTGAAGGCGCTCCTCACAAAGGCGCCTATCTTGGTGCCCCCAGCTGCCGAAGAAGCCCTCCTGGTCTACGTCGCCGTGACCACCCAGGTGGTTAGCGCCGCGATTGTGGTCGAGAGGCAAGAAGAGGGGCATGCACTGCCCGTTCAGAGGCCAGTCTACTTCGTCAGCGAGGTACTGTCCGAAACCAAGATCCGCTACCCACAAGTCCAGAAGCTGTTGTACGCGGTGATCCTAACGTGACCTAAGCTGCGACACTACTTTGAGTCTCATCCGGTAACTGTGGTGTCATCCTTCCCCCTGGGGGAGATCATCCAGTGCCGAGAGGCCTCGGGTAGGATTGCAAATTGGGCGGTGGAGATCATGGGCGAGACAATCTCGTTCGCTCCTCGGAAAGCCATTAAGTCCCAGGTCTTGGCGGACTTCGTGGCTGAATGGGTCGACACCCAGCTACCGACGGCTCTGATCCAACCGGAGCTCTGGACCATGTTCTTCGACGGGTCGCTGATGAAGACAGGAGCCGGCGCAGGCCTACTCTTCATCTCACCCCTCGGAAAGCATCTACGCTACGTGCTACGCCTCCACTTCCCGGCGTCCAACAATGTGGCCGAATATGAGGCCCTGGTCAACGGGTTGCGGATCGCCATCGAGCTAGGGGTCCGACGCCTCGATGCTCGTGGTGACTCGCGGCTCATCATCGACCAAGTCATGAAGAACTCCCATTGTCGCGACCCGAAGATGGAGGCCTACTGCGATGAGGTTCAGCGCTTGGAAGACAAGTTCTACGGGCTCGAGCTCAACCACATCGCTCGGCGCTACAACGAGACTGCAGATGAGCTGGCTAAAATAGCCTCGGGGCGAACAACGGTTCCCCTGGACATCTTCTCCCGAGACCTGCATCAACCTTCCGTCAAGATCGACGACACGTCCGAGCCTGAGGTACCCTCGGCCTAGTCCGAGGCACCCACGGCTCAACCCGAGGCGCCCTCGGCTCAGTCCGAGGCACCCTCAGCTCGACCCGAGGCGCCCTCGGTTCAGTCCGAGGTACCCTCGGCCCCCGAGGGTGAGGCACTGCACGTCGAGGAGGAGCAAAGCGGGGTCGCGCCTAATCAAAACTGGCAGACCCCGTACCTGCAATATCTCCACCGAGGAGAGCTGCCCCTCGACCGAGCCGAGGCTCGGCGGGTGGCGCGGCGCGCCAAGTCGTTCGTCTTGCTGGGAGATGAGAAGGAGCTCTACCACCGCAGCCCCTCAGGCATCCTCCAGCGATGCATCTCCATCACCGAAGGTCAGGAACTCCTGCGAGAGATACACTCGGGGGCTTGCGGCCATCACGCAGCGCCTCGAGCCCTTGTCGGGAACGCTTTCCGGCAAGGCTTCTACTGGCCGACGGCGGTGGCCGACGCTACCAGAATCGTCCGCACCTGCGAAGGGTGCCAATTCTACGCGAGGCAGACCCATCTGCCCGCTCAGGCTCTGCAGACGATACCCATCACCTGGCCTTTTGCGGTGTGGGGTCTGGACCTCGTCGGCCCCTTGCAGAAGGCACCCGGGGGCTACACGCACCTGCTGGTCGCCATCGACAAATTCTCCAAGTGGATCGAGGTCCGACCCCTGAACAGCATTAGGGCCGAGCAGGCGGTGGCGTTCTTCACCAACATCATCCATCGCTTCGGGGTCCCGAACTCCATCATTACCGACAACGGCACCCAGTTCACCGGCAGAAAGTTCCTGGACTTCTGCGAGGATCACCACATCCGGGTGGACTGGGCCGCCGTGGCTCATCCCATGACGAATGGGCAGGTGGAGCGTGCCAACGGCATGATTCTACAAGGGCTCAAGCCTCGGATCTACAACGACCTCAACAAGTTCGGCAAGCGATGGATGAAGGAACTCCCCTCGGTGGTCTAGAGTCTGAGGACAACGCCAAGCCGAGCCACGGGCTTCACGCCGTTCTTTCTAGTCTATGGGGCCGAAGCCATCTTGCCCACAGATTTAGAATATGGCTCCCCGAGGACGAGGGCCTACACCGACCAAAGCAACCAAGTCAGCCGAGAAAACTCGCTGGACCAGCTGGAGGAGGCTCGAGACCAGGCCTTGCTACACTCGGCGCGGTACCAGCAGTCCCTGCGACGCTACCACGCTTGAGGGGTCCGGTCCCGAGACCTCCAGGTGGGCGACCTGGTGCTTCGGCTGCGACAAGACGCCCGAGGGCGGCACAAGCTCGCGCCTCCCTGGGAGGGGCCATTCGTCATCGCCGAGGTTCTGAAGCCCGGAACATACAAGCTGGCCAACAGCCAAGGCGAGGTCTACGACAACGCCTGGAACATCCAACAGCTACGTCGCTTCTACCCTTAAGACGTTTTCAAGTTGATCATATACCTCTCACCCACGCTAAGTTTAGTCATCAAGGAAGGGTCGGCCTCGCCTCGGCAAAGCCCGACCCTCCCTCGGGGGCTAAAAGGGGGGGAACCCCTCCGCATCAAAGTTGAGGGACCTCTTTGCGTCCAAGATTTTCAAATTAAAAAAAAGCTTTTTGCGTTCCCCCCGGCTATGTCGGAAGCAAGGCCCCAAGGAGCGAACGCGGGTGCATGTAAGCAGCAAGGCCGACTGAGCCAAGGGACTCCTACGCCTTCGGGTTAGGAACACCTCACTCGTCACCCGCCGTGAAAAGTGACCCCTACTTGGGAAAACCACCCTGTTACTAAACAGGAGAAGTCGGACACGCAAAAAGGAAAGGAGTACGACTTCATGCAATGGTAACAAAGTGTTCAGGCCTCAGCGGCCGCAGAAGGACACACGGGCATCCGACAGAAACTGATCCAACAGAGTTAGGCGTCGCCTCAGGAAGGAGCCGCACCTTTGGCTTCGTCCCCACCATCGGCAAAGTCCATCCTGGCTTCCGGCGACGGCGCAGGTGGGAGGATCTCTGCCTTGAAGGTGGTCGCCAGCACTGCACTCGGACCCGCGGCGGCCGCATCGAGCCTCTGGACTTCTGCCAGGGCGGCTTCGTCCTCGTCGGGAAGGCAATACCCCTCGCTAACCCGCTCCAGGTCCACAACGTAGTGGGAAGCAAGTACGGTGAAGGCCCGCCTGACGCCGTGGTGCAACGCCTCGCGGAGCCTGCCGCGCACATGATCGCCCAAGACTTGAAGGCTGCTTCGAGGGGAGCTTCCTGAGGGGACGTCGCTGGAGCCAAGGACCCGGTAAACGTCCGAGACGGCCTCGGACATGGCCGCGTGGTCGGCTTCCCTCTGCTCGGCCGCCCCGGCAAGCGCCTCGGCAAGCGCCTTGGCGGACTCATCGAGGGCGGACTCGAGCTCTGCGAACAGCCAAAGGAAGGATCTCAAACACAAGCAGAGGAAACAAGCAGAAACGAAAACCGAAGATGGCCAAGGCGTACCTCCGGCTCGGGTACGCTGCTCCGAGGTTGCGACCTGGGCTGCGGCTAGGTCGGCCGCAAGGGTTTCGGCCCGGCTTTCGGCCTCGGCAGCCTGGCCCCGAGACTGGTCCCGCTCCTTGACGACCCGGGCGAACTCCGACTGCCGTCGTTGCGCTTCTGCACGTGCCGCGGCCGCCTCCGCGCGCGCCGCTGCCGCCTCGGCTCTCAGATCGGTGCAGAGCAACCGAAGGTCCGCCACCTCGGCACCCTGCTGGGAGAGGCGCGCAGTAGCCCCGGCAAGCGAGGTCCTCAGGGATCGCAGCGAGCCCCAGACGTCGACCTCGCGGCGGATGAACGACGACTTAGCGGCGCTTCGATCCGTCAGACCCTGAGGGAAGGAAACGGGGCGTCATGAAAGGCGCCTTGGTCACGAAAGAGAAAAGGTACGCCTGAAACCATTACCTGGAGGATTTTGGGGACGTTCCTGCAGAAAACCTCCAGCGACGACCGGAGCGACCCCACCGTTGCTTCGGCGCACTTGCGGAGCTCGTCCCAGGACTGGTCCTCCCGCTCATCGTCGAGAACAAAGTCGGGATCCGAGGCCTCACGGGTCCGGAACTGGAGCAACTGGCGCCGGCCCTCAGAGCTCCGCCGCACAGCGACGAGGCTGCCGCCCGGCGGGACGGATCGCGCCTCCACGCCCCCCTCTTCCGAGGCACCGAGCGCCGACGCCTCAGCCGTCTCGACGTCGGCAGCGGCCGGTCGCTCCCCGACTGGGACGGCGGCGACTTCGGTAGCGACAGGTGTCGGCATCACCGGCACGTCCGGTGGGCCCAGGGCCACGTCCGCGTCGGCCGCCACCCCCATCACGACGGCTGCCCCGGCAGAAGCGCCAGCCTCGGGAACCCGCTCCACGGCGACTGGTGCCGCCTGAGCCCCCTGCTGTGGAGCGCCTTGCGAGAAGGTCACCTGAACGGCAGGGCCCGGAGCGGCGCTGGCCATGCAAGCCGGTGTCGTCTTAAGGGCCTTCCGGGGCGCCAGGTCAGTCAGCCCATGGCTTCGCTTGCTGGGGAAAAAAGGAAAAAATCATGGCCAGTACATACGGAAGAAAAACCAGGGCGAAGACGTTCCAGGATACTCACCCGCTTCGGGCCATGATCAACCGTGCCTGGGGGGAGGTCTCTCGGACCTCGACCCCCGGCAACGCCGCCGAGGTCCGCTTCGCCGGCGGCTTCGGCATCACCCTTGCTTTGGGCGCCCTGGACGCCTGGGAGGCGGGCTGCTCAGGCACCGCCACGACGACCTGGGGGCCGCTCCCCTGCGCTGCCGGCGTGGGCGGCGGCTCTCGGGGAGCAGACGCCCCGGCCTGGCTCCCTGGGGTCGCTTCGGCTCCTCCAGCCGAGGGGTCAAGTACCCTCCCGGATTGCCCCCGCTCCTCGGGCCGGGACCCCGGCGTCCTGACTCCGAGGACCGACGGCGTCAACTCGCTCGGGGGCTGGATTGATGGCTCTAGGCCTAACCCCAAGCCGGGGCTGAGGCCAAGGCGGGCAGCCATGTCGTCTTCTTCGTCATCATCTTCGTCATCGTCGTCGTCGTCGGGCGTTTCCGGCGACGGCTCCCTCGGGAGTCCCTCCCTCTCCTGCCGGCGACGAAGCTTTTCCAAGGCGTCCCGAGCCCGCCTCCGCTCGCGGGCCCGGGCCTTCTCCGCGTCCTTCTTTTTCTTCTTCTCCTCCGCGGCGACCCGCCGCGCTGCTCGGTCCGCCGCATCTTGCGGGGCCCGTGGCAGGGAAGACTTGTGCCACCCTACCTCCTGAAGACGGGTGGAAATCCTGGCCTTAGAAACCAGGGGCGATCCGACGCTAGAAGAAAGAAATGGACACTCACTAGAGTCACACACCCTTGGTCAGGGCGCATCAAAGGCTGGGAGAGGGCGCTGGGGTCCAGCTTCCCCAACGCAACGAACACCCGCCCGTGGAGGACGTCGGGGGGAAGGGGATCAGAGGACATCCGCGAGCCCTCCAACTCCGCCTTCGGTGTCATTTCCCAAAGCGGCAGCCGTCGCTCCGCCAAGGGAAGCACCCTCCGGCGGTGGATGGCGGCAATAACCCCGGCAGCAGTGAGTCCCCCCTTCCTCAACACCTCCAAGGCCTTGAGGAGGGGTTCGAGGTTCTTCTGTCTTTCATGAGGGGTCCCGTGGCGCCAAGCATCAGCGGCGGCGGTGACTACTCGCTGAGAGAACGGCGGGAGCAACTCACCGTCATTCCGGAGGTAGAACCACCGGCGCTGCCACCCCTTGTTCGAGGACGCGAGGATGGTGGGAATATACAGCGACGCCCGCGACTGCCTCAGCAGGAGGGTGCAGCCGCCGGCCCGCACCGCTGCGTGGACCTTCCTCTCCCCTGTCGGCGAGGCAAAAAGCTCCGCGAAAAAGAGATGGGTCCACAGATCCCAATGGGGGGCGATCCCCAAGTACCCCTCGCACACCGCTACGAAGATGGCGGCCTGCGAGATGGAGTTGGGGCTGAGGTTGTGCAACTCCACCCTGTAGTGGTGCAGGATCGCCCGCATAAAGCGGCTCGCCGACACACCAAAGCCCCGCTCGTGGAAGGATACGAAGCTCACGATGTACCCCGGCGGTGGGGATGGAGCGGCTCCGCCCACGGGGGGGGATCCATTCCGGTCGCTGCTCATCGGTGAGAGGGCGAAGTAAACCCTCGTCAACGAGATCCTCCAGATCACTCGCCGTCACCGTGGAGAAGGGCCATGGGTCGCGCGGCGAGATGATGGTCACCCGGTCAGCCGTCGCCAAGCGGAAGGGGTGGCGGCGCAAAGGACAGGGAGGGCGGTTACCTTTTCTCCGGCTAAGTCTCTCAGGCTGTGAAAAACCTAAGAGGGAGACAGGAAGCGGAGCAAAGAACCATCGCCCGGCCCTCTCCCGAGTATATGAAGACCAAGGCGTGGCCGGTTCAAACGTTCCGCTCGGACCGGACATGGGATTCAAAAACGCGAAGCGAAACAGCCGTTCCTCGAGCGGCTCGCGCACGCGCAACGGTCGCCTCTCCAACCACTCGCCCCGTCACATTAACTCCGCGACGGGACACGCAACGCCTCTGGCAGGAGAAGCAGGCGACACTTCCCCTTCGCCAAAATGAACGCGTCCAAAAAGGTATGCCGCGTCGTTCGATTTCGTATCCTTTTCCATCTTTCCTCTTTCTCTCTCTTGCAACAGGGACCGGCAAAGGGGGATACCCCGAAAAGGATCCTTCCCCGAGAAGGAACCAGGCTCCAAGCCCCCCTACTGATTAGAGGTTCGAAGGCTGGCCCCCCGGAAGGGTTCAACAGCCGCTTCAGATCGTGTGGGCCCTACACCCACTACTGGTCAGGGGTTCGAAGGCCGGCCCCTCGAAAGGGTTCAACGACCGCCTCAGGCTGCTTGGGCTCCGCGCCCAATACTGATCAGGGGTTCGAAGGCTGGCCCCCGAAGGGTTCACAGCCGCCTCAGACGCCGAGCGAGGGATGACCATGGGTACGTTCGATACATAACCAAGGCTCGGGCTGCGCTCCCGAGGTACCCTAGGACATTTCCGAGACCGGCGGGAACGATCTTGTAACAAAATCCCACCAGAGGGAGGCATCGAGCCCTCGAACCCCGTCACCAGGGGACCGGGTCTGGCAGATCACCCGCAGGTACTTTTGGGCTTGCCTCTGGGCCCCTAGCCGACCCCTAACGAACGGGGCACGGACGTCCACTCGGGCTAAGTCCCGGAAGACGGCGAACTCCGCCCGACCCAGGGCTCGGACTCGGGCTAAGTCCCGAAAGACGGCGAACTCCGCCCGACCCAGGGCTCGAACTCGGGCTAAGTCCCGGAAGACGGCGAACTCCGCTCCGCCCGACCCAGGGCTCGGACTCGGGCTAAGTCCCAGAAGACGACGATCTCCGCCTCGCCCGACCCAGGGCTCGGACTTGGGCTCGGCCCCAGAAGACGACGATCTCCGCCTCGCCCGACCCGGGGGCTCGGACTCAACCTCGGCTTCGGAGGAGCTTCCACATCGCCCAACCTAGGGCGTAGACCAGCCATGTCAACAGGAGGCGCCATCATCACCCTACCTCGAGCTGACTCGGGCCGTAGGGAACAAGACCGGCGTCCCATCTGGCTCGCGCCGCCAGATAGGCAATGATGGCGCCCCGCATGCTCTGTGACGACGGCGGCTCTCCGCCCCCTTACGAAAGCAAGAGGACGTCAGCAAGGGCTCAACCGCTCCGACAGCTGTCCCTCCGTCAAGCTCCATCGCTCCTTCGACGGCCACGACATCACACCAGCTGGGTGCCAAGATCTCTCCGGCTGCCACAACGGCATGTACCTAGGGCGCTAGCTCACCTCCGCTAGACACGTAGCACCCTGCTACACCCCCCATTGTACACCTGGATCCTCTCCTTACGTCTATAAAAGGGAGGACCAGGGCCCTCTTAGAGAGGGTTGGCCGCGCAGGGACGAGGACGAGAACAGGCGCTCGCCTGGAGCCGCTCGCTCCCTCTCCCGCGTGGACGCTTGTAACCCCTACTGCAAGCGCACCTGACCTGGGCGCGAGACGAACACGAAGGCTGCGGGATTCCCACCTCTCTCACGCCGGTCTCCGGCCGCCTCGCTCTCCCCCCTTCGCGCTCGCCCTCGCGCTCGACCCATCTGGGCTGGGGCACGCGGCGACATTCACTCGTCGGCCCAGGGACCCCCCGGTCTCGGAACGCCGACAGCCGCGTTCTTGGATGGTCTTGTCCTCACTCCCGTGGGAGGACGGGAGCGAGGACCCCTTCGCGCGTGCTGAGGCAGCCGCCTTCCACCGGTGCAGAGGTGGCCGCTGTCGTCGGTGCTGAGGTGGTCGCCGCCGCTGGTGAGGCTACCCATTGCAGAGGTGGTTGCCTCCGCTGGCGAGACCATCAAAGCCACCTGCTGCCGAGTCCCTGACTCTTTGGCTTTAATGGCCTCGTTGTCACCCCCCCGTAGGAGGACGGGGGCGAGGACTCCCTCGCCATGGCGCACACCCTGAGGTGGTCGCCGCCGCTGGCAAGCCGCTCGGAGCGGAGGTGGTTGTCGCTGCTGGTGCAGAGGTGGTCGCTGTCGCCGGTGAGGCTGCCCGGAGCTAGCTTCCAACGCGACTCCTGCTGGTGCAACATAGTTCATTCCTGCAGAAATGAAGCTAGGGCCCCACTTGTAAGGGAATGTAATAACATATGTTTGCTTGAAAGTAGAATGTAATAACATATGTGAAAGGGAATTAGGCTTACACCTATTTCCTAAATTGATTTTGGTGGTTGAATTGCCCAACACAAATATTTGGACTAACTAGTTTGCTATAGTTTATAAGTTCTACAGGTGCCAAAGGTTCACAATAAGCCAATAAAAAGACCAAGAAAAAGGGTTCAAACAAAAGAGCAAAGGGACAACCGAAGGCACCCTGGTCTGGCGCACTGGACTGTCCGGTGCACCACCAGACAGTGTCCGGTGCACCAGGGGACTCCATGCTGAACTTCTCACCTTCGGGAAAACTCAGAGGCGCCGCACTATAATTCACCGGACTGTCCGGTGTACACCGGACAGTGTCCGGTGCTCCAAGGAGATGCGACTCTGAACTCGCCAGCTTCGGGAATTCGCTCCGCTATAATTCACCGGACATGTCCGGTGTGCACCGGACTGTCCGGTGTAACGGCGGAGCAACGGCTAGTCTGCGCCAACGGTCACCTGCTACAGCATTAAATGCGCGCCAGCGCGCGTAGAGGAGCAGAGCATGCGCGGGTGGCACACCGGACAGCCTACAGGGCATGTCCGGTGCACCACCGGACAGCCAGGCGGGCCCACTCGTCAGAGCTCCAACGGTCGAACCCTAACGGCCGAGTGACGTGGCTGGCGCACCGGACAGTGTCCGATGGCACACCGGACTGTCCGGTGCGCCCTTCGACAGCAGCCTTCACCAAACGGCTCACATTCAAGAAATCCAAGTTTTCCACCTTCCAACCATTTACAAGAGCTCTAGCATTCAATTCTAGACACACCCAAGTGATCAAATCCTCTCCAATTCCACACAAAGCTTTAGTGACTAGTG
The DNA here is from genome assembly GCA_029449295.1 of Zea luxurians. Lineage (NCBI taxonomy): Eukaryota > Viridiplantae > Streptophyta > Magnoliopsida > Poales > Poaceae > Zea > Zea luxurians. Next base: position 14,437,574 of record JAOPSE010000053.1, read on the forward strand.
AGAGAGATTTGTTGTGTTCATTTGAGCTCTTGCGCTTGGATTGCTTCTTTTCTTTCTCATTTGTTCTTGTGATCAAAACTCAATTGTAACCGAGGCAAGAGACACCAATTGTGTGGTGGTCCTTGCGGGGAAGTTTTGTTCCCGGTTGATTTGAGAAGAGAAGCTCACTCGGTCCGAGGGACCGTTTGAGAGAGGGAAAGGGTTGAAATAGACCCGGCCTTTGTGGCCTCCTCAACGGGGAGTAGGTTTGCGAGTACCGAACCTCGGTAAAACAAATCCACGTGTCTCACTCTTTATTTGCTCGCGATTTGTTTTGTGCCCTCTCTCTCGGACTCATTATTATTTCTAACGCTAACCCGGCTTGTAGTTGTGATTAAGTTCATAAATTTCAGATTCGCCCTATTCACCCCCTCTAGACGACTTTCAATTGGTATCAAAGCCTGGTGCTTCATTAGAGCCTAACCGCTCGAAGTTATGTCGGGAGATCACGCCAAGAAGGAGATGGAGACCGGCGACAAGCCCACTACAAGCCACGGGGAGACTTCATCGGAAGAGTCCCGCAACAAGAGGAAGGAGAAGAAAGACTCCTCCAACAAAGGGAAGGGGAAGGAGAGGAAATCCTCTTCCCACAAGTCGCATCGGAGAGGCGACAAGCATAAGAGGATGAGGAAAGTGGTCTACTACGAGACCGACTCTTCATCACCATCGACCTCCGGCTTCGACGCGCCGTCCGTCACTTCTAAGCGCCATGAGCGCAAGAAGTTTAGTAAGATCCCCCTACGCTACCCTCGCATTCCTAAACATACACCTTTACTTTCCGTCCCGTTAGGCAAACCACAAACGTTTGATGGTGAAGATTATGCTAGGTGGAGTGATATGATGCGATATCACCTAACCTCACTCCACAAAAGTATATGGGATGTTGTTGACTTTGGTGTACAGGTACCATTCGTAGGGGATGAAGATTATGATGAGGATGAAGTGGCCCAAATCGAGCACTTCAACTCACAAGCCACCACTATACTCCTCACCTCTCTAAATCGAGAGGAGTATAACAAGGTGCAAGGGTTGAAGAGCGCCAAGGAAATTTGGGACGTGCTAAAAACCGCACACGAAGGAGATGAGGTGACCAAGATCACCAAGCGGGAAACGATCGAGGGGGAGCTCGGTCGCTTCCGTCTTCGCCAAGGGGAGGAGCCACAAGACATGTACAACCGGCTCAAAACCTTGGTGAATCAAGTGCGCAACCTCGGGAGCAAAAAATGGGATGACCACGAAGTGGTTAAGGTTATTCTTAGATCACTTATTTTCCTTAACCCTACTCAAGTTCAATTAATTCGTGGTAATCCTAGATATACACAAATGACCCCCGAGAAAGTTATAGGTAATTTTGTGAGCTTTGAGTTGATGATCAAAGGCTCAAAGAAGATCAACGAGCTTGACGGCCCCTCCACGTCCGAAGCACAACCGGTCGCATTCAAGGCGACGGAGGAAAAGAAGGAAGAGTCTACATCAAGTAGACAACCCATTGATGCCTCCAAGCTCGACAATGAGGAGATGGCTTTAATCATCAAAAGCTTTCGCCAAATCCTCAAGCAACGGAAGGGGAAGGATTACAAATCCCGTTCCAAGAAGGTTTGCTACAAGTGTGGTAAGCCCGGTCACTTTATTGCTAAATGTCCATTATCAAGTGATAGTGACAGGGACAACGACAAGAAGGGGAGAAGAAAGGAGAAGAAGAGATATCACAAGAGGAAGGGCGGCGATGCCCATGTATGCCGGGAGTGGGACTCCGATGAGAGCTCCACCGACTCCTCCTCCGACGAGGACGCCGCTAACATCACCGTCACCAAGGGTCTTCTCTTCCCCAACGTCGGCCACAAATGCCTCATGGCAAAAGACGGCAAAAAGAAGAAGGTTAAATCCAAACCCTCCACTAGATATGAGTCCTCTAGTGATGATAATGCTAGTGATGAGGAAGATAATTTGCGTACCCTTTTTGCCAACCTCAACATGCAACAAAAGGAAAAGTTAAATGAATTAATTAGTGCCATTCATGAGAAGGATGACCTCTTGGATTCTCAAGAGGACTTCCTAATTAAGGAAAACAAGAAGCATGTTAAGGTAAAAAATGCTTATGCTCTAGAAATTGAAAAATGTGAGAAATTAAATAGTGAGCTAAGTACTTGCCATGACACTATTGCCAACCTTAGAAATGAAAATGCTAGATTAATTGCTAAGGTTGTTTCTCATGTTTGTGATGTTTCAATTCCCAATCTTAGAAATAATAATGATGATTTGCTTGCTAAGATTGAAGAATTAAACATCTCTCTTGCTAGCCTTAAGATTGAAAATGAAAAATTGCTCGCTAAGGCTAAAGAATTAGATGTTTGCAATGTTACAATTTCCGATCTTAGAGATAACAATGATATTTTGCGTGCTAAGATTGTTGAACTTAATTCTTGCAAACCCTCTACATCTACCGTTGAACATGTGTCTATTTGTGCTAGATGTAGAGATGTTGATATTAATGCTATTCATGATCACATGGTCTTAATTAAACAACAAAATGATCATATAGCAAAATTAGATGCTAAAATTGCCGAGCATAACTTAGAAAATGAAAAGTTTAAATTTGCTAGAAGTATGCTCTATAGTGGGAGACGCCCTGGAAACAAGGATGGCATTGGCTTCCAAAAGGGAGACAATGTCAAACTTAATGCCCCTCCTAAGAAATTGTCTAATTTTGTTAAGGGCAAGGCTCCCATGCCTCAGGATAACGAGGGTTAAATTTTGTACCCTGCCGGTTATCCCGAGAGCAAAATTAGGAGAATTCACTCTAGGAAGTCTCACTCTGGCCCTAATCATGCTTTTATGTATAAGGGTGAGACATCTAGCTTTAGGCAACCAACCCGTGCTAAGTTGCCTAAGAAGAAAACTCCTAGTGCATCAAATGATCATGACATTTCATTTAAAACTTTTGATGCATCATATGTTTTAACTAACAAATCCGGCAAGGTAGTTGCCAAGTTTGTTGGGGGCAAACACAAGGGCTCCAAGACTTGTGTTTGGGTACCCAAAGTTCTTGTTTCTAATGCCAAAGGACCCAAAACCGTTTGGGTACCTAAAGTCAAGAACTAAACTTGTTTTGTAGGTTTATGCATCCGGGGGCTCAAGTTGGATCATCGATAGCGGGTGCACGAACCACATGACGGGGGAGAAGAAGATGTTCTCCTCCTACGAGAAAAACCAAGATCCCCAACGAGCTATCACATTCGGGGATGGAAACCAAGGTTTGGTCAAAGGTTTGGGTAAAATAGCTATATCTCCTGACCACTCCATTTCCAATGTTTTTCTTGTAGATTCTTTAGATTACAATTTGCTTTCCGTATCTCAATTATGTCAAATGGGCTACAACTATCTTTTTACTGATGTAGGTGTCACTGTCTTTAGAAGAAGTGATGATTCAATAGCATTTAAGGGAGTGTTAGAGGGTCAGCTATACTTGGTAGATTTTGATAGAGCTGAACTCGACACTTGCTTAATTGCTAAGACTAACATGGGTTGGCTCTGGCACCGCCGACTAGCCCATGTTGGAATGAAGAATCTTCATAAGCTTCGAAAGGGTGAACACATTTTAGGATTAACAAATGTTCATTTTGAGAAAGACAGGATTTGTAGCGCATGCCAAGCTGGGAAGCAAGTTGGTGTTCATCATCCACACAAGAACATCATGATGACTGACAGGCCACTGAAGCTCCTACACATGGATTTATTCGGCCCGATCGCTTACATAAGCATCGGCGGGAGTAAGTACTGTCTTGTTATTGTGGATGATTATTCTCGCTTCACTTGGGTATTCTTTTTGCAGGAAAAATCACAAACCCAAGAGACTTTAAAGGGATTCTTGAGACGGGCTCAAAATGAGTTCGGCTTGAGGATCAAGAAAATTAGAAGCGACAACGGAACGGAGTTCAAGAATTCACAAATTGAAGGCTTCCTTGAGGAGGAGGGCATCAAGCATGAGTTTTCCTCTCCCTACACGCCACAACAAAATGGTGTAGTGGAGAGAAAGAATAGTACTCTATTGGACATGGCAAGAACCATGCTTGATGAGTATAAGACGTCGGATCGGTTTTGGGCTGAGGCGGTTAACACCGCTTGCTACGCCATCAACCGGTTATATCTACACCGAATCCTCAAGAAGACATCATACGAACTCCTAACCGGTAAAAAGCCCAACATTTCATATTTTAGAGTCTTTGGTAGCAAATGTTTTATTCTTATTAAAAGAGGTAGAAAATCTAAATTTGCTCCTAAGACTGTAGAAGGCTTTTTACTAGGATATGATTCAAACACAAGGGCATATAGAGTCTTTAACAAGCCCTCAGGACTAGTTGAAGTTTCTTGTGACGTTGTGTTTAATGAAACTAACGGCTCTCAAGTAGAGCAAGTTGATCTTGATGAGATAGGTGATGAAGAGGCTCCGTGCATCACACTAAGGAACATGTCCATTGGGGATGTGTGTCCTAAGGAATCCGAAGAGCCACCACATGCACAAGATCAACCATCCTCCTCCACGCAAGCATCTCCACCAACTCAAAATGAGGACGAGGCTCAAGTTGATGAAAGGGAAGATCAAAGAGATGAGCCACCTCAAGATGACGGCAATGATCAAGGGGGAGATGCAAATGATCAAGACAAGGAGGATGAAGAACCAAGACCGCCACACCCAAGAATCCACCAAGCAATCCAACGAGATCACCCCGTCGACACCATCCTCGGCGACATTCATAAGGGGGTAACCACTAGATCTCGTGTTGCACATTTTTGTGAGCATTACTCTTTTGTTTCCTCTATTGAGCCGCACAGGGTAGAGGATGCACTCCAAGATTTGGATTGGGTGATGGCGATGCAAGAGGAGCTCAACAATTTCACTAGGAACGAGGTATGGCATTTAGTTCCACGTCCTAACCAAAATGTTGTAGGAACCAAGTGGGTCTTCCGCAACAAGCAAGATGAGCATGGTGTGGTGACAAGGAACAAAGCTCGACTTGTGGCCAAGGGATACTCCCAAGTCGAAGGTTTGGATTTCGGTGAAACCTATGCACCCATAGCTAGGCTTGAGTCAATTCGCATATTATTAGCCTATGCTACTTACCATGGCTTCAAGCTTTATCAAATGGACGTGAAGAGTTGTCACACCCGGTTTTAGAAGGTAAACCGAATGCGAACCATGTACGTGCCAGGATCAGTTATTCACGTACACAGCAGTTACATAACATGGACATCATCACACAGTGCTCAAAATAGTATTAAAAGGGAAATAATAGTCGATTACATCATGTGTCTGAGATGTCCATATAGTCCTTACAATAAATCAAAGTGCGAAAACGAAACGTAGATAACCGCGGCCTTCACAGGCATCCGACTGGGGGTTGCCGCTAACCCACACCTAGAACTCGTCGTAGTCTTGGAACTCTTGGAAGTCTCCTTCCACAGCTTCATCTTCTCCTGAGCAGTGGTTGCAATGCTGACAACCTAGGGGGGGGGTTTGGTGTGTAGAGCTAGAGTGAGTACACATCAACATACTCAGCAAGTATCCTGTTTGGCTATAGTGGACTAGCTTTATGTGGGGGGTAAGTCAAGCAATTGCTTTTAATTGGTCAGATTATTATTTACTAATAGGAAGTCAGGTTTTAGCATTTACCCAAGTTATTAGCCTGATGTACCCTTTCCAAACGGAAAGAATACCACTTACCAGCACCATAGACATAACCAAAACCATCGATCTCATAGCCACCTGTAAACCAAAATGCCTCTGATCAAGTACCGCTAATCATTGGAGCTCCCTTGGTCGCTCATAACCGCGAGCACGGCTGATATATCAGTTTTCAAACACTCTGCAGAGGTTGTGCACTTTACCCACAAGCCGTGATTCCCTTTCTGCCCGGAGATCATGACTCTCCATTGATCACTACCAAGGTGACCCAGCAGGGCATCACTACGTAGCCTTTACAAAGATTCCCCGGGGCTGTAGCCACCCGTTAGGTTTCCTAAATGTACCGCACTCCTCCCCAAGGGACAAATCAACATTGGCAGAGCGAGCCGCATACACCAAGCCCCATTGACGGCACAACGGCTAAGCGAACTACACCCCGGTTCCTCTAATTATTCAGCTAAGGGCGTCCCACTCCACCCTCATGGTTGCACTGTTTTCCCGGGCGGTCATCCATAGAACAGGTCCTTACGGAGAGGCACTCGAGAAACTGCTCGAGCCCCCTTGAAGACCACAAGTACAACATCATAATAAGAGAAGGGAAAACAGCGTATCATATATAATCTCATCATGTTCATTGATTAGAGTTGAGCAATAGCATAAAGCTAAACAATAATAATCCGACCCAAATAGGTAAACAAGGACATGGATAACAAAAGCTAGTCAATCCTTAAGTATAAATGTGTAATGCGGGAGGTGAATTAAAGAATGAATAGGACAGAGATAGGTCAAAGGACACTTGCCTCCACCAACCGACTGCTGCTCAGGGGCTTCTCCTGCGAATTCTTCGGGCTCTCCAACCGGATCGTTCTCTATGCGATTGCAAGCATACATACATCCATCCATTCAAATTAGGAAACAAACAGTACACCATACAAGAGAACAAATAAAGTAAATATGCATAGAATATCACATACAATGATGAATTTACCATGGTTAGAAAGAAATGAGAAAAGGTCTCGCGAGAGTTAAAGCTTATGCCCGAGACACACTACGGGTTGGTGAATAACTAGACGTCACGTGTTCTAGTTCCAATTGGTTCTAACAAAAGAATTAGCTACATGCACTAATGTAAACGTGACCACTTTTAGTAGATTAACATTGAATAAGATAGACGATTAGCTATACAAATTAACTAACGTAACCAATTTCCAAATTGGGACTCCTATCTTATTAATATAAACAACGTGATTAGCGCATATAGGATACGGGGGGGGGGGGGGGGGGGGGGTAGACGGGGCTAGGGGGTAGACGATCGTGTCGCGAGCGCGATAGGGCGCTATGCGTCGCGTCGCGAGCACGACGAGCTACGCCAGAACGCTGCGCGAACACGTGCACGCGCAAAGCCACACTTAACGTGCCGCGAACGAGTCGCGCACGCGTCGGGGCCGTGCGCTGGCCGAGCTCGAGGCCGCGCGCCGAAGGCACGCTGGGCCGAGCTCGAGGCCACGCCGAGGGCCGACGCGACGCGAGCAAGGCACGGCGGGGCGAGCGGGCAAGCACCGCGCACGGGCGGGGCGAAGCACGGGCAGGGCGGGGGCACGGCCGAGGCCGAGAGCGGGGGCGGTCGGGCCGGGGCACGGGGGCGGTCGGGCCGGGGTCGGCCGAGCCGGGGCACGGGGCGGTCGGTTGAGCCGGGGGGGCGGCCGAGCCGGGGCACGGCGGGGAACGCCGGGGCGGGGGGCGGCCGAGCCGAGGCCGGGGCGGCCGGGCCGGGGCGGGGGCAGCTGAACCGGGGCGGGGGCGGCCGAACCGGGGTGGGGAACGCCGGGGCTGGCGTGGGAGGCGGCCGAACCGGGCGGGGGCGGCCGAGCAGGGGCCGGGACGGCCGGGCCGGGGCGGGGGGCGGCCGAGCCGGGGCCGGGTGGCCGAGGCCAAACGCGGGGGAGGGGCGGTGTGGGCGGCCGAGCCGGACGGGGCAGGCGGCCGAGCCAGGGCCGGGCGGCCGAGCTGGATGCGGGGAAGGAGGAGGGAGAGGGGGAAAGGAGAAGGGAGGAGGGGGGGAGTCTCACCACGGCGGAGGAGGGCGGCACGGCGGGGCACGGGGAAGGGAGCGGCGGCGGCGGCGCTAGGGTTAGGGGAGGGCGGGTGGCGGTGCTAGGGTTAGGGAGAGGGTGAGGGAGAGAGAGAGGGAGAGGGAGGGGATTTTTGGAAAAAGAAAAAAAAGAGAGGGGGGGACGGTTGGGCCGACTGGGCCCAAAGGGGGGGAGAGGGGGCGCGCGGCTGGGCCGGCGCGGGGCCCACGCGGGAAGGGGGGGAGGGGGCGGCTGGGCCGCCAGCTGGGCCAGCCGAAGGGGGGGGTTGGGCTGAAAGGGGAGAAAGGGGGGAAAGAGAAAAGAAAGAAAAAAAGAAAAAGCTTTTCCTTTTTCTGATTTCTAATTTCCTCTAGATGAAAGCATTCACATTTTTAATCAATCAAGAACTATGCATGGTTCGGCATGATGCATCACACAAAATAAAGTATTTTAAGGTTTTGCTTTACACGAGTTCTAAAGCCAAAACCCGTTGCGACTTTGGAAAAGATCAAGGCTTAGCGAGGAGAAAAGGGAAAAAGGAAAGGGTAACACCTGAATTTGGTGAGAGAAAAGAAGAAAAAATTCTACCCCCAAATTCAGGGCGTTACAAGAGTGCCTTCCTCAATGGACCAATCAAGGAAGAGGTCTACGTTGAGCAACCTCCCGGCTTTGAAGACAGTGAGTACCCTAACCATGTCTATAGGCTCTCTAAGGCGCTTTATGGGCTCAAGCAAGCCCCAAGAGCATGGTATGAATGCCTAAGAGATTTCCTTATTGCTAATGGCTTCAAAGTCGGCAAGGCCGATCCTACTTTATTTACTAAAACTCTTGACAATGATTTGTTTGTATGCCAAACCTATGTTGATGATATTATATTTGGGTCTACTAACGAATCTACATGTGAAGAATTTAGTAGGATCATGACACAGAAATTCGAGATGTCGATGATGGGGGAGTTGAAGTATTTTCTAGGATTCCAAGTCAAGCAACTCCAAGAGGGCACCTTCATTAGCCAAACGAAGTATACTCAAGACATTCTAAACAAGTTTGGAATGAAGGATGCCAAGCCCATCAAGACTCCCATGGGAACAAATGGGCATCTCGACCTCGACACGGGAGGTAAATCCGTCGATCAAAAGGTATACCGGTCAATGATAGGTTCATTATTCTATTTATGTGCATCTCGATCAGACATTATGCTTTCCGTATGCATGTGTGCAAGATTCCAAGCCGACCCTAAGGAATCTCACCTTATGGCCGTAAAACGAATCTTGAGATATTTGGCTTATACTCCTAAGTTTGGGCTTTGGTACCCTCTGGAATCCACATTTGATTTAATTGGTTATTCGGATGCCGATTGGGCGGGGTGTAAAATTAATAGAAAGAGCACATCGGGGACTTGCCAGTTCTTGGGAAGATCCTTGGTGTCTTGGGCTTCAAAGAAGCAAAATTCTGTGGCTCTTTCTACCGCCGAAGCCGAGTACATTGCCGCAGGCCATTGTTGCGCGCAATTGCTTTGGATGAGGCAAACCCTGCGGGACTATGGTTACAAATTAACCAAAGTTCCTCTTCTATGTGATAATGAGAGTGCAATCCGTATGGCGGATAATCCCGTTGAGCATAGCCGCACTAAACACATAGCCATTCGATATCATTTTCTTACGGATCACCAACAAAAGGGGGATATCGAGATTGCATATATTAACACTAAAGATCAAATAGCTGATATCTTTATCAAGCCACTAGATGAACAAACTTTTACCAAACTTAGGCATGAGCTAAATATTCTTGATTCTAGAAATTTCTTTTGATGTCTTGTACACATAGCTCATAAATATACCTTTGATCATGTCTCTTTTCTATATGCTATGACTAATGTGTTTTCAAGTGAATTTCAAACCAAGTCATAGGTGTATTGAAAGGGAATTGGAGTCTTCGGCGAAGACAAAGGCTTCCACTCCACTCCTTCGCCGTCGCTCCAAGCATCTCTCCGTCTTTGGTATAATCTTCACTCATATGTTTTATTTGCCAAAGGAGGAGAAAATAGGTCGGAAAGGGCTTATATTTCACTCAAAGTATCCGTTTTTGGCGATTCATGCCAAAGGGGGAGAAAGTATTAGCCCAAAGCAAAAGGACCACACCACCACCCTAATTTTAAAAAAAGACTAATGATTTTAAATTGGTGAATTTCAAGTTGGTATCTTATAGTGTTCAAAAGGGGGAGAAAGTAGTATTTTCAAAATTGATATCTTGAAACCCTCTTGAACACTAAGAGGAGAATTTATTGAGGGGGAGTTTTGTTTAGTCAAAGAAAAAGCATTTGAAACTAGGGGAGAAAATTTCAAAACTTGAAAATGCTTCGCAAAATCTTATTCATTTACCTTTGACTATTTTGCAAAAGGATTTACAAAAAGAATTTGCAAAAACAAAACATGTGGTGCAAGCGTGGTCCAAATTGTTAAAAATAAAGAAACAATCCATGCATATCTAGTAAGTAATATTTATTGGCTCAATTCTAAGTAACCTTTGCACTTACATTTTGCAAACTAGTTCAAATTATGCACTTGTATATTTGCTTTGGTTTGTGTTGGCATCAATCACCAAAAAGGGGGAGATTGAAAGGAAATTAGGCTTACACCTATTTCTTAAATTGATTTTGGTGGTTGAATTGCCCAACACAAATATTTGGACTAAATAGTTTGCTCTAGTTTATAAGTTCTACAGGTGCCAAAGGTTCACAATAAGCCAATAAAAAGACCAAGAAAAAGGGTTCAAACAAAAGAGCAAAGGGACAACCGAAGGCACCCTGGTCTGGCGCACCGGACTGTCCGGTGCACCAGGGGACTCCATGCTGAACTTCGCACCTTCGGGAAAACTCAGAGGCGCCGCGCTATAATTCACCGGACTGTCCGGTGTACACCAGACAGTGTCCGGTGCTCCAAGGAGATGCGACTCTGAACTCGCCAGCTTCGGGAATTCGCTCCGCTATAATTCACCGGACATGTCCGGTGTGCACCGGACTGTCCGGTGTAACGGTGGAGCAACGGCTAGTCTGCGCCAACGGTCACCTGCTATAGCATTAAATGCGCGCCAGCACGCGCAGAGGAGCAGAGCACGCGCGGGTGGCACACTGGACAGCCTACAGGGCATGTCCGGTGCACCACCGGACAGCCAGGCGGGCCCACTCGTCAGAGCTCCAACGGTCGAACCCTAACGGCCGGGTGACGTGGCTGTCGCACCGGATAGTGTCCGGTGGCGCACCGGACTGTCCGGTGCGCCCTTCGACAGCAGCCTTCACCAAACGACTAGTTTGGTGGTTGGGGCTATAAATACCCCCAACCACCCCACATTCAAGAAATCCAAGTTTTCCACCTTCCAACCATTTACAAGAGCTCTAGCATTCAATTCTAGACACACCCAAGTGATCAAATCCTCTCCAATTCTACACAAAGCTTTAGTGACTAGTGAGAGAGATTTGTTGTGTTCATTTGAGCTCTTGCGCTTGGATTGCTTCTTTTCTTTCTCATTTGTTCTTGTGATCAAAACTCAATTGTAATCGAGGCAAGAGACACCAATTGTGTGGTGGTCCTTGCGGGGAAGTTTTGTTCCCGGTTGATTTGAGAAGAGAAGCTCACTCGGTCCGAGGGACCGTTTGAGAGAGGGAAAGGGTTGAAATAGACCCGGCCTTTGTGGCCTCAACGGGGAGTAGGTTTGCGAGAACCGAACCTCGGTAAAACAAATTCACGTGTCTCACTCTTTATTCGCTCGCGATTTGTTTTGCGCCCTCTCTCTCGGACTCATTATTATTTCTAACGCTAACCCGGCTTGTAGTTGTGATTAAGTTCATAAATTTCAGATTCGCCCTATTCACCCCCCTCTAGGCGACTTTCAATATGTACGCAGGATTTTAGCCTGGGAAGCCAAGTTGTGTGTCCGGACCCCCTGGATGGTGGTTCTAGGTACTAGGACACCTGCCGCAGAGTGGTGGAGTGTACAGGCTCATGGTACGAGACCAGGCTGAGCGGCTACACGGCTCCGGACCACCCCAGCAGACAAGCGTCTCTTCTCTAGTTTCGGACCCCAGGTTGTCGGATCCACAGGACTTATAACTCCAAATACTAGGGCACCCGTTACGGAGTGGTGGAGTGTGCAGGATTTCGGGTACGGAACCAGGCTAACCGGCCACACAGGCTCCGGACCACCCCATGGAACGGGCACCCGTTCTTTAGAACCGCCCCCGGCTTTTTCCTGTTTTTGTAAGGTACTCCTGAGTATTATTTATTAAGCAGTATTTAACACTTATCTGTGTATCGCTCGTTCCTGCTGTGTGCGGTATTACGTTGTTGACTCTCCTCGGTACCTGGCCCCCTGCCTGGGATGCGGGCTTGATGTGTCGAGGTTGGATACCAGCGTGTATGAAGGAGTTGTCAACGACTCTCAGGAGGCAGCCTCACCGAGACCTAGATCTGTACACAGCTTTAGCTAAGGAGCGTTAGTAATACACCCGTAGGACCCGTCATCTGGCACTAGCCATCCTTTGATACATGCTCGGAACTTGCAGGGTTTAGTCTTGGGGAGCCAAGTTGTGCGTCCGGACCACCTGGATGGTGGTTCTAGGTACTAGGACACCCGTCACAGAGTGGTGGAGCATGCAGGCCCACGGTACAGGACCAGGCTGAGCGGCTACACGGCTTTGGACCACCCTAGGAGACAAGTGTCTCTTCTCTAGTTCCAGACCCCAGGTTGTCGAACGCACATGACTTATAGCTCCAAATACTAGGGCACCCATCACGGAGTGGTGGAGTGTGTAGGATTTCGGGTACGAGACCAGGCTAACCGGCCACACAGGCTCCGGACCACCCCATGGAATGGGCTCCCATTCTTCAGAGCCGGCCCCCAGGTTGTCGGGCCTTCCTGCTTTCGCATAGAGGTCCTAAACTGCAAGCCTGGCTGTTCAATTCAGATGTCATTATGCCTGATAGGATGGGAACTGATCAGGTGGGTTAGACAAAATACAACCCGGAATCTGCAGGGTAAGACCTTGGGGCAGTAGGATAATGCTATCATAGAAGCACATCCGAGGGGGTAAATCCTCCCCGTATAACATGACATGCATGGGTGTAGGCCAACAGGCCGGGTTTATGAGGGCGGACCTCACCGGGCAGGCGTACACGTGTGCGTTACTTAGCTAAAAAAGGGAGAAAGGTTCGACCCCTCGGACTTGCTCCTATGGATAGAACTTACAGAGATGCTACAGGGGTTACAAAGGGGTACTCCTTCAGTCGTGGCAAGATGGTCACCCTTGGGTCGGCATGTTTCCGTCACCTTGAAGGGTCCTTCCCAGCTGGGGGAGTGTTTGTGGAGCCCTTCTTGGTTTGGTACTTGACGTAGGACTAGGTCCCAACCCTGGGCTCCCATCTGCTTTTGACGGAGGGGCCCTTGTCCCTGGCTGAGGACTGGACCCGTGGGGAGTCCAGTAGGGTTTCCGGGGGAAGATAGACTTCAGCCTCGTAGATCGGGGGACACGGGGTCCCTCCGGTGGTCTGTCTAGTCGTCGTCATCGGAGTGGGAGTCTCTAGTGAAGACGTCCTTCAGGTCCCCTTCGGGTGACTGATACCCGAGGTCTCGCTCAGCTACGGGCACCTCGCCGTCGTCGACCTTTTCCTTGCCAGGATGGCGACGAGGTGGGGAGCCATCCTTGGAAGATTTCTCACGCCGCTCGCTGGCGCGTTCGCTGACGCGTTTCGCGAGATCAATGATCTCGCGACACTCCACGGCGCTGTGGCGACTATTGGGGTGTATAGGGCAAGAGCCGCTGTTACCCTTCTGCGGTCGTGGGCATTTGTTGCGATCGCCCCAGTTCTCGGTCACAGCTATGACGACCAGCGCGGTAGACTACGGCCTCTCGTAGCCGCGGCCCTTCTTTTTCTTTTTACCGTCCTGGGGGATGGCACACGAGCCACCCGTCTGGGTAGTCCCGGTTTGTGGGGCCGAGTGCCATGCATGACCCTCGGTGGCTCTGGCGCACTTGTCAGCCAGAGCGAAGAGCGTGGGGACAGTCTCCACGTCATGTGTGGCCAGCTTCTCCAACATTTTCTTATCACGTACCCCCTGTCGGAAGGCCATGACGATGGAGGCATCGGAAATACGAGGTATAGTACCTCGTACCTTGGTGAAGTGGGAGATAAACGTCCAGAGGGTCTCTCCGGGCTCCTGCCTCACTGCGTGTAGGTGGGCCTCCACGCTGTGTTGCTGGTAAGCGCTGGCGAAGTTTGCAACGAACCGCGCGCAGAGCTCTTCCCAGGTGTAGATTGACCCTGGGGCGAGGTTCATGAGCCAAGTCCGGGCGGGCCTAGACAAGGCGACATGAAAATAAGTTGCCATCACAGCGGTGTTTCCACCTGCTGCTGTGATGGCAGTGACGTATATCTGCAGGAATTCTAACGGATTTGATGTACCGTCGTATTTTTCCGGCAGGTGCGGCCTGAACTTGGGTGGCCATGATGTTGCACGAAGATGATCCGCGAGAGCGACACATCCCACGCTGGCTAGGGGGACACCCGCTTAGAACCGGGCACCCACTGGGGTTCATGGTGTTTCCGCAACTAAATCTTGGTCGAGGTTGTGGCCCTCGATGTTTTGTCGGCGCTCACGCGCCCTTTCCAGGGAGACTCGGGCATCCTCCCCCGCACGCCTGCGGTTGAGTTCTGCCCGGAGGTCATCGGTCTGTGCACCCCTTACAGAGGGTGAGCGCACAGACGTCGTCGCCTCGCGTTGGCGCCGGGATGACCGAGGCCTAGACCTGGTCGAAGTAGAATGTGCTATGCCGAGTAGTCGGTCAACGTCGTCATGCCACTGTTTCATGGCCCCCGGTGAGGCCATGGAGCTAGGGGGTGGCGTAGCAACTCCCTGGCTGCAGACAACGCTGTAGGCGCTGCCCTTGATGGAGTCCGAGACGCTTGTGCAGGCGTGTGTTGCTACACGGCATGTACAGCAACAGTCCTAGACTCAGGGCGGTCGGGTACTCGTGGCGCAAAGGATGCAACTTCTTGCTCCATCACGAAATCCTCTGAAGTTTCGATGCGGTGCTCGATGATTCGCACCATCATGCCGAATAAGAACACAGGCAAAAACCTAAAGCCTAGCCCCCTACCTGGCGGGCCAAATGTTGGAGAGGAAATCTTTAGCCAGGTGGCTGAGTGCACTTGCCCTAAATCCTAAGATAAGGAGGGGCCTAAGCGTTTTGCCTATTATGCGAGATGGATGGACGAACACAAGAACACACGAGGGTTTAGAGTGGTTCGGGCCACCGGAGCGTAATACCCTACTCCACTATATGTTGGATTGCTGTGGAAGCTTGAGAGTCTAAGTGAACTTGTGTTGTAACGTCGCATGCCTCCCCTTTTATAGCTGAAGGGGGCATGCACAAAGGTACTGAGCCCCAACATGTGGGCCCAGGGACAAAATGTATATAGCACTTGGAGCTACTAATGTTCGCTGCTGGGGTAATCTTCTCGTGCCTGACACCCGAGATCTGCATATCCTCGGCGTGTCGGGGACGCTTCTTGTACAAGGGACGATATCCATAGTGCGTCGCATAGCACGGGCGCACTGTTTAGTAACAGACCCGACAGGCACGCCGCCTGCAAGGTTACCCTGACGCCGTCTGCCAGCGGAGTGGACAGGACACATTAAATGCTGAGAGGGCACATCGTCTGTAAGCGTGGTGGCAAGCGGCGCGTCCTCTCTGTATTAAATGGAGAGATTACGCGGCTTTAGGGGCCTTACGTCAGGCTCCACCCGTTGGCTTATGTCATGGGTCACAAGCCACGCAGCAGCAGCGGGTCTCCGCTTGAGCGAGGAGCGTAGAGCAAGGCCTAGACACGTGCCAGTGCCAGACCCTTACTCATGCCAGGGTTCCCCTCATCCTGGGTCCTTGTTGTGGTCCGAACCTTACTCGGAGGGACCTGGGGCCCAACGGAGGGACCCGACATACCTTTCTGGGGTTCCGAACTGTAATCAAAGGCTCGAGCTGTGCGTACAGGGGTCCGGTGTTCCTCCGTGGGGGTCTGGGCCCGATAATGCACCCCGGGGTGTATTATCTTTCCTTGCCACGTGGTACCCCTGAACCTGCCCATGTGGTGGGGTCGGGGTGCCGTTCTCCGCGCGACGTCTTTATACTGTAGTAGAGGGTACCCCTGATTGAGGGTACTGACAGTAGATATATCAAATGAAAAGCTACCTATTGAATGATTCAAGAGATATAACCTATAAAGAACAGTCATGATTGAGCAAGCATGATTATGATCTTGGAAATCATAAATCATTAATTGAAAGATATTCAACACAAGCAATCTCAAAAGCATAACTAGTCCAAGGATAGGTATAGCACAACAATCCAACTTAAGAGCAATACTGGTTGGAAATAATGCACTTAAGATACACGAGTACCGTCCTTTGGAGAGCGAGTTGCAGATTCTCATCAAAGTCCTTTGCTTGATTCACCAATAATGATTAAGGACCTCTACAACTTATTTAACTCGAGATGAACATGGGATTAGTATTGCACAATAACTCAACCTTGGGTCAATAAATAGACAATAAAATTGATAGCTTAAGCATAGAGTTTGAATTAACCATCTTAAGCTCTCCTAGGGTCTCCAGTCCATCTCGAAGCACTTGCATGGTCTAGTTGGCACAGTTTGGTACCCATCTCGAGATGGGTCCATAACATTTATCTAAAAGAGCCTTTGGTACCCAAATAGCATTTGTGCTAGTTCTAGGTGATCTCATTACTGATCTAGCACAAGTGTATGATTTGGGTCTCCTAAGCGAATAACATTGAGATAAATTTACTTGCTTAGGAGCCTTACCCTTCTTACATACCTTAGGTAGATGACCATGCTCACCACACATGTAGCAGAAGTGTCGCTCAACCTGACATGACGCTTGTTGTTTGTCTTTTTTCTTAGTGAGGGTCATCTTGGAGGGTGCACATGTTTGATTCTTCATGAGCGGACATGAAGTGATCATATGGTCCTTGTCATTGCATCCAAAACATCTCCTCATCCCTTCATCCTTGTCTTTGTACGGACAAGACATAATGAAGTGGCCTAACTCCTTGCACTTGAAGCACCTCCTTTTTCCTCTTCCCTTTTTGCTCTTGGATGACATAGAGAGATAATTAGTGCAATCAACATGACTAATTGATTTTTTACCTTTTTCCTTGTTCATGTTGATTGCTTCATTTATTGCTTTAGGAACATCCTTCTTATGGAGTTTAACACTTGATGCGGTTTCTCCCGTCTTAAGCTTCTTCACCATGCGTCCGTGGATATCTTGAGGAGGTTGAGCAATGTGTCTTCTCCTTAGTTGCTTTGCTTTCTTGTTCCTTTCTTTATTTATGAGCAACTTTTCTTTTGGTCCTGCAGCTTGACGCTCATTCAAAAATTGGCTTTTTTGAGCAACGGGGGTTAGCACATGGTGATATATTATCTAAATGTGCACATGTGCAAGAATGAGGTTCACATGAATTTAAGTTCGCAATTACAACCTCATGAGCAAGATCAAGCATGATATGGTCATCAACTAATTCATTATGAGAATAAGACAGCATATCATATTTTCACTTGGAGCAAGTTTTTCTAAATTTATCATTTCTACTTGACTCTTAAGCATAGAATTCTTAGTTTTAAGTTGAGAAACATCAGATAATACATCATAATTATTTCTGCTCAAATAAAACAGATTCATACCGTTGGACCAAATTATCATGAGAGCACCTTAGCTCCTCATGTTCTTTGGTCATCTTCTCTAGGCTATCGTTGGTTTTGATGAGAGTCTCCTCTAGCTTGAAAAGCGTATCGCCGTGTTCCTTGTTCCTCCTCAACAGCTTAACCAAGAGCACTTTGTCTTCTTTGTTGAGAGGGGTGTAGAACTGGTGAATCTACTCTTCTTCCACATCGTCGGTCTCATTTTTTCTATCATTATTATCCGTGGAAGCAATACAGGAAAATGTACCTTGTGGTGATGAAGACTCATCCTCGCTATCATCCTCATATTCCTCCTCATCATCGCTTTCATCTCCACTATCATTGTTAGCAATAAGACATTTATAACTAGTGGAAGACAAACCCGTCGGTGAGGTGGATTCATCGTTTGGGTGCCATCGTTTTTCTTCTCCCTTTGAAAGATTAGTACCACAAGCAACATAGGAAGTAGAAGTAGTACATTTGGACTCAGAATATTTTATTTTAATTCTAGTCCATAGATCATGAGCATCGACAAGAATGTCATTATTACTATCTATGACAGCAAAATAAACATCTTTGCCAAGGGAATTGACTAGGATGTCATAGGCTTGATAATTTTGAGGCAAACATCTTAGATCATGCTCAGATGGATTTTTCATATCAATATTAATGGGCAAAACACTAGCATCAAATATTTTCTCTACTTCAAGATCTAAACTTCTAAAAGTATTATATAAATGAAAAGACCAGGATGCATAGTTAGAGCCATCAGAATTAAGTTCTACAGTCACCTCTTGTGATGACATCATCATCTCCGGACGGCTAAGCCCACACTGGAGAGGCCTAGCTCTGATACAAATTGTAAGTTCCATATGCTCGAGAACAGGATCTGGATGTCGCCTAGAGGGGGGTGAATAGGCGAATAATAATTATCACTTTAAAACTGGAAATTCTTACTCTACTCGAAGGCTGGATCGCAGTGGAATGAAAGACCCTTCGAGTAGGTTGCAGCGGAATTGAAGTTCTTGTCTTAAAATACCCTGCACTTCGAAGATAGCTTGTACCACATATAAGTATTGAAGTGCAAGTATAAAAAGTAAATAAGACAGAGAAACAGCACACAACACAGAGCAGAGCACACAGACACAGGGATTTATCCCGAGGTTCGGCCAAGCCTGAAATGTTTGCCTAGTCCTCATTGGAGTTAGCCACACCTTGGCTTGGAGTCTATTTCAACTCCTTCCTCCGTTTGCTTAGATCTGTCAGTGCGACAGATAGAGCCTTCCACTATGTCGATATTAGTTACAACAACGCTGTGGCTGCTTACAATCTTATCGACAGCACTCCAGCAGAGTAACAATGCGCTCAAGATTTTGCTCTAGATCTCAGCATCACTTCTCCTCTCTCTAAAGGCTTATAGCTTCACCTCTACATAAACTAGAGAGATACACAAGAAAGGGAGAGAGGGAATTGATCCAAATGATGTATGCACTTGTTGGCTGCTCTTGTGCCTTTGTTAGAGGCGCCTAGGGGTCCCTTTTATAGCCCTAAGGCAGCTAGGAGCCGTTGGAACTCCATTTGGTAGACAATTCTTGCCTTCTACCAGGTGGCACACCGAACAGTCCGGTGCACCATCGGACATGAACAGTGCTTGTCCGGTGCCCGATCTCCTTCCTTTTCTGGCGAAGCCGACCGTTGCACCCTTGGACCTCTTGGCGCACCGGACAATCCGGTGCGACCAACTGACCTTTGGCTCAGGCCATGCGTCGCCCACTGATTGCGCTGCCGACCGTTGGTGCGGGCGCTGTTGTGAGAGCACCTAGAGGGGGGGTGAATAGGTAATCCTGTAAAACTTGAAAACTTAAGCCACAAAAACTTGGTTAAGCGTTAGCACAGTAAATGCCAAGTGGCTAGAGAGGAGTCAAAACACAATAACCACAAGAAATCAATAACAGAGATGGCACAGTGGTTATCCCGTGGTTCGGCCAAGACCAACGCTTGCCTACTCCACGTTGTGGCGTCCCAATGGACGAGGGTTGCAATCAACCCCTCTCAAGCGGTCCAAAGACCCACTTGAATACCACGGTGTTTTGCTTGCTTTTCTCAATCCCGTTTGCGAGGAATCTCCACAACTTGGAGCCTCTCGCCCTTACACTTGAAGTTCACAAAGAAGCACGGAGCAAGGGAGGGATTAGCAACGCACACAAGACACAAAAATCAGAGTGTCACCACGCACACAAGTCGCAACAAGAGCTCGCAACACAACTCAATGAGTTCACAACTCCACTAGAGCTCTATATGCTATCACAACGAAACAAATGCGCGGAATCGAGGTCTTGGTGCTTAGGAATGTTGTAGGAATGCTTGGTATCCTCCTCCATGCGCTTAGGGGTCCCTTTTATAGCCCCAAGGCAGCTAGGAGCCGTTGAGAGCATTCTAGGAAGGCTGATCTTGCCTTCTGTCGACTGGCGCACCGGACAGTCCGGTGCACACCGGACACTGTCCGGTGCCCGATTCCCTTCCAAAAATGGCGCAGTCGACCATTGGCAGCCTGAGAGCCGTTGGCGCACCGGACATGTCCGATGCACACCGGACAGTCCGGTGCCCCCTTCTAGTCGTTGGCTCGGCCACGTGTCCCGCGCAGATCGCGTGACCGACCGTTGGCCCGGCCGACCGTTGGCTCACCGAACAGTCCGGTGCACACCGGACAGTCCGGTGAATTATAGCCGTACGTCGCCGAAGAATTCCCGAGAGCGACGAGTTCGCCTGTGAACGGCACACCGGATAGTCCGGTGCACCACCGGACAGTCCAGTGAATTATAGCCGTACACCGCCGTCGAAGTCCCGAGAGCAGCCTGTTCGCCCGAGCCAGCCTGGCGCACCAGACACTGTCCGGTGCACCACCGGACAGTCCGGTGCTCCAGACTGAGCAGAGTCTTGGCTGCTCGAGCCAAGGCATTTTCAATTGGATTTTTCCTGTTTCCAGCACTTAGACACAATACATTAGTCCATAAAACAATGTACTAAGTCTGAGAAACATACCTTTATCCTTGATTTGTACTTTGTCCACCTTTTTACACTTAGGCACTTGTGTTGGACACTAAATCACCAAAATACTTAGAAATGGCCCAAGGGCACATTTCCCTTTCAATCTCCCCCTTTTTGGTGATTTATGCCAACACAACATAAAGCAAGTAGAACAAGTACAAAATCAATTCATATAAGAACTCAAAATTGTTTTGATTCAATTTTGACATATATGGATCATCATTTGCCACCACTTGATTTGTTTTTGCAAATCAAACCCAAACTTCTATCTCTAAGTCAAACATACTTGTTAAAACATAAAGAGAGTCATTACAAGAGAAATTGATTCAAGATTTCAAAAACTCCCCCTTTTTCCCATAATCAACATTTCTCCCCACAAGAAGCCAACTTTTGACAAGAGAGACAATAAAAGAGTTTTGACAAACCAAAAGCTCTGTTTTACTATTTTCAAAATCTCTCAAGTGGTAGCTGATCCATTTATCGCTTGGGCCTTTATTTTCTCCCCCTTTGGCATCAAGCACCAAAACGGGATCAATCTTGGCCCTTTAACCCCATTGCCTTACCAAAATCTTTAAATGAGAACACAAAGGCAATAAGAGGACGTGAGATGAACTTGGAATTAGTTACCCTCTCATCGGAGTGCAGTGGAAGTCTTTCATGGTCCAAGTCCACCTTTTCCCTTTCAAAACTCCTTTGAGACTAAATCAAGCAAACTCAAGCAAACGGTTAGTCTCAAAGGGTCAAGTTGTAGCACAACTCCCCCTAAATATGTGCATCACTTGCACAAGGACTTGTGAGGTCCAGGGAGTGATTGTACAACTTGAGCACCATACATAAGCAACAAATGCAGAAGGAACATGATCAAAGGCATAAACACATGTATGCTACAATTCAATCCAAGTTCCGCGAATCTAAGACATTTAGCTCACTACGCAGCCTGCAAAAGGTCTTCTCATCTAGAGGCTTGGTAAAGATATCGGCTAGCTGGTTCTCGGTGCTAACATGAAACACTTCGATATCTCCCTTTTGCTGGTGGTCTCTCAAAAAGTGATGCCGGATGTCAATGTGCTTTGTGCGGCTGTGCTCAACAAGATTTTCCGCTATTCGGATAGTACTCTCATTGTCACATAGGAGTGGGACTTTGCTCAGATTGTAGCCAAAGTCCCGGAGGGTTTGCCTCATCCAAAGTAGTTGCGCACAACACTGTCCTGCAGCAACGTACTCGGCCTCAGCGGTGGATAGGGCAACGGAAGTTTGTTTCTTAGAGTTCCACGACACTAGGGACCTTCCTAAGAATTGGCACGTCCCCGATGTACTCTTCCTGTCGACCTTACATCCAGCATAGTCGGAATCTGAATATCCAATCAAGTCAAAGTTAGACCCCTTTGGATACCAGATCCCGAAGCAAGGCGTAGCAACTAAATATCTCAAAATTCGCTTCACAGCCACTAAGTGACACTCCCTTGGATCGGATTGAAATCTAGCACACATGCATACGCTAAGCATAATATCCGGTCTACTAGCACATAAATAAAGCAAAGAACCTATCATGGACCGGTATGCTTTTTGATCAACGGACTTACCTCCTTTGTTGAGGTCGGTGTGTCCGTCAGTTCCCATCGGCGTCTTTGCAGGCTTGGCGTCCTTCATCCCAAACCGCTTTAGCAAGTCTTGCGTGTACTTCGTTTGGGAGATGAAAGTGCCGTCCTTGAGTTGCTTCACTTGGAACCCAAGGAAGTAGTTCAACTCGCCCATCATCGACATCTCGAATTTCTGCGTCATCACCCTGCTAAACTCCTCACAAGACTTTTGGTTAGTAGAACCAAATATTATGTCATCGACATAAATTTGGCACACAAAAAGATCACCATCGCAAGTCTTAGTGAAAAGAGTTGGATCGGCTTTCCCAACCTTGAAAGCATTAGCAATTAAAAAGTCTCTAAGGCATTCATACCATGCTCTTGGGGCTTGCTTAAGTCCATAGAGCGCCTTAGAGAGCTTACACACATGGTCGGGGTACCGTTCATCCTCGAAGCTAGGGGGTTGCTCCACGTACACCTCCTCCTTGATCGGCCCGTTGAGGAAAGCGCTCTTCACATCCATTTGGTACAACCTGAAAGAATGGTGAGCGGCATATGCTAGCAAAATACAAATTGATTCTAGCCTAGCCACAGGAGCGAACATCTCCTCAAATTCCAAACCTGCGACTTGGGCATAACCTTTTGCCACAAGTCGAGCCTTGTTCCTCGTCACCACCCCGTGCTCGTCCTGTTTGTTGCGGAACACCCACTTGGTTCCCACAACATTTTGCTTGGGGCGAGGCACCAGTGTCCAAACTTCATTGCACTTGAAGTTGTTGAGTTCCTCCTACATGGCCAACACCCAGTCCGGATCCAGCAAAGCCTCTTCTACCCTGAAAGGCTCAATAGAAGAGACAAAGGAGTAATGCTCACAAAAATTAACTAATATTGAACGAGTAGTTACTCCCTTGCTAATATCACCCAAAATTTGGTCGACGGGATGATCCCTTTGGATCGTCGCTCGAACTTGGGTTGGAGGTGCCTGAGGTGCTTCTTCCTCTTCAATTTGAACATCCTGTGCTCCCCCTTGATCATGCGCCTACACTTGAGGTACTTATTCGTCATCTTGGGATGGGGGATGCACCTTTGTTGAGGAAGACGGTTGATCTTGCTCCAATTGTTCCTGAGGCCGTACATCTCCAATCGCCATGGTGCGTATCGCGGCCGTTGGAATGTCTTCTTCATCTACATCATCAAGATCAACAACTTGCTCTCTTGGAGAGCCATTAGTCTCATCAAATACAACGTCGCTAGAGACTTCAACCAAACCCGATGATTTGTTGAAGACCCTATATGCCTTTGTATTTGAATCATAACCTAATAAAAACCCTTCTACAGCTTTGGGAGCAAATTTAGAGGTCCTACCTTTCTTCACAAGAATATAACACTTGCTCCCAAATACACGAAAATAAGACACATTGGGTTTGTTACCAGTTAGCAGCTCATATGAAGTCTTCTTGAGGAGGCGGTGAAGGTAGACCCTGTTGATGGCGTGGCAAGCCGTGTTCACGGCTTCCGACCAAAAGCGCTCGGGAGTCTTGAACTCTCCAAGCATAGTCCTCGCCATATCAATGAGCGTCCTGTTCTTCCTCTCTACCACACCATTTTGCTAAGGTGTGTAGGGAGCGGAGAACTCGTGCTTGATCCCCTCCTCCTCAAGGAACTCCTCCACTTGAAGATTCTTGAATTCGGACCCGTTGTCGCTTCTTATCTTCTTCACCTTGAGCTCAAACTCATTTTGAGCTCTCCTTAGGAAGCGCTTGAGGGTCCCTTGGGTTTCAGACTTATCCTGCAAAAAGAACACCCAAGTGAAGCGGGAAAAGTCATCAACAATAACTAGACCATACTTACTTCTTCCTATGCTCAGATAGGCGACGGGTCTGAAGAGGTCCATATGCAGCAGCTCCAGAGGTCTTGAAGTGGTCATCACATTCTTGCTGTGATGTGCTCCTCCCACTTGTTTACCTGCTTGACAAGCTGCACAAGGTCTATCTTTTTCGAATTGCACATTAGTCAAACCTATCATGTGTTCTCCCTTTAGAAGCTTGTGAAGGTTCTTCATCCCCACATGTGCTAAGCGGCGATGCCACAGCCAGCCCATGCTAGTCTTAGCAATTAAGCATGCATCTAGACCGGCCTCCTCTTTTGCAAAATCAACCAAGTAAAGTTTGTCGTCTAGTACACCCTTAAAAGCTAGTGAACCATCACATCTTCTAAAGACAGACACATCTACATTTGTAAATAGACAATTATATCCCATATTACATAATTGACTGACAGACAGTAAATTATATCCAAGAGACTCAACTAAAAACACATTAGAGATAGAGTGCTCATTTGATATTGCAATCTTGCCTAAACCTTTCACCTTGCCTTGGTTTCCATCACCGAATATGATTGAATCTTGGGAATCCTTATTCTTGACGTAGGAGGTGAACATCTTCTTTTCCCCCGTCATATGGTTCGTGCTTCCGCTGTCGATAATCCAGCTTGAACCCCCGGATGCATAAACCTGCAAGGCAAATTTAGGCTTGGGTCTTAGGTACCCAACTCTTGTTGGGTCCTACAAGGTTAGTCACAATTGTCTTAGGGACCCAAATGCAAGTTTTATCACCCTTGCATTTTGCCCCTAATTTTCTAGCAACTATCTTCCTATCCTTTCTACAAATAGCAAAGGAAGCATTTAAAGCATGATAAATTGTAGAGGGTCCATTCATAACTTTCCTAGGAACATGAACAATATTCTTTCTAGGCACATGATGAATATTTTTCCTAGGCATATCTCTACCATGCATATAGGAAGAACTGGAAGCAAACATAGAATAAGAATCATAGGCATGTGAATCAAAAGCATTACAACTCCTATGAGACTGTCTTCTATCATTGTACATAAAAGCATGGTTCTTTTTAGTACTACTTGACATAGGGGCCTTCCCTTTCTCCTTGGCGGAGATGGGAGCCTTATGGCTCGTTAAGTTCTTGGCTTCCCTCTTGAAGCCAAGCCCATCCTTAATTGAGGGGTGTCTACCAACCGTGTAGGCATCCCTAGCAAATTTTAGTTTATCAAAATCACTTTTGCTAGCCTTAAGTTGGGCATTAAGACTAGCCATTTCATCATTTAACTTTGCTATAGAAGCTATGTGTTCACTACAAGCATCAATATCAAAATCTTTACATCTATTGCAAATAAAAACATTTTCTACACAAGTTGTTGAGTTACTAGCTATTTCTAACTTAGCATTCAAATCATCATTAATGCTCCTTAAGCTAGAAATCGTCTCATGGCAAGAAGATAATTCACAAGAAAGCATTTCATTTCTCTTAACTTCTAAGGCATGAGATTTTTGTGCTTCTACGAATTTGTCATGTTCTTCATACAACAAGTCCTCTTGTTTTTCTAAAAGCCTATTCTTATCATTCAAGGCATCAATCAATTCATTAATTTTATCTACCTTGGGTCTATCTAGGCCCTTAAATAAACATGAATAATCTATTTCATCCTCATCACTAGATTCGTCCTCACTTGAAGAAGCATAAGTAGAGTTTCGAGTACATACCTTCTTCTCCCTTGCCATAAGGCATGTGTGACGCTCGTTGGGGAAGAGGGATGACTTGTTGAAGGCGGTGGCGGTGAGTCCTTCATTGTCGGAGTCGGACGAGGAGCAATCCGAATCCCATTCCTTGCAAAGATGTGCCTCGCCCTTTGCCTTCTTATAGTTCTTCTTCTTCTCCCTCTTGTTCCCTTGATCCTGATCACTATCATTGTCGGGACAGTTAGCAATAAAATGACCAAGCTTACCACATTTGAAGCATGAGCGCTTCCCCTTTGTCTTGGTCTTGCTTGGCTGCCCCTTGCGACCCTTTAGCGCCGTCTTGAATCTTTTGATGATGAGGGCCATCTCTTCATCATTAAGACCGGCCGCCTCAATTTGTGCCACCTTGCTAGGTAGCGCCTCCTTGCTTCTTGTTGCCTTGAGAGCAACGGGTTGAGGCTCATTGGTTGGACCATTCAGTGCGTCGTCCACGTACCTCGCCTCCTTGATCATCATTCGCCCGCTTACGAATTTTCCAAGGACTTCTTCGGGCGACATTTTGGTGTACCTAGGATTCTCACGAATATTATTCACCAAATGAGGATCAAGAACGGTAAAGGACCTTAGCATCAATCGGACGACGTCGTGGTCCGTCCATCGCGTGCTTCCGTAGCTCCTTATTTTGTTGATAAGGGTCTTGAGCCGGTTGTATGTTTGGGTTGGCTCCTCGCCCCTTATCATCGCGAATCGTCCTAGCTCGCCTTCCACCAACTCCATCTTGGTGAGCAAGGTGACGTCGTTCCCCTCATGAGAAATCTTGAGGGTGTCCCATATTTGCTTGGCGTTATCCAAGCCGCTCACTTTGTGGTATTCATCCCTGCACAATGAAGCTAGAAGAACAGTAGTAGCTTGTGCATTCTTATGAATTTGCTCATTAATGAACATGGGACTATTCGTACTATCAAAGTGCATTCCACTCTCTACAATCTCCCATATACTAGGATGGAGAGAGAACAAGTGACTACGCATTTTGTGGCTCCAAAATCCGTAGTCCTCTCCATCAAAGTGAGGAGGTTTGCCAAGTGGAATGGAGAGCAAATGAGTATTTGTACTTTGCGGAATACGAGAGTAGTCAAAAGAAAAGTTCGAATTAACCGGTTTCCTTCTCTCGTAGTCGTTGTGGTCGTCGTCCTTTTGGGAAGAAGTAGACTCATCGCTGTCGTCGTAGTAGACGATCTCCTTGATGCGCCTCGTCTTCTTCTTCTTCCCATCTTTCCGTCTATGGCCCGAGCCCGAGTCGATAGGCTTGTCATCCTTCGGCTCGTTGATGAAAGATTCCTTCTCTTTATCGTTGATCACGATACCCTTCCCCTTAGGATCCATCTCTTCGGGCGGTTAGTCCCTTTGTGAAGAGAACGACTCCGATACCAATTGAGAGCACCTAGAGGGGGGGTGAATAGGTGATCCTGTAAAACTTGAAAACTTAAGCCACAAAAACTTGGTTAAGCATTAGCACAGTAAATGCCAAGTGGCTAGAGAGGAGTAAAAACACAATAACCACAAGAAATCAATCACAGAGATGGCACGGTGGTTATCCCGTGGTTCGGCCAAGACCAACGCTTGCCTACTCCACGTTGTGGCGTCCCAATGGACGAGGGTTGCAATCAACCCCTTTCAAGCGGTCCAAAGACCCACTTGAATACCACGGTGTTTTGCTTGCTTTTCTCAATCCCGTTTGCGAGGAATCTCCACAACTTGGAGCCTCTCGCCCTTACACTTGAAGTTCACAAAGAAGCACGGAGCAAGGGAGGGATTAGCAACGCACACAAGACACAAAAATCAGAGTGTCACCACGCACACAAGTCGCAACAAGAGCTCGCAACACAACTCAATGAGTTCACAACTCCACTAGAGCTCTATATGCTATCACAACAAAACAAATGCGCGGAATCGAGGTCTTGGTGCTTAGGAATGTTGAAGGAATGCTTGGTATCCTCCTCCATGCGCCCAGGGGTCCCTTTTATAGCCCCAAGGCAGCTAGGAGCCGTTGAGAGCATTCTAGGAAGGCTGATCTTGCCTTCTGTCGACTAGCGCACCGGACAGTCCGGTGCACAACGGACACTGTCCGGTGCCCGATTCCCTTCCAAAAATGGCGCAGTCGACCGTTGGCAGCCTGAGAGCCGTTGGCGCACCGGACATGTCCGGTGCACACCGGACAGTCCGGTGCCCCCTTCTAGCCGTTGGCTCGGCCACGTGTCCCGTGCAGATCGCGCGACCGACCGTTGGCCCGGCCGACCGTTGGCTCACCGGACAGTCCAGTGCACACCGGACAGTCCGGTGAATTATAGCCGTATGTCGCCGAAGAATTCCCGAGAGCGACGAGTTCGCCTGTGAACGGCCCACCGGACAGTCCGGTGCACCACCGGACAGTCCGGTGAATTATAGTCGTACACCACCGTCGAAGTCCCGAGAGCAGCCTGTTCGCCCGAGCCAGCCTGGCGCACCAGACACTGTCCGGTGCACCACCGGACAGTCCGGTGCTCCAGACTGAGCAGAGTCTTGGCTGCTCGAGCCAAGGCATTTTCAATTGGATTTTTCCTGTTTCCAGCACTTAGACACAATACATTAGTCCATAAAACAATGTACTAAGTCTGAGAAACATACCTTTATCCTTGATTTGTACTTTGTCCACCTTTTTACACTTAGGCACTTGTGTTGGACACTAAATCACCAAAATACTTAGAAATGGCCCAAGGGCACATTTCCCTTTCATGTTGGCTCACCGGACAGTCCGGTGAATTTTAGCCGCAGCGCCCCCATCGATTCCCGAGAGCGGCAATTTCGCCAGCCAAGCAGCTGGGGCACCAGACAGTCCAGTGCACCCGCAGCAAGTACTCTACTGGCTTTTCAGCTGGACTTTCTTTGCTCTTTTAGATTTGGCTCAATTTGGTCCCTGGCACATAGAGAAATATGTTAGCTCCAAAAATAATTCATTAAGGCCAGAGACATACCATGATTCTTTGATTTGCATCTCTTAACCACTTAACACATATTACAATGACATGTGTTGGACATCTAAACTATCGAGTCAACTTGACTTGATCTAGATTGACATATATGAGCTCCAACACCCTGCAAAGGTCACATAGAATATATCCAAACATAGTAACAACCCAAACTAGAAATCAAGGTGAACTTAGCTCTTTTGGGCTGCTTCCAGTTCTGGTTTTGACATTGCTCCTCGTTCTAGTGACCTTGTTCACTTCTTGAGCTTGATCTTAAGCCTTATGACTTACACCACATAACTGTAGATGTTATCTCATTGGTTGTAAGTCATGTCCTTATGTAGTGATCTTTGATGCGCTATAACTCTTCTTAACTCGATCAACCTTGACTTTGCAAGTCTTCTTCTTCACCCCTGGCTTTGGGTTCCTCAGCCTCTTTGACCTTCTCCCGTGCACTCGGTACCTCGAAGCTCTTCTTGCCTCCATCCTTGGCTTGATCAGTTGTATCCGAGCTACGCACACCGAGTCTCACTTATGCAATGTCTATCTTATTTGTGATGTCCATTATTTATAGATATTCTAGTCTTTCGACCATCACACTTGTTCATTTGTGTTAAACCTTGTAAGCTTTGCATTAAGCACCTATTCAGCACTTAGCACACATGTTAGTCCTTTAATTAGGGTGTCATCCAAACAACCAAAACTCACAAGAGAGCTTTCATAGGTCACCTTTTTGTGTATCGAAGGCCATTGGTTTAGTCTCTGCAACCTGAAATTTAACAAAGATTATTACATTCAGTTAAAACATATTTTCCACCAGCCTATATGTAACATCCAAATAGATATTCTTTGTCGTTAAATATCATTGCACGCCAAGTCATGCACTTGGTACTGCTCTTGTCTGTTGTTGTTAATTTCTCACTGATCACACGCCTCGTAGGTTTCTTGGAATGAAAGTCCTCCAAAACAATGTCAGCTCTCTGAATGACTTCAATTGGAACACCTGCTAACAGGCAAACATGAGGACCATATTTAAATTACAGTTTAGAGTAACATGATATCATGTTTCCTTGTACCATCTCTGCAGACCATCCACGTGATAGTGTGATTTGTAGGTAAATTTTAGATTGCACGTCAAATTAACATGCCAATCACTTCAATACGAACTTCAACTTTTAATTGTAGCCATACAATGCTGACAACACCAATCTGATCAAAATAGTATAGTAGTTTATGGTTCCACTAAAAACATAATCGCGGTGATTAGAAGTTCGTCCATGTACGTACCATTAAGCTGTGCACAATGACGACTTGCAAGGCAAAAAAGTGTTACCTTGTAAACTGATTCGAAAGAATCCATAGCAAAAGTATGTAAGCTTACCAAATCTTAAGAGATATTGCCCAGATATCAGCCTTCATCATGTGCATTACAAATTAAGGAATTAATACATAAGGAAAACAAGACAAGAACAAGAATAAAGCATGGCTGCTTGGCTAGTTTGCTAGTCTTTCAATTGATCGCATCTTAGAAAAATACAGGCACAATTTCTACAGCTGGCTAAAACAGTTAAATGGAGAGAGAATGGTGAAAGCTAGCACCTCACTTGCAAGCACTCATTCTTGCCCCGTCAACAAAATGCATCCCTCCATGCACATTATTGGCAAACCGCACACCAACAGTGAATGCACCTAATAATGTTTCAGTAGAAAAAGTCATGGTGGTAGACAAGACAAACTGTTCTTGTCTGTTGTTTTCAAAGAACAAAAAGAAAACAAAAAACGACAGACTGCAGCATGGGTTAGAAGAAAGAACCTGAACCCATTTTAGAGAAACACAAAGGTACTTAACCAAATGAAAATAAGAAACATAAAAAAAGAATTCCTGGATAAATAGATTATGAGTCGAGTGAGCTCTTGTCTGCGATCTGTTTCCATCATCCCTGTTGTCTGATTCAAAATTCTAACTCATCCCTTCCTAGAGTAATTACTGCTAATTCATCGATGCTTTTAATTGACGAATACCACTGAACTGGGACAACTTTGATTCTGCTTGGTGTATTGGTTACTGCAATCAACACGCGACACGTGGCCCGCTCCAACGGTCGGCTGGTGCACCGGACAGTGTCCGGTGCGCCAAACGACCCAGAGGAGCAACGGTCGGTTGCTCCCGATTTGGAAGGAGATGGCGCACCGGACAGCCTACAGGGCCTGTCCGGTGGCGCACCGGACTGTCCGGTGCGCCACTCGACAGAAGGCAAGGATAGCCTTCCATGTTGATCTTCAACGGCTCCTAGCTGCCTTGGGGCTATAAAAGGGACCCCTAGGCGCATGAAGCAAGACACCAAGCTTTCAAGAAACATCCTAAGACTTCTAGACTCTGCCTCCACGCATTTGATTTGCTGTGTTAGTGATTTGAGCTCCATTTGAGTTGCGAACTCTATGTGTTGTGTTTCGAGCTCAAGTCTTGACTTGTGTGCGTGGTTGTGCTGCGGATTTGAGTCTTGCGTGTTGCTCTCCCATCCTTACTCTTGTGCTTTCTTAGTGATCTCTATTGTAAGGGCGAGAGACTCCAAATTTTGGAGATTCCTCACAAACGGGAAAATACTCTAAAGGAAAAGACCGTGGTATTCAAGTTGATCATCGGATCACTTGAAAGGGGTTGAGTGCAACCCTCGTCCATTGGGACGCCATAACGTGGAAGTAGGCAAGTGTTACTTGGCCGAACCACGGGATAAAAATTGTGTGCCTCTTGTGTTGCTTTCTCTGTGATTGTTGTGTTCACAAGAACTCACTTCAAAGCTACTTAGTCGCACTAACACTTTAATAACCAAGTTTGTGGCTATTTAGGGGTTGTTTGGTTTGTGGCTAAATGTGCCACATTTTGCCTAAGGTTAGTCGTTCGAATTGAAGAACTAACCTTAGGCAGAAAAGTTAGGCAAAGTGTGGCAAATTAGGCATCAAACCAAACAAGCCCTTAGTGTTTGATTTTATAGGATCACCTATTCACACCCCCCTCTAGGTGCTCTCAATTGGTATCAGAGCCGTGCTCTTCATTTAAGGGACTAACCGCCCGAAGAGATGGATCCTAAGGGTAAGGGGATGGTGATTAACGACAAGGAGACGAAGTCCCTCTTCAACGAGCCAAGAGACGACAAGCCTACCGACTCCGGCTCGAGTCACAAGAAGAAGGATGGGAAGAAGAGGAGACGCATCAAGAAGATCATCTACTACGACAGCGATGCATCTTCTTCACCAAGGGACGACGACGACGATGACTCCTCGTCCAAGAAAAAGACGGTTAATCAAATCTATTCTTTTGATTACTCTCTCATTTCCTACAATTCAAATGCGCATTTACTATCAATTCCTCTCGGAAAACCTCCACACTTTGATGGACAAGACTATTCGTTTTGGAGTCATAAAATGTGTAGTCATCTATTTTCTCTCCATCCTAGTATATGGGAAATTGTAGAAAACGGGATGCATTTTAATAGTACCGATAATCCTGTGTTTATTAATGAGCAAATTCATAAAAATGCCCAAGCCACTACTGTTTTGCTAGCATCTCTGTGCAGGGATAAATACAACAAGGTTAGTGGCTTGGACAATGCTAAGTAGATCTAGGACACCCTCAAGATATCTCATGAGGGAAACGACGCCACTATGATCACCAAGATGGAGCTCATGGAAGGCGAGATGGGGAGATTCACGATGATCAGGGGGAGGAGCCAACACAAACCTACAACAGGCTCAAGACTCTGGTCAACAAGATCCGAAGCTACGGAAGCACGAGATGGATGGATCATGATGTCGTCTGACTCATGCTAAGGTCATTTACTGTAATTGACCCCCATCTTGTCAACCTTATTCGTGAAAATCCCAGGTACACCAAGATGACGCCCGAGGAAATCCTTGGAAAATTCGTGAGCGGGCGCATGATGGTAAAGGAGGCACGATACGTGGATGATGCGCTAAATGGTCCCCTACCCATCAACGAGCCGCAGCCCGTTGCTCTCAAAGCAACAAGGAGGCGCTACCAAGCAAGGTAGCACAAGTGGAGGCTGTCGGGCTCAATGAGGACAAAATGGCGCTTATCATCAAGCGCTTCAAGACCACGCTCAAAGGACGCAAAGAGTACCTCAATAAGAATAAAATAAGGGGAAAGCGTTCATGCTTCAAATGCGGTAAGACTGGTCATTTCATAGCACAATGCCCCAATAATGATAATGACTAGGGACAAGAAAAGAGCGGGAAGAGGGAGAAAAAGAAGAACTAAAGGAAGGCAAAGGGTGAGGCGCACCTTGGAAAGGAATGGGATTCGAACTGCTCCTCGTCCGACTCCGACGATGAAGGTTTAGCTGCCTCGGCCTTCGACAAGTCTTCACTCTTCCCCAACGAACGCTATACTTGCCTCATGGCTAAGGAGAAGAAGGTACGTATTCGAGATTCCCCTAAGTACTCTTCTTCTAGTGATAAGGAATCTTCTGATGATGAAGTAGATTACACTGACTTGTTTAAAGGACTAGATAGAGCTAAGGTAGAAAAAATTAATGAATTAATTGATGCTCTCAATAAAAAGGATAGCCAGAGAAACAAGAGGACATTTTGTATGAGGAACATGACAAGTTTGTTAATGTTCAAAAATCTCTTGCTTTAGAAGTTAAAAGGAATGAAATGCTATCCTCGGAGTTATCTGCTTGCCATGAATCTATCTCTAGTTTAAAGAGTTTAAATGATGAATTAAATGCTAAGCTAGAGGAAGTTAACAAAACTAGTTCATGTGTAGAGCATGTTGTTATTTGTAATAGATGTAAGGATTTTGATGTTGATGCCTGTGATGAAAATCTTGCTTCTATTACTAAATTGAACAATGAGGTGGCAAGTCTTAATGCTCAACTTAAGACCTGCAAAGTTGAATTTGATAAACTAAAATTTGCTAGGGATGCCTACACTGTTGGTAGACACCCCTCAATTAAGGATGGGCTTGGTTTTCGAAAGGAAACCAAGAACTTAACAAGTCAAAGGACTCCCGTTCTCAACAAGGAGAAAGGGAAGGCCCCTATGGCTAGTAGTCCCCAAAAGAATCATGCTTACATTTATGATAGAAAATCTACTAAGAATGCTCATAATGATAGATACTATGGTCATGCTATGATTGCTTCCAGCTCTACTTATGATTGTGATAGAAATAGGCCTAGGCGCAATCATGTTGTGTCTCATGCGCCTAGGAGAAATTATGCTACTCATGCTTCTAGGAAAATGTGCAATGAACCTATTACTGTTTTTCATGCTTGCAACACTTCTTTTGTACTTTCATGTAAGAATGCAAAAGTAGTTGCTAGGAAGTTGGGATCCAAATGCAAGGGAGACAAAACTTGCATATGGGTTCCAAAAACTATTGTGACTAACCTTGTAGGACCCAACAAGAATTGGGTACCTAAAACCCAAGCTTAAATTGCCTTACAGGTTTATGCATCCGGGGGATCAAGCTGGATTATCGACAGCGGATGCACAAACCACATGACGGGGGAGAAGAAGATGTTCACCTCCTATGTCAAGAACAAGGATTCCCAGGATACAATCATATTTGGAGATGGGAATCAAGGCAAGGTCAAAGGTTTGGGAAAGATAGCCATCACAAGCTAGCACTCCATTTCAAATGTATTTTTAGTAGAGTCGCTAGGATACAACCTTCTGTCTGTAAGTAGTGTTTGGTTGAAGAGTCAAGTAGAACGGAACCGTTCTGTCCCAGTTTTGTTGCTGTTTGGTTACAAAGGAATTAGAACGGAATGACTCCAATTAGGGAATATTCTCCTCAGATCCGGAACCATTCCGCTCCAAAAAATCAACCGGACGGAGCCGCTCCGTTCCTATCCCGCTCTCACAGTCACGCTCCGTTCCGTTCACTCTGCAACCAAACAAAAAATAGAGCTGCTCCGTTCCAGATTACCAAACACAGAACAGAGCGGCTCCGTTCTTAGAATCAGGGATGGAACGGCTCCGTTCTACTTGGCTCCTCAACCAAACACTACCTAAGTCAATTGTGCCACATGGGTTACAATTGTTTGTTTACAAATGTTGATGTATCTGTCTTTAGAAGGAGTGATGGTTCATTAGCGTTTAAGGATGTATTAGACGGCAAGCTCTATTTAGTTGACTTTTCGAAAGAGAATGTCGGTCTAGATGCATGCTTAATCGCCAAGACTAATATGGGCTGGCTGTGACATCGCCGTCTAGCACATGTTGGGATGAAGAACCTTCATAAGCTTCTAAAGGGAGATCATGTGTTAGGACTAACCGATGTCTATTTTGAGAAAGACAGACCTTGTGCAACATGTCAAGCAGGAAAACAGGTGGGAAGCACTCATCACAGCAAGAACATGATGACAACGTCAAGACCATTGGAGCTTCTTCACATGGACCTCTTTGGACCCATTGCCTACCTCAGCATCAGGGGAAGTAAGTATGGTCTTGTAATTGTTGATGAATTTTCCCGCTTCACTTGTGTGTTCTTTTTGCAGGACAAATCAGAAACCCAAGGGACCCTTAAGCGCTTTCTAAGGAGGGCTCAAAACGAATTTGAGCTAAAGGTGAAAAAGATAAGGAGCGACAATGGGTCTGAGTTCAAGAATCTGCAAGTTGAGGAGTATCTTGAGGAGGAAGGCATCAAGCACGAGTTCTCCGCTCCCTACACACCACAGCAAAATGGTGTAGTATAGAGGAAGAACAAGACGCTAATCGACATGGCGAGAATGATGCTTGTAGAGTTCAAGATGCCCGAACGGTTTTGGTCAGAAGCTGTGAACATAGCCTGCCATGCCATAAATCGGCTCTATCTGCATCGCCTCCTCAAGAATACCTCCTACAAACTTCTTACCAGAAACAAACCCAATGTCTCTTACTTTTGTGTATTTGGGAGCAAATGCTACATTCTAGTGAAGAAAGGTAGACACTCTAAATTTGCTCCCAAGACAGTAGAAGGGTTTTTACTAGGGTATGACTCAAATACAAAGGCGTATAGGGTCTTCAACAAATCATCAGGATTGGTTAAAGTCTCTAGTGATGTTGTATTTGATGAGACTAATGGATCTCTAAGAGAGCAAGTTGATCTTGATGATGCAGATGAAGAAGAAATTCCGAGGATCGCAATGCACACGATGGCGATAGGTGATGTGCGACCAAAGGAACAACAGGAGCAAGATCAGCCATCCTCATCGACAGTGGTGCATCCCCCAACTCAAGATGATGAATAGGTACATCAAGAAGAAGGGCAAGATCAAAGGGGAGCACAAGTAGATCAAGCAATGGAGGAAGAAGCACCATGGGTCCCTCCAACTCAAGTCCGAGCAACGATCCAAAGACATCACCCCGTCGATCAGATTCTGGGTGATATCAGCAAGGGAGTAACTACTCGCTCACGCTTAGCTAATTTTTGTGAGCATTACTTGTTTGTCTCTTCTATTGAGCCTTTCAGGGTAGAAGAGGCCTTGCAGGATCCGGACTAGGTGTTGGCCATGCAGGAAGAGCTCAACAACTTCAAGAGAAATGAAGTTTGGAGCTTGGTGCCATGTCCAAAGCAAAACGTTGTGGGAACCAAGTGGGTGTTTCACAACAAGCAAGATGACCACGGGGTGGTGACAAAAAACAAGGCTCGACTTGTGGCAAAAGGTTATGCCCAAGTCGCAGGTTTGGAATTCGAGGAGACTTTTGCTCCTGTGGCTAGACCAGAGTCTATTCGAATATTATTAGCCTATGTCGCTCACCATTCCTTCAGGCTATTCCAAATGGACGTAAAGAGCGCTTTCCTCAACGGGCCAATCTAGGAGGAGGTATATGTGGAACAACCCCCTGGCTTTGAGGATGACATGTATCCCGACCATGTGTATAAGCTCTCTAAGGCGCTCTATGGACTTAAGCAAGCCCCAAGAGCATGGTATGAATGCCTTAGAGATTTTTTAATTGCTAATGCTTTCAAGGTTGGGAAAGCCGATCCCACTCTTTTTACAAAGACTTGTGATGGTGATCTCTTTGTGTGCCAAATTTATGTCGATGACATAATATTTGGTTCTACTAATCAAAAGTCTTGTGAGGAGTTTAGCAGGGCGATTACACAAAAGTTCGAGATGTCGATGATGGGCGAGTTGACCTACTTCCTTGGGTTCCAAGTGAAGCAACTCAAGGATGGCACCTTCATCTCCCAAACGAAGTACACACAAGATCTTCTCAAGCGGTTTGGGATAAAGGACGCCAAGCCCGCGAAGACACCGATGGGAACTGATGGGCATGTTGACCTCAACAAAGAAGGTAAGTCTATTGATCAAAAGGCATACCGGTCCATGATAGGTTCATTACTTTATTTATGTGCTAGTAGACCGGACATTATGCATAGTGTATGCATGTGTGCTAGATATCAATCCGGCCCCAAGGAATGTCACCTTGTGGCCGTTAAGCAAATTCTTAGGTTTTAGTTTCTACGCCTTGCTTTGGGATCTGGTATCCACAAGGGTCTACCTTTGACTTAATTGGATACTCAGACTCTGATTATGCTGGGTGCAAGGTTGATTGGAAGAGCACATCAGGGACATGCCAATTTCTAGGAAGGTCCATGGTGTCCTGGAGTTCCAAGAAACAAACATCTGTTGCCCTATCCACCGCTTAGGCCGAGTACGTTGTCGCAGGACAGTGTTGCGCACAACTACTTTGGATGAGGCAAACCCTCCGGGACTTTGGCTACAATCTGAGCAAAGTCCCACTCCTATGTGACAATGAGAGTGCAATCCGCTTGGCGGATAATCCTGTTGAACACAGCCACACTAAGCACATAGACATCCGACATCACTTCCTGAGAGACCACCAGCAAAAGGGAAATATCGAGGTGTACCATATTAGCACCGAGAACCAGCTAGCCGATATCTTCACTAAGCCTTTAGATGAGAAAAGGTTTTGTAGGTTGCATAGTGAGCTAAATGTCTTAGATTCGCGTAACTTGGATTAATCTGTAGCATACATGTGTTCTATGCCTTTGATCATGTTAATTTGAGCATTTATATCATTTGTTGTTTATTTATGGTGCTCAAGTTGTACAAGTAACCCTCGAACCTCACAAGTCCATATGCAAATGATGCATGTGTTAAGGGGGAGTATGCTACAACTTGATCCATTTGAGACTAATTTGTTTGTTTGAGTATGCTTGATGTAGTCTCGAAGGTACATTGAAAGGGAAAATGGACTTGGACAACGCAAAGACTTCCACTGCACTCTGGTATTAGTGTATTTATTTCCAAGTTCATCCTTATGCTCTCATTGCCTTTTTACTCTTAATTGACATTTTTGGTGAGGTAATGGGGTTGAAGGGCCATAAATGATCCTGTTTTGGTGCTTAATGCCAAAGGGGGAGAAATTAAGGCCAAAGCAAATGGATCAGCCAACCACTTGTGAATTTTGAAAACCATAGAGTTAGAATTTGTGTTTTGTCCAAAATACTCTTATTGCAAAATTTGGACTCTTATGGGGGAGAATTTTGATTATGGGAAAAGGGGAGTTTTTGGCACTTGATCAATTTTACTCTTGGAATATCTCTCTATTTGCCCAAACAAATGTGTTTGACTTAGAGATAGGAAAAAGAATTTGATTTGCAAAAACAAACCAAGTGGTGGCAAAGAGTGATCCAAATATGCCAAATTATAAGCAAAAACAATTTGGTCTTCAATTGCACTGATGTTGCACTTCTTTTTGTTACTTTTTGATGTGTTGGCATAAATCACCAAAAGGGGGAGATTGAAAGGGAAATGAGCCCTTGGGCCATTTCTATAATTGTTTTGGTGATTAAATGTCCAACACAAATGTTTTGAGTCCTTATGTGCTAAATGAGCAAGAAGTGCAAATCAAAATAAAAGGTATGTTTCTAGACTTAGTACATTGTTTTCGAATACTAATGTGTGTGTCTTAGTGCTAGAAACAGTGACAAAAGAAGAAGAAGAAAAGAATTGGAAAAGAGTTGGCTGCTCCAGCTCAGCTTGGCACACCGGACTGTCTGGTGGCGCACCGGACGGTGTCTGGTGGTTCAGGTTGGTCGACGGTGAACCAGCTGCTCTCGGGAAACGACGGAGTTGTACGGCTATAATTCACCGGACTGTCCGGTGCTGCACCGGACTGTCCGGTGAGTCATCCGCGACGAAATCGTCGCTCTCGGGAAAAAGGTGACGTGGCTAAAATTCACCGGACTGTCCGGTGGTGCACCAGACTGTCCAGTGAGCCAACGGCGCCAGCGCCAACGGTCGTCCACGCGATCAACGCGCGACATGTGGCCCACTCCAATGGTCGACTGGTGCACCGGACTGTCTGGTGTGCACCAGACAGTGTCCGGTGCGCCAAATGACCCGGAGGAGCAACGGTCGGTCGCGCCCGATTTGGAAGGAGATCACGCACCAGACAAGCTACAGGGCCTGTCCGGTGGCACACCGGACTGTCCGGTGCGCCACTCGACAGAAGGCAAGGATAGCCTTCCATGTTGATCTTCAACGGCTCCTAGCTGCCTTGGGGCTATAAAAGGGACCCCTAGGCGCATGGAGCAGGACACCAAGCTTTCAAGAAACATCCTAAGACTTCTAGACTCCGCCTCCACGCATTTGATTCGCTGCGTTAGTGATTTGAGCTCCATTTGAGTTGCGAACTCCGTGTGTTGTGTTTCGAGCTCAAGTCTTGACTTGTGTGCGTGGTTGTGCTGCGAATTTGAGTCTTGCGTGTGTTGCTCTCCCATCCTTACTCTTGTGCTTTCTTAGTGATCTCTATTGTAAAGGCGAGAGACTCCAAATTGTGGAGATTCCTTGCAAACGGGAAAATACTCTAAAGGAAAAGACCGTGGTATTCAAGTTGATCATCGGATCACTTGAAAGGGGTTGAGTGCAACCCTCGTCCATTAGGACGCCACAACGTGGAAGTAGGTATGTGTTACTTGGCCAAACCACGGGATAAAAATCGCGTGTCTCTTGTTTTGCTTTCTATGTGATTGTTGTGTTCACAAGAACTCGCTTCAAAGCTACTTAGTCGCACTAACACTTTAATAACCAAGTTTGTGGCTATTTAGTGTTTGATTTTACAGGATCACCTATTCACCCCCCTCTAGGTGCTCTCAAGATGCAAAGCGAGAATCAAGGTATGTTTCTAGCCTTAGTGAATTGTTTTTGATACTAACATATTTAACTAAGTGCTAGGAAAACATCAAAAGTAAGTGGAGAAGATTTGGCTGAGTTCAGCCAAACCAGCACCAGCCTGTGGTGCACCGGACAGTGTCTGGTGCCCAAGCTGGCTTGGCGATGAACTCGTCGCTCTCGGGAAAAAGCCGAAGGCGCTGCGGCTAAAATTCATCGGACTGTCCGGTGTGCATCGGACTGTCCGGTGAGCCAAAGGCGCCCGCGGCCAACGGTCGACAGCGTAATCAGCGGGCAACACGTGGCCTGCGCCAACGGTCAGTTGGTCACACCGGACTGTCCGGTGTGCACCGGACAGTGTCCGGTGCGCCAATGGGACCAAAGGTGCAACGGTCGGCTGCGCCCGATAAGGAAGGAGATCGAGCACCGAACAACTACTGTTCATGTCTGGTGGTGTACCAGACTGTCCGGTGCGCCACTTGACAGAAGGCAAGAATTGCTTTCCAATTGGATCTCCAACGGCTCCTAACTGTCTCGGGGCTATAAAAGGGACCCCTAGGCGCATGGAGCAGTACACCAAGCATTCACTAAACATTCTAAGACACCTAGACTTCGCCACCACGCACTTGGATCATCGTGTTAGAGATTTGAGCACCGTTTGAGTTGTAAACTCCCTGCGCCATGTTTTATGCTCACGTCTTGGCTTGTGTACGTGTGTTTGCTACGTTTCTAGTCTTGTGTGTGTCGCTTTCCCTCCCTTACCCTTGTACTTTTCATGTGATCAACATTGTAAGGGGAGAGGCTCCAACTTATGGAGATTCCTCGCAAACGGGAAAAGACTGCTAAGGAAGAAAACCGTGGTACTCAAAATTGATCATTGGATCACTTGAGAGGGATTGAGTGCAATCCTTGACCGAAGGAGGTCACCACAACGTGGAGTAGGCATTGGTGGAACCACGGGATAAAAATCACTGTGTCTCGTGTCCCTCTTCATTGTGATTGATTTTCTTCTAGAGTTCTCACTTTAGCAACTTGGTTCTAATTGCACTAATATTTCATAACCAAGTTTTGGCTATTTAGTACTTGATTTTACAGGATCACCTATTCACCCCCTCTAGGTGCTCTCAACTATCTGATAAGTTTTATTCTTGGTTTACATGTATTCTTGGTTTTCTTTGTTTTAAAAGTGGCACTTCCCAAATTCAAGTTACGACAGATATAGAAAAGTATATATAAATTACATAAGATTATCAAAAGAAAAGGAAACAAAACATGTAAGGATTGAAGAGAGCACCATCACCTGCTTTAAGGATACAGGAAAAGTGGTTTTGCAGAAAACTCTGAATTCATAACAATCTCTTTGCATATATCTCTTCAAGTTTGACAAACAACTGCACAAGAGACTACACTCTTCCTTTCAGTGACTATGGAAACATGAGCCTGTCGAACAAGAGAAAAGAAAACTCATGTTATCCTCTAAAATTTCTTTTCTGGTAAGAACAGAGAGATGCTGCTTAATTTAGAGTAACAGAGAAGAAACAATCTAGAGATAAAACTCTGCAACATGCCTTGTACAATATTTGAATCTCACCATACAATTTCTCAAATACATTAGTACAATTAGTTATTATAAATAGGGGAGAATGTATCCCCCTCTTGCAAAAAGGCTTTACATATTTTTTTTCCAGAAAGGATAGCAATTAACTGATTCAAATAGAATAATCCACTCTAGTAGAGCATTGGGCACACATACAAAGCATCAGGAACCTAGGAGCAGAGAACACAAAATAGACTACTTGGATCAGTAGTAGTAGCTGGCCATAGTAGACAAGGGAGGTGTTGAATCCAGCCAGAGCATTCTCAATCATGGGCAATCCCACCAGATCAAACACATTGGCATGCAAATAACCACCAAGATTTTGCTGCCACATGACGGCATACCACCTAGATGCAGAGTCTGGGGAAAGGTGACTCGAGGCAGTAGCAGGCTGCGAGAACCGTGGAGAGGTAGCGGGAGTCGGGGACAACCCCCTCCTCCTAGGAAGCAGTGGCGCCAGTTGTGGTGGTCTTGTGGCCGCAGAGCACATGGAGGGATGACGACGGGCGTGGGGATGACGACACGACGATGGACTTGCGAGTCAAGGGAGCGGCTATCTTGGCGCATTGCGTGTTGGGTGGGGAGGACGGTGGTGGGGATCACTGCGGGTGCATCGGCCTCGTCGCCGCAACTCGAGTCCGGTGAGTCATCCTCGCAGAGAACCGATGAGGAGGAGCCACATTAGGTGCGATAGTCCTCCTTGGTGGCAGGGCACGGGGGATCTAGAGGGGTGCCCCGTTGTCGCTATGGATTCGACGGTGTTGTTGTGCAGCACGCATGTATCTCTAGTGGAGGGGGCGAAATCGGCCGCAAGCGGGGCATCGGAGTCAATCGTGGGAGGGGGAGTGGGGGAGCAGAGCGGGAAGGTGGGGCGGCGAGCATCACGGATGCGGACACCGGGCAGCAAGCATTGCGGACCCGCGGCTGTTGCACGCATGGGGTGGGGAGAGGGGCAGAACATGGTGCACGGATGGTCTACATTGCATTCTTATAGAGTAGTAGAGATTTACTCATGCAGATGTCGCAAACAACAGATTCTATTATCGATACAAACGTCACAAACAACATATTCTAAATATTTTAGAGAAAAAGAGGACATGTTTTGATGGTTGTGTATTTTTTGAGCAAATCATAAACACACCACAATAAATGTTTCATATACAATTCTATTATATATAGTAAATTAAGTAATTAATTCGATAAATAGATATAAAGTCTAACCTTCAACAATTAAGTACGAAAGTTGTACACATTAAAATACAAATAGTTAGAGCATGTTATAAAAAACTATAAACCTTGAAAAATATCTACAATCGCACATTAATAATCGCTACAAAATTGCAATATATATCTACATTTGCTAGAGAGGATAGCTCACATGAGTAAAGGTCGAGGCGCAGGGCTGACCATCTACTGGTTGGGCACGGCAATGGGCGCTAGCCGCTAGGGCTAGGAGCAGCGGTGGCGAGCACTAAGGCCAAGGGCGACACACGACACCAGGTGGTGCTAGGGCTAGGTGCACGTGCGACATTGGCGTCGTAGTCTCCAACTCATGCCTCGTGGATGGTGGACAACAACATGGTGGACTCGCGCAGCCGCGCCTCATGGAGTCTTGGTCTTGGGTGTTCGCTGGTCACCGGTGGAAGGTTAAAGACGAAGGAATGTTGGAAGTCTGGTCAGAACGAACGAACGGGGCGAGAGAGGGGTCTTGATGGGCTTGGCTTAAGGTGTGTCATGGTCCACATATACCTTGTCGTGGGTCTGTCTCTAACAGAACATGCTATGCTATTTCATTATTAGGAGTAAGTGGTTCCTAAGTGTATACACTATCGATGCAACAGGAAGCCACCGTTTTACTTGTGTAAGCCATAGAGATACACTAGTTATTTGTCTGTGCGTTGCCACGGTAGTTAAAAATTAGTATAAATTAAAACATAGATACGGATGACAAATATCACTATGATATGCAAAACCCCTATGGTAAAATATCATATTCTGCATAGTTTTATTCATATTTTCCGCAAAACAGTTTTTATATGTTCCTTGCTACGACACACAAATTAAGTGATAAAATGTTAGTACACAACGAATGTATAAAAATGGAAACACATATATTATCATCAACCTTAATATCTCAAAAATTATTATCAATTATCATTACAATATTACTCCCAAATTTTACATCAACTATTCAAACTTCATCTCACTATTTAATTCCAGATTATTCCTTTTCATCACATTAGACTCTTCATGTTCCTTCTAGATCCTTCTAGGAGTGTCGCAGGCAGACCTAGGCACAAGAAGCTGCGAAATACCAAACAGGGTTGAGATTGAGATGATTGTGACTAAAAGAGGATGTT
The DNA here is from genome assembly GCA_029449295.1 of Zea luxurians. Lineage (NCBI taxonomy): Eukaryota > Viridiplantae > Streptophyta > Magnoliopsida > Poales > Poaceae > Zea > Zea luxurians. The sequence goes on from JAOPSE010000053.1 coordinate 14,481,393, forward strand.
GTCACGTGACACCATTTCTCAACTCTGAAGAGAATGGTATACTTAGGGCGTGTTTGGCATGGCTCTGCTCTACCTCAGAGCAGCTCTACTCCAAAACTCCGGGTGGAGCAGCTCTGCTCCATAGTTTAGATTGTTTCTCATAACCGATGGTAGTGGCGGGTAAATAACTCCAAACTCCATGACTAGGTTGCTTTTTTGGAGTTTTCGGAGCAGCAAAAGAGGTACTCCAAAAAATTGTACTGCAGCTCCAAAAACTTCATAGAGTTTATAACTCTGGAGTTAGGGTGTTTGGCATGCCCTGGCCAACTCCTCCTTGGAGTTATAGGTGTACATTTGGGTCGGGCCTGATGGGCCGGCCCAAAGCACGGCCCAGGCACGGCTTGGCCCGAAATATTTTAGTGTCGGGCCGGTATGGCCTGATATATCGGGCCAGGTTTGGGCCGAGGTCGCAGCCCATGGGCGGGCACGAGCACAGCTCGTTTAAGGCAGGCACGAAATGGCCCATATAGAGGCACGAAAAGGCCCATATATTTATTAAAATCACACTTCATTTCACACTTTCATGTACTTAATAAAGAACACAAAGCTAGAGATAATGTTAGTTAAATGTTTTTGTAGCTTTGAATTAGAGTATGTGATGTAATTTTATTTTTGTTATGAACATTAGATAATGAAATGAACTTACGAACTATATATAGAGTTGATTATACTCTTTTTCATTCTAACAAAATGATTTGTAAACGAGGTAGTCATTGCATAGCTCTGGTAACTTAATACAAATATTAAGTTTGCTTTTGGTCAAATTTATTTGTCTTATCTTTTATTTGTTTTAATAAATTTGTTTTGAATTTCCGACTCTGATGTAAACTTCGGGCCCTGATGTGAATTTCGGGCAAAAAACTGAATTTCGGGCCAAAAATTGAATTTTGGGCCCTAATGTGAATTTCGGGCTTTTATAATTTCGGACCGCCCGAAATGAGCCCGGCACGTTTAAGCAATTACGGACTAGGCCATGGGCCGAGGGCTAGGCCCGTGGACCGGCCCGGCACGGCCCAAAATTCAAACGGGTTGGGCCGGCCTGAAATTCAAACAATACGAGCCTTTTCGGGCTTGGGCCGGGCCAGGCCGGGCGGCCCGAATGTACACCTATACTTGGAGTTTTGCTCTGGAGCCATGCCAAACATGCCCTTACTGATGGTGTGCTCTCATCTTGTTCATGCACTCCAAACGAATGGAATGCCCACATTGCAGCATATTGATGTCCATTGTGGAGTTGAGTAGATATTTTAAAAACAGAGGAAAATCTTTACAAGATCAAGAGATTGGAAGGACCAGAGTGAATGTTTTGTTAAAATGGAGGTTTCCCACCTCGAAGCAGACAGGGCAGTTTTGTTGCATTGCTCTTTCGACATAATTGTGGGAATCCTTCAAGATATTGCTACAGCAACACCCTATCGAATGGCAACAAGAAACCAAGGGCGTGAGTGATTTTTTGTTGCACAACATGTAATGGAATCTTATCTTAGCAGAAAAAGTTCATGCAGAAACTTACCACATTTATCTCAGTGAAAAAAAGAGTTTTATATGCACCACCAGATTTGAATAAAGAAGACAAGGAATCCAAATTTATCATTTTGAAGAGTTAACAAAAGTTTACACTTTTTAGTTAAATCTTAGACACAGCTATCAGTATGGTACTTACCTACATATTCCATATCCATCACAGTGGTATTGGTCTTTTGAAATCTAGATGAGAGCAGTATGTATGTCAAATTAGACATAAACCTAGACTATTACAAAAGAGTAAAATAAAATAAAATAATTTGAGATTAAATGGCACCAGACTATCATAAAAGAGTAAACATGGAATAAAATAACTTGAGATTAAATGTCATATAGAAAAACAGAAGATAAAAATAAGATTAAAGAAAAGGCATACATATTATAGTTTTATGAAATTCATTCAGCATTTGAACCCTCCAATTTCAATCATACAAAAATATCACTTTCAGTTCTAAAAAACTTTATTGCTACATCAATTTGTATGAGCTATGAAATAAATAGTCTGGCTGAGATGGAAAGCTCACTATGTCATTTTCTGTGTGAGAAGTTGTGTGAGAAGTTATAGTGAGTAAACAATGTTTTACAGATGAAATAGGTTCTCTCAGTACAGTATGTAATCTGCTAGGTTGAAAGTTTGTTTACCAAACTTGCTTGATGTTGCAAAGACAGCAGCACCCCTCCATGCATCTACAAAATGGTATCAGTTGCTCTAACAAGCTTCCGTGGAGCGAGGTAGGGCCGATACTACAGTATCCTAGACCCCAGTCGAGGGAATATGCTAGGGAACAGGGAGCTCCTGCCCGTGACAAGGATTGACTGATAGAGATGCTCCTTACTCTGGGTTCTCCTATATAGTTGAATGAAACAAATTGGAAGAGTAGCATAGAATAGAACGTCTGGAAAATATTTTAAAAAATTGAGAACACTTATCTAAACATGAGGTAGACGATTCATACAAAATTTCTAGAGCTGAAACCAGCAAGGCTCCCATTCAAAATTTTAGAATTGTTGACAGGCAATAGCAAAAAAGGGTATGATTCCATATTAATTAATCTCTTCTCTAGCCTTCCTCTTCTTCTCAGCTCCTTCATAGACCTCTTGTTTAGCCTGCAACCTAGTAGCAATAAAATGACATAGATAGTTGCAAGTCATAAGACTGAAGGAGCTTAAGAGTTACCTAATTGAAAGTCGCCTAGAGGGGGGTGAATAGGCGGAATCTGAAAATTATAAACTTAAAGCACAACTACAAGCCGGGGTTAGTGTTAGAATTAAAATCGAGTCCGAGGTTCGGTTCTTGCAAACCTACTCCCCGTTGAGGTGGTCACAAAAACCGGGTCTCTTTCAACCCTTTCTCTCTCTCAAACGGTCACCTAGACCGAGTGAGCTTTCTCCTTAATCAAATGGGTCACTTAGACCCCTACAAGGACCACCACAACTTGGCGTCTCTTGCTTTGATTACAAGTGTCTTGAGAACAAGAATGAGGAAAAAGAAAGCGATCCAAGAACAAGAGCTCAAAGAACATGGGCAAAACTCTCTCTCTAGTCACTATTTGTTTGGAGTGGAGATGGGACTTGGAGAGGCTTTGATTCTCTTGAATTGTGTCTTGTATTGATTGCACTAGCTCTTGTATTGAATGAGAAGTCTGAAAAACTTGGATGCTTGGAGTGGTGGTGGTTGGGGGGTATTTATAGCCCCAACCACCAAACCAACCGTTCGGGAGGCTATCTGTCGATGGGCGCACTGGACAGTCCAGTGCGCCACCGGACACTGTCTGGTGCACCAACCACGTCACCCAACCGTTAGGGTTCTGACGGTTTCGACCGTTGGAGCTCTGACTTCTTGGGGCAACGGACAGTCTGGTGCCGCACCGGACAGGCACTGTTCACTGTCTAGTGCGCCTTCTGGCGCTGCTCTGACTCTGCGTGAACTATCCATGCACTATTCACGCGCACTGTTCACTTTTGCAGACGACCATTGGCGCAGTAGCCGTTGCTCCGCTTGGCGCACCAGACAGTCCGATGCTACACCGGACAGTCCAGTGAATTATAGCGGAGTGGCTTTCCAGAAACCCGAAGCTGAGGAGTTCAGACTGTACGGTCCTTGGTGCACTGGACATTGTCCAGTGGTGCACCAGACACTGTCCGGTGGCACACCAGACAGTCCGGTGCGCCAGACCAGGGCAGCCTTCGGTTTCTTTTGCTGCTTTCTTTTAAACCCTAAACTTGATCTTTTTATTGGTTTGTGTTGAACCTTTAGCACCTGTAGAGCATATAATCTAGAGCAAACTAGTTAGTCTAATTATTTGTGTTGGGCAATTCAACCACCAAAATCACTTGGGAAAAGGTTTGACCCTTCCCTTTCAATCTCCCCCTTTTTGGTGATTGATGCCAACACAAACCAAAGCAAATATATAAGTGCAGAATTGAACTAGTTTGTATAAGGCAAGTGCAAAGGTTGCTTGGAATTAAACCAATTTATACTTTCACTAGATATGCATGGATTGCTTTCTTTCTTTTAATATTTTGGACCACATTTGCACCACTTGTTTTGTTTTTGCAAATTCTTTTGGAAAATCTTTTCAAAGTCTTTTTGCAAATAGTCAAAGGTACATGGATAAGATTTCGAGAAGCATTTTCAAGATTTGAAATTTTCTCCCCCTGTTTCAAATGCTTTTCCTTTGACTTAAACAAAACTCCCCCTGAATGAAATTCTCCTCTTATCTTTCAAGAGGGTTTTAATAATATGAAAAAGATTTAGATATCAATTGAAAAATCTTTGAAACCATATATCAATTATAGATACAAATTGAGACATAATTTCCAGAGGAATACCAATTTGAAAGATACAAATTGAAAACTTAATTTCGAAAAATTTGAAATTGGTGGTGGTGCGGTCCTTTTGCTTTGGGCTAATATTCTCACCCCCTTTGGCATTAATCGCCAAAAACGGAGATATTGAGAGCCCTTTAAATTCTCTCCCCCTTTGGCAAACAATGTATGAGTGAAAGATTAGACCAATGTGGAGAGATGACGGAATACCGGTAAAGAGTAAATGAAATCGATGGAGTTGAGTGGAAGCGTTGTCTTTGCCGAATACTCTATTTCCCTTCCAATCTACGACTTAGCATAAAAATACACTTGGAAACACATTAGTCGTAGCAAATGAAAGAGAGAAGATCAAAGGTATATAAATGAGCTATGTGTGCAAAGTGTCAATCAAAGTTCCGAGAATCAAGTATATTTAGCTCATTCCTAAGTTTGGTAAAGGTTTTCTCATCTAAAGGCTTGGTGAAGATATCGGCTAATTGATCTTTGGTGTTAATATAGGCTATCTCGATATCCCCCTTTGTTGGTGATCCCTCAAAAAGTGATACCGAATGGCTATGTGCTTAGTGCGGCTGTGTTCAACGGGATTCTCCGCCATGCGGATAGCACTCTCATTGTCACATAGGAGAGGAACTTTGCTCAATTTGTAGCCATAGTCCCTGAGGGTTTGCCTCATCCAAAGTAATTGCGCACAACAATGGCCTGCAACAATGTACTCAGCTTCGATGGTAGAAAGAGCTACTGAATTTTGTTTCTTTGAAGCCCAAGACACCAGGGATCTCCCCAGAAACTAACAAGTCCTTGATGTGATCTTTCTATCAATTTTACACCCTGCCCAATCACTCAATTAGCATCTGAATATCCTATTAAATCAAAAGTGGATCCCTTGGGGTACCAAAGCCCAAACTTAGGAGTATAAACTAAATATCTCATGATTCTTTTCACGACCCTAAGGTGAACTTCCTTAGGATCGGCTTGGAACCTTGCACACATGCATACGGAAAGCATAATATCCGGTCGAGATGCACATAAATAGAGTAAAGATCCTATCATCGACCGGTATACCTTTTGATCTACGGATTTACCTCCCATGTCGAGGTCGAGATGCCCATTAGTTCCCATGGGTGTCTTGATGGGCTTGGCATCCTTCATTCCAAACTTGTTAAGAATATCTTGTGTATACTTTGTTTGGCTGATGAAGGTGCCTTCTTGGAGTTGCTTAACTTGAAATCCTAGGAAATACTTCAACTCCCCCATCATATACATCTCAAATTTTTGAACCATGATCCTACTAAACTCTTCACAAGTAGATTTGTTAGTAGACCCAAAAATGATATCATCAACATAAATTTGGCATACAAACAAATCTTTTGCAATAGTCTTAGTAAAGAGTGTAGGATCGGCTTTTCCGACTTTGAAGCCATTAGTGATAAGAAAATCTTGAAGGCATTCATACCATGCTCTTGGGGCTTGCTTGAGCCCATAAAGCGCCTTTGAGAGTTTATACACATGGTTAGGATACTCACTATCTTCAAAGCCAGGAGGTTGCTCAACATAGACCTCTTCCTTGATTGGTCCATTGAGGAAGGCACTTTTCACGTCCATTTGATAAAGCTTAAAGTCATGGTAAGTAGCATAGGCAAGTAATATGCGAATTGATTCAAGCCTAGCTATGGGTGCATAGGTTTCACCGAAATCCAAACCTTCGACTTGTGAGTAACCCTTGGCCACAAGTCGGGCTTTGTTCTTTGTCACCACACCATGCTCATCTTGCTTGTTGCGGAATACCCACTTGGTACCTACAACATTTTGATTAGGACGTGGAACTAAATGCCATACCTCATTCCTCGTGAAGTTGTTGAGCTCCTCTTGCATTGCCAACACCCAATCCAAGTCTCTTAATGCATCCTCCACCCTGTATGGCTCAATAGAGGACACAAAAGAGTAATGCTCACAAAAATGTGCGACTCGAGATCGAGTAGTTACCCCCTTATGGATATCACCAAGAATGGAGTTCACAGGGTGATCTCTTTGAATCGCCTGGTGGACTCTTGGGTGTGGCGGTCTTTGATCCTGATCATCTTCTTTGTCTTGATTTTCTTCATCTCCCCCTTGATCATTGCCTTCTTCTTGAGGTGGCTCATCTTCTTGATCTTCTCCTTCATCACCTTGAGCATGTTCCTCATCTTGAGTTGGTGGAGATGCTTGTATGAAAGATGATGGTTGATCTTGTGCTTGTGAAGGCTCTTCGGATTCCTTAGGACACACATCCCTAATGGACATGTTCCTTAGCGCGATGCACGGAGCCTCTTCATCATCTAGCTCATCAAGATCAACTTGCTCCACTTGGGAGCCATTAGTCTCATCAAATACAATGTCACAAGAAATCTCAACTAATCCAGTGGATTTGTTGAAGACTCTATATGCCCTTGTGTTTGAGTCATATCCTAGTAAAAAGCCTTCCACAGCCTTAGGAGCAAATTTAGATTTTCTACCTCTTTTAACAAGAATAAAACATTTGCTACCAAAGACTCTAAAATATGAAATATTGGGCTTTTTACCGGTAAGGAGTTCATATGATGTCTTCTTGAGGATTCAGTGAAGGTAAAGCCGGTTGATGGAGTAGCAGGTGGTGTTAATTGCCTTGGCTCAAAACCGGTCCGGTGTCTTGTACTCATCAAGCATGGTCCTTGCCATGTCCAGTAGAGTTCTATTCTTCCTCTCCACTACACCATTTTGTTGAGGTGTGTAGGGAGAAGAGAACTCATGCTTGATGCCTTCCTCATCAAGAAAGCCTTCAATTTGAGAGTTCTTGAACTCCGTCCCATTGTCGTTTCTAATCTTTTTGATCCTTAAGCCAAACTCATTTTGAGCTCGTCTCAAGAATCCCTTTAAGGTCTCTTGGGTTTGTGATTTATCCTGCAAAAAGAATACCAAAGTGAAGCGAGAATACTCATCCACAATTACTAGACAGTACTTACTCCTGTCGATGCTTATGTTAGCTATCGGGCCGAATAGATCCATGTGGAGTAGTTTCAGTGGCCTGTCCGTTGTCATGATGTTTTTGTGTGGATGGTGGGTACTAACTTGCTTTCCTGCTTGACATACGCTACAGACCCTGTCTTTCTCAAAATAAACATTGGTTAGTCCCAAAATGTGCTCTCCCTTTAGAAGCTTGTGAAGATTCTTCATTCCAACATGGGCTAGTTGGCGATGCCAGAGCCAACCCATATTAGTCTTAGCAATTAAGCAAGTATCGAGTTCAGCTCTATTAAAATCAACTAAGTATAGCTGACTCTCTAATACTCCCTTAAATGCTATTGAATCATCACTTCTTCTAAAGAAAGTAACACCTATATCCATAAAAAGACAGTTGTAACCCATTTTGCATAATTGAGATACAGAAAGCAAATTGTAATCTAAAGAATCTACAAGAAAAACATTGGAAATAGAGTGGTCAGGTGATATAGCAATTTTACCAAGTCCTTTGACCAAACCTTGATTTCCATCCCCGAATGTGATAGCTCTTTGGGGATCTTGGTTTTTCTCGTAGGAGGAGAACATTCTTTTCTCCCCTGTCATGTGGTTTGTGCATCCGCTATCAATGATCCAACTTGAGCCCCCGGATGCATAAACATGCAAAACAATTTAGGCCTTGTTCTTAGGTACCCAAACGGTCTTAGATCCTTTCACATTAGAAACAAGCACCTTGGGTACCCAAACACAAGTCTTTGAGCCCTTGTATTTGGCCCCAACATATTTGGCAACTACTTTGCCTGATTTGTTAGTCAGCACATAAGAAGCATCAAAAGTCTTAAATGAAATAATTGGCTCATTTGATGCAGTAGGAGATTTCTTTTTAGGCAGTTTAACATGGGTTGATTGCCTAGAACTAGATGCCTCATTTTTATACATAAAAGCATGATGAGAGACAGAATGAGACTTCCTAGCATGAATTCTCCTAATCTTATGTTCGGGATAACCAGCAGGATATAAAATATAGCCCTCGTTATCCTGAACCATGAGAGCCTTGCCCTTAACAAAATTAGACGATTTCTTAGGGGCATTAAGCTTGACATTGCCTCCTTGTTGGAAGCCAATGTCATCCTTAATGTCAGGGTGTCTCCCATTATAGAGCATGCTTCTAGCAAATTTAAATTTTTTATTTTCTATTTTATGCTCATTAATTTTTGCAGTAAGTTGAGCTATGTGATCATTTTGTTGTTTAATTAGAGCTAGGTGATCATGGATAGCATCAACATTAATATCTCTACATCCAGTGCAAATAGAAACATGCTCAACAGTAGATGTAGAGGGTTTGCAAACATTTAATTCATCAATCTTAGCATGTAAAATAGCATTTTCATTTCTAAGATTGGAAATGACATCATTGCAAATATTCAAATCTTTAGCCTTTGAAATTAACCTATCATTTTCATTCTTAAGGCTAGAAAGAGATTCATTCAATTTATCAATCTTTGCAATTAAACTAGTATTTTCATTCCTAAGATTGATAATTGATTCATTGCAAACATTTGATTTTTCCACCTTAGCAATTAAACTAGCATTCTCATTTCTAAGGTTGGAAATGGTGTCATGACAAATGCTAAGCTCATTAGTCAATTTTTCACATTTTTCTATCTCCTGAGCATAAGCATTCTTTACCTTAACATGCTTTTTATTTTCCTTAATAAGGAATTCCTCTTGGCTATCCAAGAGTTCATCCTTCTCATGAATAGCACCTATCAATTCATTTAATTTTTCCTTTTGTTGCATGTTAAGGTTGGCAAAAAGACTAAGCAAGTTTTCTTCATCATCACTAGAACTACCCTCATCACTAGATGTAGTATACTTGGGGGTGGTTCTAGCTTGTACCTTCTTTTTCTTGCCGTCCTTTGCCATGAAGCATTTGTGGCCGACGTTGGGGAAGAGGAGGCCTTTGTTGACGGTGATGTTGGCGGCGTCCTCGTCAGAGGAGAAGTCGGTGGAGCTCTCATCGGAGTCCCACTCCCGACACACGTGGGCATCGCCGCCCTTCTTCTTGTAGTATCTCTTCTTTTCCTTCCTCTTTCCCTTCTTGTCGTCGCCCCTATCACTATCACTAGATAATGGACATTTAGCAATGAAATGACCGGGCTTACCACATTTGTAGCACACCCTTTTGGAACGGGGCTTGTAGTCCTTCCCCTTCCTTTGTTTGAGGATTTGACGGAAGCTCTTGATGATGAGGGTCATCTCCTCATTGTCAAGCTTGGAGGCGTCGATGGGGATCCTACTTGGTGTAGAATCCTTCTTTTCTTCTTCCGTTGCCTTGAATGCGACGGGTTGCACCTCGGATGTGGAGGTGTCGCCTTGCTCCAAGTTGATGATTTGTTTGGAGCCTTTGATCATCAATTCAAAGCTCACAAACTTTCCTATAACTTCCTCGGGAGACATTAGCTTGTATCTAGGATCACCACGAATTAATTGAACTTGTGTAGGATTACGAAAAACGAATGATCTTAGAATAACCTTGACCATTTTATGGTCATCCCATTTGGTGCTCCCAAGGTTGCGCACTTGGTTCACCAAGGTCTTGAGCCGGTTGTACATGGCTTGTGGCTCCTCTCCTTGGTTGAGGACGAACCGACCGAGCTCCCCCTCGATCGTCTCCCGCTTGGTGATCTTGGTCACTTCGTCTCCTTCGTGCGCGGTTTTGAGTACATCCCAAATCTCCTTGGCACTTTTCAACTCTTGCACCTTATTATACTCCTCTCGACATAGAGAGGCGAGGAGTATAGTAGTTGCTTGGGAATCAAAGTGCTTGATTTGGGCGACCTCATCCGAATCATAGCCTTCATCCCCCGGCGATGGTACCTGCGCTCCAAACTCAACAATGTCCCATATGCTAGCGTGGAGTGAGGTTAGGTGATGCCTCATTTTATCACTCCACATACAATAATCTTCACCATCAAAAATTGGTGGTTTGCCTAGTGGGACGGAAAGTAAAGGAGTGCGTCTAGAAATACGGGGATAACAGAGTGGCATCTTACTATTCTTCTTGCGCTCATGGCGCTTAGAAGTGATGGACGGTGCATCGAAGCCGGAGGTGGATGGCGACAAAGAATCGGTCTCGTAGTAGACCACCTTCTTCATCTTCTTTTTCTTGTCGCCACTCCCTTGATGGAGCCTTCCCATGGCTTGTGGCCTTCTCGCCGGTCACGATCTCCCTCTTGGTATGATCTCCCAACATCACTTCGAGTGGTTAGACTCTAATGAAGTACCGAGCTCCGATACCAATTGAAAGTCGCTTAGAGGGGGGTGAATAGGCGGAATCTGAAAATTATAAATTTAAAGCATAACTACAAGCCGGGGTTTGCGTTAGAATTAAAATCGAGTCCGAGAGAGAGGGCGAAAACAAATCAAAAGCAAATGAAGCGGATGACATGGTGATTTGTTTTACCGAGATTCAGTTCTTGCAAACCTACTCCCCGTTGAGGTAGTCACAAAGACCTGGTCTCTTTCAACCCTTTCCCTCTCTCAAACGGTCACCTAGACCGAGTGAGCTTTCTCCTTAATCAAATGGGTCACTTAGACCCCTACAAGGACCACCACAACTTGGTGTCTCTTGATTTGATAACAAGTGTCTTGAGAACAAGAATGAGGAAGAAGAAAGCGATCCAAGAACAAGAGCTCAAAGAACACGGGCAAAATTCTCTCTCTAGTCACTATTTGTCTGGAGTGGAGATGGGACTTGGAGAGGCTTTGATTCTCTTGAATTGTGTCTTGTATTGATTGCACTAGCTGTTGTATTGAATGAGAAGTCTGAAAAACTTGGATGCTTGGAGTGGTGGTGGTTGGGGGGTATTTATAGCCCCAACCACCAAACCAACCGTTGGGGAGGTTGTCTGTCGATGGACGCGCCGGATAGTCCGGTGCGCCACTGGACACTATCCGGTGCGCCAGCCACATCACCCAACCGTTAGGGTTCTGACGGTTTCGACCGTTGGAGCTCTGACTTCTTGGGGCACCGGATAGTCTGGTGCCACACCGGACAGGCACTGTTCACTGTTCGGTGCGCCTTCTGGCGCTGCTCTGACTCTGCGCGAACTGTCCGCGCACTGTTCACGCGCATTGTTCACTTTTGCAGACGACCATTGGCGTAGTAGTCGTTGCTCCACTTGGCGCACCGGACAGTCCGGTGCTACACTGGACAGTCCGATGAATTATAGTGGAGTGGCTTTCCAGAAACCCGAAGCTGAGGAGTTCAAACTGTACTACGGTCCCTGGTGCACCGGACACTGTCTGGTGGTGCACCGGACACTGTCCGATGGCACACCGAACAGTCCGGTGCGCCAGACTAGGGCAGCCTTCGGTTTCTTTTGCTCCTTTCTTTTGAACCCTAAACTTGATCATTTTATTGGTTTGTGTTGAACCTTTAGCACTTGTAGAGCAAACTAGTTAGTCCAATTATTTGTGTTGGGCAATTCAACCACCAAAATCACTTGGGAAAAGGTTTGACCCTATTTCCCTTTCACTAATAGGAGAATTTGATGTTGAAAAATCTTAGTCCAGAAAAGACTACCAAACAAATGCTAGTATAAACTGACCACTAACTACCTAATAGATTGAATAATATATAATACCTTTTTCTTTATTATAGTGACAAATATTTCTTTATATAGAGATCATAATAAAATGAATCCATCCTATAAGAATATGGATTATGACCTAGCCAAATAAGGGTATAATACTACAAGTAACCAAAGTCCTATTAGTCAAGGTCGTTTAGTTATCTTTGCCTTCAAGGGGATCTTGTAACCAAATGGGTGTGTAAAGTTTCATAACCATGTCCTTTAATAATGATAGACAGGTCTCCTCTATGTTCAAGAAACAAAATATGTTCCTACGAGGCACCGATGGTAGGATGTGAATCCTAGTAGCAGGTTGCTACTGTAGGGTGCAGTTTGGTTTACAAAATGTAACGTAAATGAAAATGGTAATGGTTCACACTCCATTACCAGCGGTAACAAGTTTGAATAGGATGATATCAGTTTCTAGTTTGGTATCTAATTACGGTTACCATTTATGTTACAAATATATGAACCAAACAGCACCTAGGTTCAAGTCCACATAAAATTAGGTGAGAAAACAACACAATTAGTGTTTTTTTCAAAAAAGACAAGGAAAACTTGAAGCAAAGTGCTATCTTTATATAGTTAATGCGGGTTAATGAAAAAAAACTTGGTGAAATATAGTAATGAACAAGAAATTAACAGTGAATAAATTGAGGCCCAAACATTTTTGTGTCGAACCAATTCACAAATCCATAGTTTAAATGGATCCACAGTGTCAAAGATATGCTAACTTCACTGGTAGCCACACAATCAACATAGATGCCCAAGTCTTCAAATATCGAAAAAACCTGCATAGGTTCAGTTACAACCAAAGATTGAAATAAAAATAGTAAACTCAATCATTCATGTGGTGATTATATCAAGCATTGTAATATTTGATAACGAAAAAATTGCCTTCCTCAATCTGAAAAAGATCAAAAATCACTGGTGAAAATTTCCAAACTCTTCTCCAAAATTTTGTTGCATCTGAAGGCTCTATAACTGTACAATAGTAGAAGCATGGCAACTACTTAAAGGCGTCAATCAGGTGTGTGTACCTAGATGACGTTGAACTTCCATTTCTTCTGTGTGGTGGCTCCCATGGTCCTGGTCGCGTTCTCGTGGTAGGAGTTGAGGAGGGAGATGATGTTGTGGGAGCCGGTGTACAGTCGCGTCATGAGGATGGCGAGCTCGTTTGCCTCTGTGCCGGAGCTAGTTATGGCTGGGGTACGACGTATGAGTTCTGGCGTCGACCCTTGCGATGTCGTGAACCAATTCGGAATGGAAGAGGAGGTAGGGCATGGCACACACCTGAGATCCTGTTGGGTTTGTGATACTGCTGTAGCGACGCCGTTGGCGCGACGTAGGTGGTGACGAGCAAGACAACGACGACGATGTGCAGCCTCATTTGGCTTGATCCCCCTGCTACTGTTGTAGATGCCCGAGAGCTAACCAAGATGCCCTCATCACCATATATATGGGGCAGGAAGGGTGGGTGACGGCCATCGCGGAGGCAGTTGCGCCGTTGCAGCGAGGACGGAGGCGAATGATAAAAACTAAAATCCTGGCGACACGAATTGTGGTGGTGGTAGGACTACCAGATCTGGGTGAGGAGGGTGGTGCCTGGAGAGAAAGGGGAGAAGGTGAAATGTGGAGGGAGAACTGAGAGCATGAGCAGAATCGGGAGCCGTCGCCAGTGAGGAAGCTCCTGGAAGGGAGCTGTGTGCGCGAGGTCGGCGCCAGGGCTGACGCCACCGCGGACGCGTGCAGCGACATGGCGGGAGGACGGTGCTGAGGCGAGGCAGAGCTAGGCATGGATGCTGGAGCTGGATGGGCGTGCGCCTCGATGACACGGGGGGCGGGGGTGGGGGCTCTGGGGGATGGGCACGACAATCTCGGGTGGGGCGTGGCGGCAGTCTTGGGAAGAAGGGGATAGACAGGCGAGGAGGGTGGAGCGCCAGGGCGGGGGCACAGATTTGAGAGAGGCCGAGGCGACGTGGATTGCGACATTCCTTGCGTTTGCATGGAGCAGGGTAGCAGGGAGAGGGGCGTAAGAGGAGAGGTGAGAGGGCAGAACTATGGTGCACGGATGGTCTACATTAGAGGTTTATAGAATAATGGAGATATATAAAGGAGAAGTGCATCGATGTCCATCCCTATTATTTTTAGCAAAACCGTGGCATGTGCCCTGCTGCATCCTATTATAGTGGATAAAGTCTACAAAATGTAATAAAATTAGTACATCAAAAACATTTTAAAAATTTACAAAACATGCTTGGTGTAGCATTGGTTACATGATTCTCAACACGGGCACTCCTAAATAGTTATGTTCTTGACACTGCATTCATTGTTCATCCATTCCAGGATGCTTTGCCACATTTATAAATTATACATACTTTGATCTCTTCGACCCTCACCACCATTTTGCTTCTCGCTACCACCACCATTGTCACCGTCTTTTAGAAAACCTTATTTGCTCTCCACCGAGTTTACATAGAAAACACCTCTCTTTTACGACAAATTTCTAGATCTTTTTTAAGATTTAGTTTAAAAGCCATACCAACAGAACTGGATGGTTTTAGTGTTTGCTACACTAAAACTACTATTATAGAAATTGATTTTGTCAACAATAAGCCTATTTGCATTATCTTGCAAGGGAGCGATGCTCTTGAACACTCTCAGGACACTAAGGGCCAGTGGGCCACCTTGGACGCAAAGAGAGTCAAAACCAAGGGGAATTACATCCCATTAATAACTAATTATCTTATTCAAATCGCACCCATATGAATTACTCAACAAAAAGATATGATTTTAAAAAAAAAATTGAGTTTTCAAATTAGCCCTAATTGATGGTAATTGATATCATCATCAAAACCAGCGAAGATGCAAATATGGAGAATCAAGGGTTGGAGGTGACGAAGAATATGGTACTGCAAGAAAAAAAAACTACAATAAGATCCGTGAAAACGGGTTGTTAATTTGCAAATGATTTTTTGAGCGTGAAAGATGTGATATCTTGTTTTCTATTGGTATGCTCCTATTTAGGGGTGTAAATGGATATTCGAACTGTTAGGAAAAATTTAATATTTTAAAATAGATATGTATAAAATTTGATGCTAATCTCTTCTTATGTTATGTAGCACATTATTATAAATAAGAATAAAATTTTGTATAAATTATTTCATACATTATTTGCTCCATACAACAAAAAAGGTGAAAAAATATCCGTATCCGTATTCGATTTGTATCCGAAATTTATATTTATTATTTGAGAGGATATATGATAGATTTGAGGTTTACCTTTCATGAATCTTTACAAGCTCAATACTAAAAACTAGAATATAAATTTTCATAGCAGATTCTATATTCTATTAATTCACAATCAAAGAAAAAAGACCAAAAAACTGATATCCGAATAAGTATCCGTTTACACCCCTACTCCTATTATTTCTGCATAAACCTTTCGTGGCTACTATAATATATCGTTTCAATATGTGTTACGTTGTTTTTATATCTACCATTTTTTATACCCGTGAGAAAAAAAAATTTGTTGGATCGAGAATCAAACATGTACCTATGTCTATAAAAACGAACTTACACCTAAACCTACACTTTATAGAGTTTTTATCCGCAGAAATATGACCGTCGTTGGTGTCCCTAATCGTGAGTATAACCATACTTGTAGGCCGTTCGGCCCAACACAACCTAAAAACATTTAAATTTTAGAGCAGTACGACATGTAATAAATATAGACAGTCAGCCCACATACTCATCTCTCGGCCCACGACACGGCCGGGCCGCCGGGGTCGGGTGCGTCCACCGTCCAGTCGCGGCGGCCCGCCACGTCAACCGCTCCCCGATCATTCTCATCCACTCCTCTGCTTTCCTCAAACTCAAAGGAAAGCACGCGAGCAGCTTCCCTTGCACGCCTCCCTCTCCTCTCGTCCATCCGTTCCTCCCTTCCCCTGCTCCCCGGCTCTCCCTCCCCCCCATCCCTGCACGCCCCTTTTCATGCGCGAGGAGGGGCCGTGGGGACCACCACCAGCTCCTCCATCCGCGCGCATCTCGCGGTGGTGCTCCTCCTCCTCCTCCCCCTGCTCCCGGGGCGGGCGCTCTCCTGTTCCTCCTCCTCCTGCTGCTGGTGCCAGGGCCGGGAGGGCGGCGCGGAGGTGGCGCTCATGGGGCTCGCCGGGGACGGGTCGGCGGACACCGCCAACCTCAGGTATTATCCCCTCCCTCTCCCAGTCTTTCTGTTTTCGCTTTGGCCCCCATCTGTCCATCCGTCAATCCGGTTGCCTTCGCTACCCCTTTTAGGAGGCTATGACGCCTCGGAGCCGAGATCCATGGCATCGGGGATGGATAATGGATTACGCTGTACCACCCCCTCCCCCCTGCTTGTCTGAGGCCGTGGATTAGTGACGCCGCAATTGGGCACCGGGCTTGAGCGCGACCGGCCCATTCTTTCGTCTTGATCTGCGCGATTGATATAGTAACCTGACTTGTGGCCACTTGTTTGCTCACGTCGATGGTGAGGGCGGGTCACTGCCTGCCCTGGGATTGGGGTCAGATCGTTTGGTACCTCTCTCTTGCCTCTCCTCATGATTGTCGCTGCCAGCCACTTCTCAGGTTCCGGTGCCGGAAACGTCAGGATCTGCTAAGATTGGGGACATACATGACTGATCTAAGCTCCAGTAACTAAACCTCGTGCCTTTTGTTTTAATCGAGGATTCTCTAGGATTTCGTGTGCTCATTAGCCATATTGGCCTCGCTGATCTATTGGGGCACTTAAGTATACCCCTTGCAAACATTGCATCCATGCTCTTTCATACTAAATACAGACCTGACTAGCTAGATGTCTCTGTCCGCAGGTCTATATTTGGTGCTTGCTGGCAAACGGCTGTCGAGCTTATGTTGGTTCTTTATAATGTAATAACTTAGCAAGTTAGCATACTAGTGTGTTAGATAGACCGTATTCCATTCCAAACTAATTAAAACAGAAAGGAAAAGTTTCTGTTACTCTGATGAACTTGATGGGAGTTAGATCCTGGATTTTTTTGGAACATGAAGCGTCCAAGCTTCCTGTCAGCTCAATCAGTTTATCTATGCCATAGGAAATTCCTTGTACTGATTTTCTG
The DNA here is from genome assembly GCA_029449295.1 of Zea luxurians. Taxonomy (NCBI): domain Eukaryota; kingdom Viridiplantae; phylum Streptophyta; class Magnoliopsida; order Poales; family Poaceae; genus Zea; species Zea luxurians. Next base: position 14,498,512 of record JAOPSE010000053.1, read on the forward strand.
CCCTGTATATAACAGTGTGTGCAATGTCGCGTGAGTCTGAATACACACCTATTTGACACAATGTTTCCACCTGCAGTAATAGTGAAAATGGTCGGTTCAGTTATGGGGTTGCAAGTTCTCCCGGGAAAAGAGCATCGATGGAGGACTTCTATGAGGCAAGGATAGACGACGTTGACGGAGAGAAAGTTGGAATGTTTGGTGTGTATGATGGTATGTATTGCCTAGTGACATCTGAAATCATATCAATTCAGTTGGTTCTTCTAATGCCAGCGCTCCACGATGACATTGATATTTTCACTTATAAGGTGAGCGTGTTTTTTTTTCTGTTTCTGTAGGTCATGGAGGAGTCAGAGCAGCTGAGTACGTTAAGCAGCATCTTTTCAGCAATTTAATCAAACACCCAAAGTTCATCACTGATACCAAGGCCGCTATTGGTATGCTCATACTAACTATTGAGGACTTTTGACTTGTACACTGAGATATGATGGCCTTGATATTCTGCTGTTATTTTTCTGCAGCTGAAACTTACAACCGCACAGATTCAGAATTTCTGAAAGCTGATAGCACTCAAACTCGAGATGCTGGCTCAACTGCCTCAACAGCTATTATTGTAGGTGATCGTTTGCTTGTTGCAAATGTTGGAGATTCTAGAGCTGTTATTTCTAAAGGAGGACAGGGTAAGTTTATCGTCGTGACATGGCATATCTCAGTGTCTATTCCTATACTTACACATGTATCAGAAACTTCTGTATGCTGTGTATTTTCCTGGACGAGTATTTCCCCATGATGAATGGATGAACTGTGTGCGTTTGGTAGAGATCCAGATTCTCTCAAACATTTTGGGTTCAGTTTCTTCTTAGAAACGTTTCTTGTGCTGAATTGGAATCAGTTTCTCAAATCGTTTGTCAAGATTACAAGCTAATCGCATTCCACTTCAACAATTTTATGATATTTTCCCAATCTTGACCTGCAGCAATTGCGGTTTCAAGGGATCACAAACCTGATCAGACAGATGAGAGGCAAAGAATTGAGGATGCAGGGGGCTTTGTTATGTGGGCTGGTAATGGTTCCTCTGAATCTTTCAATAAAAAGAAACCATCTATCTCAGTATGTGCCGTTACTGTTATTTGTACTGTTTGATTATTCGAAATCTGTAGGGACATGGAGAGTGGGTGGTGTTCTCGCTGTCTCTCGAGCATTTGGTGATAAACTCTTGAAGCCGTATGTTGTTGCTGACCCTGAAATCAAGGTTTGTCATGCATTTTTGTTTTTACTATGGATTGCCTGGATATTTTTTTTACAAAAATATCATGGTTTGAGGAAATATGGTGCGTTTGTAATAAATGCCTAAAAACGGGGATCCCATCATAAGCAATGTCATACATCACTCCCTACCCCCCTGTAGCCATCTGAAAACGGCTTTTGCTATTACAATCAGGAGGAGGTGGTCGACAGCTCCCTCGAATTCCTCATCCTTGCCAGCGACGGACTCTGGGATGTTGTCACTAATGAGGTACCTACAGATGTTACTAAATATCTCCTTCGGTGCAATTGGTCTGTCTGTCTGTCACTCAACCTGATGTAATGTATTTTCCAGGAAGCTGTTGCCATGGTCAAGCCTATCCAGGACCCCCAGGAAGCAGCAAACAAGCTTCTCGAAGAAGCTTCCCGAAGGGGAAGCTCCGATAACATCACAGTTATCATCGTCCGCTTCGTAGACGGAACTACCGGTGAGAAATCAGGCGACGACAAAGAGACCACCAATGACCAACACTCGTAGCTGTCTCGTGTAGGGGATCCATCGTGCGTGTGTTCTTCTGGCTGTTGTACCTGATGTTCAGAGTAGACGCTGGCTGCTGCTCCGCAAGGAAACTGACTCCCCCGACCGCCGTTCATGCTCCTGGCTGGCTCGCTGGCCGCCTCGACGGGAACGCTGCCCTGCCGCAGAATGACGACTGGGGCTGGTGTTGTTGTTACAGTATGGTCCTTTTTTTTCTTTCTTTCCCCTTTCATCCATTAAGCTCTGTGATGTAGCTGCCCGTGCTGTTGATTCATGAAAAAAATCATGGTAGAGATTTTTCCTGGCAGTAAGTGACGTGCGTGTAAAACTGTCGAACTATTTGGACGAAAGCTGTACACTGCAGTATGTAACCATCAAAATCTCCCCTACATCCGCCTTGTGGTGTTCTGCTGTCATGCCTCCTGAAAATTGCTACCAAGCCGTGGATGGAGGTGATCGGTGTGCAAGGAATCGGAAAGCTCGAGGTTCTACAGAGCAAGTGCGTGGATTATCATACTATCAAGCGCATTGATTGGTACATATATGAATTTCGACCAAACAAGAACCAATATATGAATCTCGATCTAAACCGTAATCAGGAACATGCAAGTGCATGGAACTAAAAAGAATTCGTGGTGCTGACTGCTGACAAGTCCGACGACTCTTGTCTTGTGTCCCTGTCAACCCACCCACATTTTTTCCCCTTCAAGTACTTACTAGTTTAATTAGATTCACGCGCGCACCTGTAAAATAGTTGGTTTAGAATTGTTTATTTAAAGCTAGAGAAGTCTGGCTTATATGTACTGAATATATATAAAAAAAATATAAAACATGCGACTTGTATATATTTTGGAACCAGATGGGTTAGAGTCTCTATTATTAAAACCCCATGGGGTTTGAGCTCCTCCCCACGTTTCACGGGGATTTGCCCTTAGCGGGTGCTGACGAAAGCCAACACTTCCGCTGGCAGTACACAGTGTACCGTAGCACAGTTCTTCGTCCTCGTCCCTTTTCAGTTTCTCTTTCTTCGTCCCGTCAGGAATGCCCTCCTTCCTCTGAGATCCCGGAGTCACCCTCCTCTAAAGCCCAAACCTAAGCGGAAATCGATCGAGGACCAACCCTGTTTTTGGTTCCTCATTCCCCTCCACATGATGGTCGATCCCGCCACCGGTGCACCATGGTCCCCGCTGGCGGAGGTAGCACTGCGTGGGCGAACGACACCCCCCCCGGTCGCACCCGTGGTGGTCAGGCTCATCGTCTCATCGATGACGTGGAGGTACATCGCGACCGCGACAAGTTCGTCCTGGTCATCTTCTTCGGCGACAAGAGCACGGGTGGTTCCAGCCCAGCGAGCTCGTCCCCTTCGAGGACCGCTTCACCGAGAAGGCGGCCCAGGGCAGCAGCTTCGCCGACGCCGCGCTGGTGCTGGCGCTGCTCTGCCAGTGTAACAACCCTGAGGCCTCCTGCACCCACCCAGCGACGGCATTTTCTTCCTTGTCAATCTCCCGTCATTCGATACTGACGCTGACTACCACCACAACCAGACCCAGGCCGCGCGGCAGCGATTTGTGCGCAGAAGGAGCTCGACTAAGTGCTTGACGCTGCCACGGCTGATGGCTCAACGGGACGCGACGAAAAAGGCTGCACGCACCGTGCCAGGGATGGAGATGGCCACGCTGTTCGTACCGTCGCGCAGTGTTTTCGCCCATAGACAACCTACGCCCAAGCGTTCGAGACTTCGGGGTGGATCCCGAGCTTCCGCTTGCTGCGGAGCAGAGAGCCACGGCAGAGCGAGCTCAACAAGGTACCAACACTAATTTCAACAAGGTATCAACACTAATTGGTATACCAGTAATTTGTTCGTGTTTGCATAACATCGTCCCTACTAAGATTTGCTAATGACTTTTCTGAACACTTTTTATTCAGCTGTAAGAAACAAAGGCATATGAGCTACCTGCATCATGTATGAGTACCATGTGTCATTAGATGAAGCAGTATTCCTTTAACTTTTAGCTAAAGTACATGTGTTCTGTTTACCATGTTTTGTTCTCTCAAACCTGGATGTTAGCATTCAGACTATTCCAGATAGAAAGTTATTTCATGCATTACCGAATGAAACCATGAATTTTGTAGTATTTAGTGGGTATATAATGTATTATTGAATTGCTTTTGAAGACTATATATTTTGTTTTCTGCTTCATTGAAGGAACCGATTGAAGAAAGAACAGACACCATTTGCATCATCAAGTATCATTTAAGGTGTCATTATTGGGCACTCTTATTTAACCATGTCATAAGATCACCTTACAACATTAAAAATATTGAGAAAAAGTAAAGCTTCCTAATCGTTGATTGCAAACTAATGTTTATGTTGGCTTTTCACAAGAATTAGTTTCAACTTGTGGATTGTCATGCTTTCTTCTCTGAAAATATATTTTAGAAAATACAGTTTGTATTCAGTGCTGATGGGATTGATTTTATCATGGAATATATTTCAGAACCACTTTGGGGCCAATAGTGTCGTAACAAGGTTCGCCCTCGACTCGAGAACCAAGCTGTTAATGAGGCCACCTTCCGGTGTCTAGATTGCTTTGTTGTCCTATTCCTGTTACTATTTTCTACACTTACAGATAAGCCGTGTCGATGCATTTTGATCAGCTTCTTTTGTTCCTATGCAGAAGACCCCTATCGTGCCTTTTGATGGAAGCTATCCTCCATATTGTGCTGCTAATATAACATCTAGATATTTTTTACTGTAAGAACCCTCAGTGTAGGCTCCAAGCGGTAAGCACCACTGCAGTCTGCAGTTAAAATACGTGTTTCCTCTACATTGGTTCTGCATCTATTTAAGTTTGGCAATGTTCTGCTCAACAAATTTGGTTAACATATCAGCAACAATACTGTCTAGAAGACAATTTCTGCTAATGCCAACGTTTTGATCCTCCACTTGTGTGCAGCTTTCTCACCTTAGATGCATTTAAAATTTCTCTATGCACTGATAGACTACTTATGATAATCCAATGTTGATTCCAACAAACATTAGTGTCACTTCCTTTGGCTTAGAACCTAATTTTATAGATGTGTTTAAGAAGTATGCATTCGCGGCTTCCCACCACTCCCTAATGTTGGTGCGTGCTGTTTTGACCACCAATTCGTTCTGAAAATTTTAGGTTTCAAATGCCAATACATTTTATGGAGATGTACATGTTAGAAATATTTTTCTAAAAACTTGGTTAGGAGATGTCTGACTTAGAACCAAGAGCAGCGAGTTCAGTTTAAAGGCATTCATAAGCCACTGTACCACCATAATGTAGAACACTGGAGATGGCTACCTGAACTTATGCTGAGAATCAAGAATGTTTGAGTGCAGTGGAGCATGATTCTCTATTTTGTGCTGTGACAACTGTCAATTATGGTGAAGCAAAGTTTTCTTTAGTAACTCGGCTTTTGGTCGATATATTGTATTGCTACCATAAACTTGTTAAAATATTTTACATGTTGTTAAGAAATGGATTGTGTTCATCAACCTTTTTGGTACTCTTAGCCTGTTCAGTTCAAAAACCAATACACAAATTTCCTATATTCTCTAGCATTTGTTTACTTAGTTAGGGAATGGTTGTGCCTCTCCCAAACATTATTCGTTCTATATCAAGCTTTAGAGTTCAAGTTCACAAACAGTCATGACGTATGCATTGGACTGTCCCATTGATCTAAAATTGATACTACTCTCTGTTTCTGCTTATTATATAAACTGTCTAATTTACTATACATTAGCTTCTATCTTTCGTCACTATAGGGCGCCCGACGGGCGCCTCATGTTCTAGTAGGGGTGAGTTGGTGGTGCCTTGCCATGAGCTATTCGGTCAGTCGTAGTAGCGTGAGTGAGGTAGCTAGTCTCGACCCTACTTGAAAATGGGGATGCGAAAAAAAAAGCTAGAGTGGTAGAGGCCATGACATGGGTCTCGGCAATCTTATGCCTTGACTACTCTAATTGCATGACGAGGCACACATGCATCCGATTCAGGGGTCAAGCTTTGCATTGGGCCTGCGATATGGAATGGACTACTTGGCCTGACCTCGCATTGCATAAGGATTCTATATATCCGCTGTTTGGTATAACTTATCGCACAGTTTCTTTAAACACAAGTTATACCATCACTTCATCTGCTTCCCGTACCGATCGACTGGACAAGTGTATCGTCAGCCTCAGTGCAAAAGGTGCGCGTTCTGTGGTAGTGCCTGTAATTTAAAACCAAAATAATTAAGCAACCAGCTGGTCATGGGATGGAGGGCCGACAACTATCAGCATCTCTACTAATCCTTAAGGATGGACGGAGGGCGTCCACCACCTCACCGTGCCCCCGCCCGCGATGCACGCCCTGCGCGCGTCTTCCTCCCGCCCGCGATGCACGCCCCGCGCGCGTCGCCCTCCCACGCCAGGCACCCCGCCCCCTCCCCCGGCGCGCCGTGATGCCCGCCGTCGGGTATCCCGCCCGCCCGCGCGTCCGCGCCCGGAAATCTCGCCTCGGCAGCAATGGAAGCTCTGCACGTCCGCCACCGGAAATCTCGCCTCCGCAACATCCGCGCCCTCCTCCTCTCCCCAGCACTGCGGGCAGAGCATAGACGTGTCCCGTCCCGTCCGCGGGAACGGCCCCCACTCCACGCAACCGCCCGTCCGTCACACCGCCTGCGCCACCACCTTCTCCTCAGCCGCCGTCAATGGAAGGAGCGCGCGTCCAGCCCGCATGGAAGGTACGCGCCCCTGCGCCCCCAAATCGCGCGGAGGCATAGAAGGTCCGCGCGTCCGCAGCCCCTACGCTACCTCCTCCTCAGACGCGCGGATGGAAGGTCCGCTGCCCTGCGCCCCTAAATCGTGCAAATGCATGGAAGGTCCGCGCGTCCGCAGCCCCTACGCCACCTCCTCCTCCTCATCTCCCCCTCACTGCGCCGCCAACTCCTCCTCGGACTCACGGATGGAAGGTTCGGGTCCCTGTATACGCTGCCATCTCGTGCGTGTGAGGAAGATGAGCTTCAACAAGTTTGTTGTTAATCTTCTTGTTTGATTGTACCATCTTATTTTGTGTTTGATTCTAACCTGCTATTGTTTAGTTAGCCTTTTAAATCCATCGCTTCTGCTGTTGTGTTTGCCCTCTTTTTTTTGTTTGCTCTAACCATGGACGCAGGCTCTCACTCGATCTCCTCGGAGAAGAGCCACGTCGCCGCGCCCCGGCCGCCGCCACAGGAGGCGGGCTTCCGCCCCTACATGCCATCGCTGAGCTCGGGATCCCGTAACCCGTCGGCCAAGTGCTACGTGAGTCCATTCTCTTGCTACTTGGGCAAGCAAGGTGGGTGTTCGATGGTTTGCGTGACCAAGTTTGTCTTGTTCTCCACTTCTCTTGTTTGTGTCCTGCACGGCGACAGGTTCATCCCCGACAGATCGGCGATGGACATGGACATGGCACACTACCTGCTCACAGAGCCCAGGAAGGATGAGGAGAACGCGGCAGGCATGGTGGCATCCCCGTCCAAGGAGGCATACAGGAGGCTGCTCGCGGGGAAGCTGTTCAACAACCGGACACGGATCCTCGCCTTCAGGAACAAGCTGCCAGAACCCGAGAACGTGTCTTTCACCAATGTCGCTTCCTCCAACCTGCAAGCCGAGCTGACCAAGCAGCGGCGCCACATTCCCTAGGTACGTGTAATAGCTCTTCTGATTCCACATCTAGCAATCTTATGCAACAGTGTAGTGGCATGTGAAAATGGTGGATCACTGATGCGGTTGAGTCAAAATATGTACAGTCTGCCGAGAGGACCCTAAACGCACCAGAACTTGATGATGACTACTACCTCAACCTGCTTGACTGGGGGAGCAACAACATGCTGTCCATTGCTTTGGGAAACACCGTGTACCTACGGGATGCATCGAGGGGATCCACATCCAAGCTTGTGACCATCGATGAGGACAGCGGTCCTATTACCAGCGTTAGCTAGGCTCATGATGGTCGACACATTGCTGTTGGGCTCAACTCGTCCGGTTGTCCGGCTGCTGAAATGTGGCCAGTTCCCTGACGACGTGGCTGTGGTTTGAAATACTCCGGCTCGCCGCCCACTGCCTCGTTGCACGTTGCAGGTGAGTGAGGTTCTTAGATTCCCCCAAACTCAGCCCATCTCTGACGATCCATTGTTCATCCATAAGAAAATGCATCCTTTTTGTACCCAGTTGTTACCTACCTGCAGAGATGCATGCTTTTACTGCCTCATTCAGTTATGGTCGTGTACATTTTTTGAAAACTAGACATGTTCAGGCAAAAAACTAACATGACCAATGAATGCCAGCGAAGTGACTACATCTACATATAAACCACATACTTGCAGTAAAAACATCACATGAATACCTTGGTACTGCTCAATTAAATATCTTCTAAATGAGAAAATTATGAATATCTTTGATGGTCGTGTACATTTACAGTTGTCTCTTGGTGTGCTAATAGCTTCTCGATTTTTCAGTTGACCATCACTGACAGGCACGGGTTCAAGTTTTGTGTTAATAGCTTCTCAATTTTTTCAGTTGTCTCTTGTTGTATCCATAACCTTGGATGTCTACATGTAAATTATGAATATCTTTTGTTAACTTGGCGTTGTGTCATATGATTTGAAAAATGTAGATTATTTCTGTCCTAATTGCAAATCAAAAGGTAAAACAGTTCCAGCTATTGAAAATTTGAATAGTTCCAATACTTCAGAGTAAGTCATTTATTGCTCCCTAACCAATGGATACAAAGCAACTTGAATGAAGGTTTGCTGGTATAAATTACTTGGCATATTGCTATGGTTGGCAACCCTTTTTCTTAATTTAACGAGGATATTTCCTCTGCTTCTATGGAATCCTTCTCTTACTAAAAGATAATTCTTAGTCCCAAGACATAATGCAGAGCTAATACTTGAAACCTCAGTTTTGAGCAGATTAATCGCGGTGCATGGTCAGCCTAGCTTGCCAATCTCTTTTGATTTGATCTATATTTGAGCGTGGCTCCTGTTGAGCTTCACCCAGTCATTGCTTTGTTTTTCCTTTTTTAGAAATAAATCATATAGCCATTGTCACTCCTTAAACTAATTTAGTTAGGCCATCAGTTGGGTTTCATGTGCTGCGACCACTTGCTTAGTTAGTCCTTAAAAAAACTCGCTCTAAAATTTTGACCACCTTGCCACATCGAACTGCCAGCTTAAGCAGTTCATCAGTAGCTCAATAGAACTTGAGCATTTAGTAACTGAATATTGTATGGTGGAAAAGAACTCAAGAAGTAGTTACTTCGAGCATTCTGCAAGAGTTGCACAGCATCACCAAACAAGCACTATGAAACCTGACAAGCCAATTGACTTGCTTAGGAAGATGGTTGCTATCAGATATTTTTCACATACGCAATTAAAGAACTTTTATTTAGAACAAAACTAAACCAACATATTTTAGAATGGTTATAGGTTTCAGGATAGCCTAAATGCAAGGATAGCCTTAATCCTGAAACCTGTGTCAATGTAAAATCTTGAATCATGATACCTCGATTGGATGTGTTGACTGGTTCTTATTTTCCAGCTTACATAAGGAATGCTCAGATTCTTAGTTAATGTCAACCGATTCATTTCTGTAACTATGTTCTGTTTTTGCATTTTGTTAGAGCATTTCTCCAGCTCCACCAAAATCACTATCAGGTGCTAAAGATGTGCCTGTTCCTTCAAGGTCGCTGCAAATTGATAGGTTCATTCCAGCCCCCCAAGATTATCGCAAGTTGATAAAGCTGCTCTGCCTTCTTCAGAACTGCCACATATATCTCCAGCTACTAATTCTGAAGCCCAAGGGGCAACTACTTCTAGGAAGGTCACAGTCAGCTCAGTTTTGGAAGTTGCTACAACATCGAGGCCTTCAAGTGCTCCTCTGTTACCCACACCAAGATCAACTGCACCAGTTGCTTCACATATTCAAACTTCCACGTTGCTTTCCCGTTCGATGAGTGAGGCAGCTGGGAGAAGGTCAGTAAATGATCCTTCCTTTTTCTGCCCCATCTTAGGGGGTGTTTGGTTGCCCCTGCTAAAGTTTAGCCCGGGTCACATCAAGCGTTTGACTTTCAAATAGGAGTATGAAATATAGACCCAACCAACTGGACTAGATTCGTCTCGTCTTTTAATCTTCGGCTGACAAATTAGTTTTATAATCCGACTACATTTAATACCCGGAACGGAGGTTCAAACATTCGATGTGATAGGGGCTAAAGTTTAGTTTGGGGTAACCAAACACCCCCTTATACTCCCCAGACCTACCGAAATGCAATAATTGGTAAGACTGGTCTGGCTACTACCTCTGCAAGCCTTGCATATCAGTCCTATTCTCTGGGTCAAGATACTGCTCCTTCACAGCCTCTATCAGCATATGCATCAAGCACAACAGTCATGATGCCTCCTGCTGGAAGATCTGATCAATCATCAGCAAGGCATGGATTCAAGCCTGGGTCTGGTAAGCTAGAAGCACATGACAGCTGGCAGCAGTGGAAAGGTGATAATAATGTTGAAATGCATCTCTGGAGGGATCACACTCCCTATCAACAAATGACCAGGAGTCAAGCATATGACCAATCTCGGAGGGACGATACTTATCAGCAAACATGCAGCAGAGGAACAGAAAAGTTCAGCAGGCACGCAGGACTGCAAGCTAGGCAGTTCCAAACCGAGACACCCGCCAGCCATGTCTGGCACCAACAACAGGGGCAAGTGGCAGAAGAGTTTCCACACCTTGACATCATAAACGATTTGCTTGAGGAGGACCAGATCAACGGCAGTATACCAGAGTCATTTCGTCAAGATTACAATGTGTTTGGCCTGCCATTTTCACCAAGAGGAAACGTGTCAGATATGGGAATGGCTTCTGTTAGAAGTCCTGCTCGGTTCAATTCAACCAAGTATGAGTATGACGGTGGATTCTCGGGGGCTTATGACATAAATGTGATCAATGGGTTGAGGGAACGACAGTTTCCCTCGTTGGATAGTTACTCTAATGGCCTGTTTGACGTGAGTGCATCAAAGCCTTGGCTGAATGGCTCTCCCAGCCCATCATTGATGAGCCTTGGGGTTAACACAAATGGATACCACCCCCAGGTTGCGGACTACCCCAGTGTGGGAAATGGGGTGAATGGAGTCTCCTTGTGGCGCCGCCATGCTAACGGGCGCTGGTAATGCGAGGTGCTTGTATACAATCATACAAATGGAATAATGTTTGTTGTACCAAATGGTTTCAGGTCTGAGCTGATGTGCCATGTAATTAAAAGTTTTATGTTTTAAAAGGGAAAGAAAGCGATAAATGCTGCAAAATTTGCCCCGTGATTTGGTTAATTTGATTGCTTTTCTGGTTAAATTCTGTCCTATAACGTTCTTAAATTTCAAAGCTAAATTTAGCAGTGGCCGGTGGGAGAAAGCTACTTGGAAACTCAAATCCTAAAATTAGTCGCAGATCTCCATCTCTAGGATAATGTTCAAGATACCTGAAAGCTTGGTCATATCCTTAGCACAAGATGTGTAACCATCAATAGAGGTCTTGAAGAAGACATAAGCTCTATTTTAGAATATATTACATGATGAAAATATTGCAAAACACCAAGATTTTTTATTAATACGATGCAAGCTACCAAAAGATATTACATGATAGAAATATTAAGAATAATGTACATGTAATCGACTGAAAAGTGGACCTACACAATAATCATTAGAATGACATCTCAGTAAGCAATGAATCCAAGTGTTTGCACGACACTAAAAAGAGCACAACAAAAGCGAAGCTGTATCGTACCAGGTAGCTTGCATCATATTAATAAAGCTCGTTCCTGATGGTTGACTTGCCTACACCGGGCAGCCCAATTACCCCAATCATCATGATTCGGTTCCGTTGCATATTTGTTATAATTCGGTTCCGTTGCAACGCACGGGCACTCACCTAGTCAGTATATATGGATGCACGTCGTTTTCGTCGTGCGCAATTCGCATCCGCGTCGTCGTCGGATCGGAGCTTTGACTGTTTTGTCGATCGCGAGTGACGTTCGTAGCTAGTAGTAAGCTAGCCTATTACCAAGGTACGTAGACGCGTTCCACGACGACGACGATCCGTGTATACATTTACGGTGCAGGACACATGTGCATGCATGCATATGATGGTGAACGGCACCATTTTTTTTTTTTGCATTTTAGCCATTTTTTAGTTTTATCTTCATAAATACGTTTTTTACAGTTTTATTTAAAAAAATTCTAAAACTGGAAAAGAATCTGCAAAAGGGCATATTTATGAAAAAAAAAAGTGAAAAAGGGGCTAAATTGCAAAAAGTTGGGTGAACGTCACTTAAAAAAATAGAGCGGTGATAGTCTTGGAACGGGCGGTCTAGTAGGGAATCATACCGTATGCAAATAAACGTCGGTTGATGTACAGGACTACAGGAGAGAAGAGAGAGAGAGAGGAGACAAGAGCTCTCCTCTGCAAACAATAATCAGATGGATAGACGAGATTGATGGATTCAAGAAGATTCCAGGAAGAAGGTATACGGAAGAATGTTGTCAAGATGATCGAGAAGCAGTGGTATACTATACGAGCTAGATGGGGACAGGGACATTGACCAGCGCGTCGTGTGACGTGTGGGAGGGGGAAGAGGAGAGCAGAGCCGCCGCACACGCATATGGACTTTCCGGCTCTCGCTAGCAGGAGTACAGACACTCATCCGTCCACCTATCCGTCATGCATGTCGTCCTTTGCTGCACTGCACCCGATGGACGCATATCATGTGACCGTGCGTTGGCACGTCTAGGTTACAATTATATATTTTTTTTATTTCTAAACTTTAAGTTATTATGTGTTGTTTGACGTGGTTAGTCTTAAATTTCTGAAGCACACTATTTTTTGCGGGCGTTGTGTGGGAGGGTTTAGGTGGGTAGGCTGCCCCAATCCTGGTTCTGCCATTCTCCTGACTCGTTTCCCATTCCCCCTAATGGGATTCGAACCCGCGACCTCTCAAGTAAATGTGCTCGTAGCTACCACTACACCACATGTGTGTTTATGTTAATATTTGTTACAGTAAAAATATCTACTACATCTCTCCCAAAGCCCACCTGCTACTCTTACACAATGTGTATTAGTAGATAATTATCAACGAGATTCCCGAATTATATTTTTGGATGGAGAGAGTAGTATTTAAAGAAGAGTCTTGCATGCAACTTCTTTTGTTTGAATAAGTTTTCAACTTAAATTCTTTTTTTATATGTGTGACATTTATTCTCCGTAATATTTTGTCCATGGATCTGACTTGTGAGTCATTTTTATAAACTAACGCCAAAGATGAATCCATGTTTCTTACTTGGAAACCCCGAACAAACACCACTGACAGGAGGCGCTCGTGTTGGCGTCGCTCATCGACAATGAGAAGAAGCTTGGCAACTGCCAATTCGACCTCTGGAAGCAGTCCTACTTGGCCGCATGCGTCGCTATGTTCGGCAAGCTCCGGCGCAGCCGTCGCTTGGACGCGGTCCAGAGCGGCTACACCGCTGTCCATATTCAAACGAGGGACCTCATAGTCGTTGCCAACGCCGGCGACTCTCGGGTTGTTCTGGGCACCGCATCCGACGACGGCGCCGTCACGCCATCTAGCTCATCATCCACCTGAAGCTCAACCGGCCACGTAAGTCGCTACTGACCGGCCATAAATTCTTGTGCGCTGGGACGACGGTTGTTGTTGATGTTGTGTGAGTGTCCTCGAACAAGATGTATGTAGAGGAGTAGCACATCTGGAGGTGTAACGGCTAGGTGTACTACCTCGCTGATGAGCCCGGGGTGCACTTCGTTTAGCAGCCCAGCCAAAAGTCATCGGTACTCGCCATGTCACGCGCGTTCGACGACTACTATATCAAAGACTGTGACGTCATCTTAGCGACAGAGGTGACGCAGAGGAGGACCGACAACAATGACCACTTGCCATCGCCGAGGTAGCTTTTGTGTTGGCCTGCCTTTAATTCTCTTCGCAAACGCACACACTTGCCTTTTTATTTAAGCAAACATGTATGGTTGTGCGTGCCTGATGACTGATGATGTACGAGGGAACTTCTACCGATAGGTGTGACACGTGCTCTCCAATGATGAGACCATGCAAATCATGTTATATATCGAAGTCTGTATGATACTGATGGTTGTAATGTAGTAGTGAAACAGTTAAATTAAAATAACAAACTTTATATATGGCTAGGACCACAAATGAATTATGAAACATTTTCTTATAAAAATATAAGACACATTATATATATAAGTTATCATGGTATTGTGTGTTTCCGCTGCAACGCACGGGGCACTCATCTAGTAGATAAATTAAGCGGATAGTTTAGCCTGCAAATTAACCAAGCGCAGATCAACTCCACCTTTGTGCTTTCGACAGCGGTAGGTCGTGGACGTTGACCCAGCTGCTGCCGCAACACAACACACATGCAGTTTCCACATGTGTGAGGTCAGCTGGCGCGGAGCGTTTCTCGTCACATATCCATCGATCAGCGGCCGCCGTGTACGACGACGAGTCGGCGTCGGTTGCACGGCGTGCGTGCGTGCATGCAATATTCGCTTCCTATATACGTACGTACGTATCCATCTAGCTACTAGCAGTGAACAATGCATATATGTGTGTGAACAATGTTTGCCGGCAATCAGGCCAGCAGGGGGAGACCGACGACGATGTATTCTCGCTCCCGGCTTGTTGGTACTACTACCTGCTAGTACGACGTCGTGTACGTGTCCTGCGCCCGCGTCCACGTGGACAGCAGCAGGCAGGGCGCGTGGCTGCGACACGTACGAGTACGACTACTCTGCATGCATGCACGACAGGTTGGTCAAGCTAGCTAGCCGCGCAAGAAAACCCCGCACTGTCCTCTCCCCTAAGCCTGCCGTCGTCGTGTGTGGAATGGAACCAGTCGTCGCTTGGAAGATCCGATCGATGAGCAAGCGCGCGCATGCAGCCGCGAGCCGCCGGCAGCGCTCCCCACCTACCGTACCGTACCGAACCCGTGCAGCCCATGCATGCGCGCTCCATGCTTGCGCTTGACTGCACACGGTCTACACTGCTCGCTGCTGACGCTCCCGCGCTCGAGCCGCTGTCCATGTACTGTTTGGTTGAGGAGCCAACTAGAATAATAGAGCCGTTCCATCCTTGATTCTAGGAACGAAACGCTCTGTTCTGTGTTTGGTAAGCTGGAACGGAGTGACTCTTTTTTATTTGGTTGTAGAGTGAACTAGAACAGAGCGGCTCTGTTTTTTGTTTGGTTGCAGAGTGAACTGGAACAGAGCGGCTCCCTAATTGGAGCCACTCCGTTCTCGTTACTTTGTAACCAAACAACAATAAAACTAGAACAGAATGACTCCGTTCTACTTGACTCTTCAACCAAACACTAACCAGTATCGTTGCATGCAACAAGAAGAAACGACGAGTCAATCGCGCGCGCGCTCGCTCGCTCGATGATCGCCCGATCATTGCGTCCGTCGCGTGCGTGCGTGTCAAGTGTCAGCCAGTAATAATCACTTAACTAACCTACCCAGCTAGCTTACTTGTGCGTTTAATTATTCGTATGCCCGTGCGTCACATACACACTGTGCATGTGATGTATCCTTGAGCCAGTCTCTAGCAGCTCGATCGCACGCATGTTTGCCCCTCGATCGAGATTATTCGGAGCCCACACTGCTTTTGACCGTCCACGCATGTACGCGCGTAACTACATATTTCATATCTACTAGACATGTATGTGGAGCATTGATATGGTCGTCACATCATCGACATCACGCCAAAGAATTGGGGGCCTTTTTTTTCCCCAGTGACGACGTTATTTGGCAGTGCAGAGTACATCAGGACTGAAATGTCCCATTCGTTTGAAACTATTTTCTTTTGGAGACGAGTAGTCATCTGTCTACAGAAAGATACAAAAAAAACTTCAATACTTAATCAAAATATGTATAAAAAAACAGGAAACTAATGAGGGATATATACCAGCCATTTTTTGAAAAAAAAAGGTTATTGTAGACTGTTCTAAATTAAGGAACACTTTTGTGTGTGTGTGTGGTGTGGAGGAAGAAAAAAAACATATTACCTTAAAACTACTGGTTTAATTTCCATAATAACAAGTTCTAGCAATGCGAACAGTATCTAACGACGTCGAGCTAATCGCGCCTGGAGTAGTTTGTTGCTATAGATTTACGCCAAATAAGTAATCACAACACTATCTTAAATTGTCGCCATCGGTTTCCCACCTACAAGGCCTCCCTCCCAATCGTGAGACAGACACCTGATCTTGACCGTCCGAGAAACCGACGACTTGTCTGCCTGCCTGCCACTGCAGCAGTTGTTTCCTGTTCTTGGCATTTATTCCAATCCAACCACGCACGCATCAACGTGTACGTACTAAAACTCCCGCCATTACCCCCCATTCATTAGCAACCTTAATTGCCCTTCATTAACCCCCCCACCCACACGAAACCGTACTACGACCTTGTCCCCTCCAATCCGCCACCATCAGCTGGTTGTTGGTGTGGAACGAACGCTGCTCGTGTGCCACTGCCACCTATATATATAAGCGGACTGCGGACGCAGCACCCTGTGCACCTCGAGCCTTCTAGTTCTAGGCAGCAATAGTCCATCTTCGCCATGTCGAGCCTCACCACGGCCGGCAGCAGCAGCATGGAGGAGCACTGCTACTCCTTGTCCGCGGAGGAGGCCGTCGGCACGCACCTGTCCCTGGGCCTGGGGATCGGCGGAGGAGGAGATAATGAGAGGATGCTAACGCTGCCGCCGTCTCGGACGGTGGTGCAGCTGTTCGGCGAGGTGCTGTCGGTGCAGGACGGTGACGAAGCGCAAGCGCAAGCTCTTCGTCATCACCACACGGGCCGGCCGACGGCGGCGAGCAGGAAGAAGAAGAGGAGGGACGCCGCCGCTGCCAATGGGCATCATCATCAGAGCAAGAAAACCAGGACGGCGGCGTGCCGAGACGACGGAGGCGGCAGGAAGAAGCTCCGGCTCACCGCCACGCAGGCCACCCTGCTCGAGGACAGCTTCCGCGCCCACAACATCCTCTCTCACGTATGTCGCATCCATCCTGCGCCCATGCATGCATACGTATTTCTCCGATCCAGTCTTCCTTCCATGCCTCAATCCAATCCATCGGCGACCGACTAATGACTACAAACCCGCCGATGGGTCGAATCTACCAGGGGGAGAAGCAGGAGCTGGCGCGGCAGGCGGGGCTGAGCGCGCGGCAGGTGGAGGTGTGGTTCCAGAACCGGAGGGCCCGGACCAAGCTCAAGCAGACGGAGGTCGACTGCGACCTGCTCCGCCGCTGGTGCGCCCGCCTCTCCGACGACAACGACCGACTCCGCCGAGACCTCCGCCGGGCGGCGGCGGGCCCCGGCGCCGTCGTCTGCGCCTCATGCGGCGCCGACAGGCAGCTCGATCGCCCAGTCACTCACCTCACCTGACCTGACACCTGACGCCTGACGGCCGTCAACAATATTCGCCCGTGGAATGAAACACCATATGCTTGCTTGTACTGGTGACCACCATTCTTCCATTTTTCTCTCTGTACATATAAGTGGAGCAGCTAGCTAAGCTAGTACTTACAGTACTAGTGACCACCATATATATGCTTATTAATTAGGTATGCATGCATAATACTAAAGGTAATTAATTACTACTACTTTACTATATATATTACAAACACGAGCTTATTGATTAACTCGTTCCAAAATATGTATTCCATATACATCTAAGAGAGAGGATTTCAATTGACCACCAACATATGTATGTTTGATATAATGGGCATCGACTATCGCGGATATTCTTCAAATTTGTGTCTCTGTCCGTTCACTCTTTTAATTTAGCGTGGCTTTCATTGTTCATTTCATTAATTTGTTTGTTTCCATGTGTTCTCTTCTTCATTTGTTTGCTTTTAACTGGACTGGACTTGATTAGCTCTCGATGTACAAGTCCCTGATTGTTGCTTAGTGATTTTTTTTAAAAAAATTCTTTTGAAATAAATAAAATATATATCCATGCTTAATGATCCTTTGAAGGATTGTGTCAGAATCTGACGTCGAGAAGCGACTACGAAATTCTTTCTAACGATTACGAGCTGCTGAATAATCATATCGTGTGTATTATACAATCATGCCAGTAAAGCATGCATGCTCCTGTGTGTTAGAATTGTATGACATACTATAAGAGGAGAAACGTATGGCCAGTCGGCTCAGTTGATCAAAGAACTGATCTCTGACAAACGCCGGCCGATAGCAGGGATCATGGAACAAGAAGAACTACCAGTCGGATCGGACATCAGTAAATAGTAGTAACCGATTTTACACTACTGTAGTTCTGTTCCTCCCTAGTTCACTGGCCATGAAGTTCCCCGTCCTCTGCTCCATTTCTTCTCGCTCCGCTCCGCCAAGCCAACCAATCCATCCGCGGCGCCATGGAGTGATGACGCAGGGCGCATATATATACAGAGCAAGAGCGACAGAGAAGCCCCACGCGCGCGAAGCGCAAAAGCACGGGCGATCGTTCTTGTCATCGGTTGTGCATGCAACGGGTTGGAGCCGGTCGGCACGGCCCGCTTGTCGTAGACGCCGCCGCGCAGGTCGGGCCAGCTTTCTTCACTTGCTTGCTGCACCGCGCGATGGCAGCGTCCAAGGCGGAGACACGCGCGCCGCCGAGCGGCGCCCACCGTCCTGTCCTCATGGCGGGCGCGGGGTGTGGAAGTGGACGTGTGTAGGCTAACGTGGGCGGAGGCGAGGGAAGAGACTAGTGGAGCGTTGTCACAACTCACAGTGGCGCAGACTGCACTGCCGACGCCGAGCCCGAGTAGCAGGCTGGCTATCAGCAGTTGCCACTGCCAGGTGTGGCGCGTCGAAGCAGGAGACTGGTGAGTGAAGTTAGGAGCTGAAGAAGTCATGGACGACGATGATATTTGTTAGATCTTTTATTGGCTGAACTCATTTATTGAATAAACTCTATGATATGTAATGGTGAAGAATACCAATAGTACTGTTGAGTACCATTTTAAGTGCGCAGAGTCCGGACAGTCCGCGTCTATGGGCCGGACGGTCCGCGCAGGCGCAGAACAGATTAGGGTTTCGAGTTTCTTGCTATGTTTGTTGGCGAAACTCTCGGGATAAGCTCGGAAATTAGTTTGTAAAGGGTCCAGCCCCCCTCCTCTATAAATAGAGAGGTATACGGCCGATTTGTAATCATCAATCGAATCAATACAACTTCTATTTCGTATTTATTTCCTGTACAATTAGGAGTAGTTCTAGTCTAGTTCTAGTTTAGCCTCTCAATCCCCAAATTCTCTGTCTCTCTTCGACTCTACGTCGATTAGAGGAGTCTAGGTCGGTCTACCCGAGCCTAGACAACTCCTAGGATCTCTCCTCCCCGACGGGGTCCCTCCCGGGAGCGAGATCCAGGCGCTGCCGGCGATCTTCCGCCGCCCCTGCGCACGCGCGGACCGTCCGGTCGTCAGGCAGGGAACCCGAGCTCCTACACCAGGTCGCGGACCGTCCGACCCTGTGCCGTGGACCGTCCGCGCCTGACTAGAGAGCACCGCCGCCTCGCGCCAGGTCGCGGACCGTCCGGCCCTGGGCCGCGGACCGTCCGCGCCTGACCAGAGAGCACCGCCGCTGGTTCTCTTGAGTAATTGACGCCTCCAAAAAGGCGTCAACATACTTTTTGGCGACTCCACTGGGGACAACACATATAGACCTATCAAATCGGCCCTCAATGGCCGGTTCAAAAGATAGCTCTGAGGTTTCCACCAGCAATATATATCATCACACCGACATGGGAAACCTTGCCGGCTGAAGAACAGCTCCTGTTCGAAGAGCGCCAGGAGCAGCTGATCCAAGAAGCAAAGGCGAAGTTCCTATCCGACTTCAAAGTGGACAGGAACAACAAAGTCGTTCGGCAACGGGCGACAGATCCGGCTTCGCTCCGACCTACTACGATTACCCCCAATGTAAGTAACACCAACGAACTCCAATCTCTTAG
The DNA here is from genome assembly GCA_029449295.1 of Zea luxurians. Lineage (NCBI taxonomy): Eukaryota > Viridiplantae > Streptophyta > Magnoliopsida > Poales > Poaceae > Zea > Zea luxurians. Next base: position 14,518,375 of record JAOPSE010000053.1, read on the forward strand.
AGCTTACATAGACGAACAGCGAGAACAGTTACAACGTATCGTAGGGGATATACAAAATGATCATAAAAGACTAGTGCGTGTGCTTGATGAGTCTACTATGGCAAATCTTCCTTCGCACGAGGTTGAATTGAGAGAATACACACATAATTCATCGGCTACAGGTTGTCACGACCAGTCACAGCCCCTTTATGGGATGCCGATGGACATGTACTCTGGGCAACGACAGCCTCCCACGCACATCGGCGATAAATTTGCCGATCTGCGCATGTCCGGACCGTCTGCACGTGAGCGCGGACCGTCCGGGCCAGCGGCGGCTAATCCCTTTTTTAGAAGCGAATTAACGAGACCTGCAACCAAGCCACCACATGCCGTGCAAACCCTAGATAACCCATTCGGACCGTCTGCATATGGCGCCAGACAGTCCGAATATAATGTCGGACGGTCCGGCCACATGGCCGGACAGTCCGCGCACGGAGCCGGACGGTCCGCGTATTTAACCGGACGGTCCGGCAAAGAGTTTTTTGAGGAGGATAGATATCTAACTCCGTATCCGTCCCAGCTAGACTCCCCATCTCACCATACGACACACCAGCACCATAATATAATCTATCAAACCCGTGAGAGTGAGTACTTTCCGGCCCCTAGAAGGCCAGAAAGGAATGGCCAGTCCTATGAGGCTCATAGGGCATGCATTAACGCGCCGCAAAACCCAAACCAATGGGGAGGAAAACAATATACCAACATCCAAACAAACTCACCCATTTTGGATCAAAGAGCCGGTGGTCTCCCACCGGCTGTCATCGATATAGTAAGGGAGGAAATAGCTGGGGCGTTCCGAGATAAGCTCGGAGTTAGTATAGTCCCTGGGGGCAGTCATATCGGAAACCTTATGATAGCCAGTTTGACCGGCTCCCATACCCACAGGGGACTAGAATACCCGAATTCGTAAAGTTTTCGGGTGAACAAGAAAAGAGCACGCGTGAGCACATAGACCAGTTCTTAGCACAGTTAGGAGAATTGGCCGACACCGAAGCATTCCGTGTACGTTTATTTTCATTATCTTTAACAGGGACTGCATTCACATGGTATGCCACGCTCCCTCCTAATTCCATTTTGTCGTGGGGAGATTTAGAACAAAAATTTCATGAACATTTCTTCTCTGGCGATTATGAGCTAGATTTAGTAGACTTAGTGGCCCTACGACAAGAAAAGGATGAATCGGTTAGTGATTACATCCGAAGATTCCGAGATACGAGAAACTGATGCTTTCAAATTCATTTAACAGATAAACAACTGGCGGGAATAGCTTTTGATGGATTGCGCTATTATTTAAAAGAGAAATTAGAAGGCATCCAGTTCTTTACGCTAGCACAATTACATCAGAAAGCTTCGGCTTGTGAAAGCCGAAGCAAAGAACTAGTCAAAACAATTCATCATAATGTCCATATAGTAGAACATAATCAAAGTAGTTCAGACGGTGAACCAAAGGAAATTTACACTGCTGAAATAGTTTGGCCTGAGCAGGCCAAATCTTCGGCTTGCTCCTCCTTGCAGCCAGTTCAAAAGAAACAACATGAGGAGATTAAGTTTACATTTAATGTTGGCAAATGTGATAAGATATTCGATGAATTACTAAAAAATGGTAACATTAAAATTGATTATATCGTTCCACCTACCGACGAACTAAAGTGTCGCTCATACTGCAAGTGGCACAACTCATTTTCCTATGCCACTAATGATTGTAATGTGTTCTGACGACAAATCCAATCAGCCATTAACGAAGGACGATTGAAATTTCAGGAGGACACGGAGCCCTTTCCAATGAATATGATCGACTTCAAGGGCAAAAGGGTCCTAATTTGGCCCAGCACAGCCGATAAGGGCAAAGACAAAGAAGTCATCATCGGCAACTCACGGGAGGCCGATGGAAACAACAAAATTTCTTGCAGGAAAGTGGTGGCCGAGAAGACTCCTGATGGAGGAGAGACACTGAAAGTAACCATCACAAACTCCGGCACTGGGGGGCAAGCGCAGATAAGGGGATATGCGCGAGAACCCATACTACGCATCGCGGACGGTCCGGTACCTAGGCGCGGACGGTCCGTAGCATCACCGGACGGTCCGGAGCATTCCAGCGGACGGTCCGGCAACACCGAAGAGCCACGACGACCACGTACCTTCAAACCACGACGACCAGAAACAGGTACGTGGAAAACTAACACGTTCAAGGCAACTGGTCGGTTCGTAAAATCTAGCCCGACCTTTGATCAATTATTGTCTAAATATGTGGAAAAGAAGGCTGGCCCCAGCAACCGGCCACCAAAGGGACCTCGCTTACTCACCCAGGTGCGACGGCAGGTTAGGCCGATTGGACCACCACACCAATCGGAAAGGACGAGAGGTCATAATGTTCAATTAAGACCTAACGTGCCTGCATGGACACCTCCACCACCATATCCACCCATGCCATATCCATACACATACATACCTCCACCATATGTCCCAAATCAAATGTGGGGCATGCCACCATACCCATTTGGGATGCCACAGTACCCCGCTTGGGGGGCACCTCAAACATCTGTATTCAATAGGTTGATATCTCCAGTACAAGACCGATTGAGAGCCCCTCAATCTGGTCCACGAGCACAGGCCCAACAAGATTGCCGAACAACTCGGCCCCAAAGGCTGACTAATCCGGCAGGGGGGCATACAGCTACAACCTCCAATAATGCGAAAAAAGGAGACGCCATTAAAATAGGAACGACAGATGTCGTCGTACAACAAAGTAACGAAGGGCCGATGATTTTTGGTGAATCGGCCAACATAAACAAAAAAGAAGGTACGGCTGTCAACAAAACAGCCGATCCAAAATACTCCATGCCCCGATGGTGCCCATCGGGATTGACACGATCACAAAAGCAAAAATTACAGCGCCTCAGAGCAAAGGAGAATCAGGAAAAGGAGGCAGAAAGAATATTCAATGACACGCATCCGCAGTATCCGCCACCACAAAAGAGATGGAGACCAAAGGCCGTTGAGAAAAATCAAACGGCCACAAAGATAGAAAATAAAACGACAACTGTGCATCTCTCTGCAGGTATGGTAGACTGTCCGGCTATAAAGGCCAGATCATCTGCACAGGACGCGGACCATCCGACCCCTGAGGCCGAACCATCCGCACTACACCAAGACACCTCCGACGACGTACCGACGCCCATGGAGGAAGACGACCTGCAAGGAGAAGACCTGGTCGACTACGGAGCTACGCCAGAACACTTAGAGAATTAGGAAGGCAAGGTGACGAATTGGTCAGGACCAGTATGACGCTCGGCGGTGTTGGGACTGACAGTTCGATCAAAGCTAAAGGGATCACGTCCGTTGAGTCAACCATCGAGACCAAGGCCACTGCGTACCATCCTAGTAAGTGGCAAGATGCCTAAGAAAACCGATGTGATCATATTGAGTTAGTTGCTTTTGGTTCGCTCAGCTCCACCAAAAGGCAGGGGGGCATATGTTGAGCACCATTTTGAGTGCGCAGACGGTCCGGCCATGGGGCCGGACGGTCCGCGGTCCGGACAGTCCGTGCCTATGGGCCGGACGGTCCGCGCAGGCGCAGAACAGATTAGGGTTCCGAGTTTCTTACTATGTTTGTTGGCAAAAATCTCGGGATAAGCTCGGAAATTAGTTTGTAAAGGGTCCAGCCCCCCTCCTCTATAAATAGAGAGGTATACGGCCGATTTGTAATTATCAATCGAATCAATACAACTTCTATTTCGCATTTATTTCCAGTACAATTAGGAGTAGTTCTAGTCTAGTTCTAGTTTAGCCTCTCAATCCCCAAATTCTCTGTCTCTCTTCGACTCTACGTCGATTAGAGGAGTCTAGGTCGGTCTACCCGAGCCTAGACAACTCCTAGGATCTCTCCTCCCCGACGGGGTCCCTCCCAGGAGCGAGATCCAGGCGCCGCCGGCGATCTTCCGCCGCCCCTGCGCACGCGCAGACCGTCCGGCCCTAGGGCGCGGACCGTCCGGCCGTCAGGCAGGGAACCCGAGCTCCTGCACCAGGTCGCGGACCGTCCGGCCCTGTGCCGCGGACCGTCCGTGCCTGACCAGAGAGCACCGCTGCCTCGCGCCAGGTCGCGGACCGTTCGGCCCTGGGCCACGGACCGTCCGCGCCTGACCAGAGAGCACCGCCGCTGGTTCTCTTGAGTAATTAACGCCTCCAAAAAGGCGTCAACAAGTACCATATTAGAAGTTGAAAGGAAAATGTGCCTTTGGGCCATTTCTATAATGTTTTGGTGATTAAGTGTCCAACACAGATTAAGTGAGTTGATTATGTGCCAAACAAGCAAGAAGTGTAAATCATGTAACAAGGTATGTTTCTAGACTTAGTATATTGTTTGGAGTACTAACATATTCTGTCTAAGTGCTAGAAACAACGAGAAAACAATTGCAAAAAGTCTTGGCTCGGTGCAGCCAAAACTCTGCTCAGTCTGGCTCACCGGTTAGAAACAGAGAAAAGAAGAAATGTAAAAGAAATGCAAAAGACTTGGCTTGGTACAACCAAAGTCCAGCTCGGCTTGGCACACTGGACTGTCCGGTGGTGCACCGGACAGTGTCCGGTGCGCCAAGCCAGCCTCCGGTGAACAGGCCACTCTCGGGAAAAATCGACGACGTACGGCTATAATTCATTGGAACAGGCCACTTTTGTGAGCATTACTTGTTTGTCTCTTCTATTGAGCCTTTTAGGGTAGAAGAGACCTTGCAAGATCCAGACTGGGTGTTGGCCATGCAGGAAGAGCTCAACAACTTCAAGAGGAATGAAATTTGGAGCTTGGTGCCACGTCCCAAGCAAAATGTTGTGGGAACCAAGTGGGTGTTCCGCAACAAACAAGACGAGCACGGGGTGGTGACACGAAACAAGGCTCGACTTGTGGCAAAAGGTTATGCCCAAGTCGCAGGTTTGGATTTCGAGGAGACTTTTGCTCCTGTGGTTAGGCTAGAGTCTATTCGAATATTGTTAGCCTATGCCGCTCACCATTCTTTCAGGTTGTTTCAAATGGACGTGAAGAGCGCTTTCCTCAACGGGCCGATAAAGGAGGAGGTATACGTGGAACAACCCCCTGGCTTTGAGGATGACAGGTATCCCGACCACATCTTTAAGCTCTCTAAGGCGCTCTATGAACTTAAGCAAGCCCCAAGAGCATGGTATGAATGCCTTAGAGATTTCTTAATTGCTAATGCTTTCAAGGTTGGGAAAGCCGATCCTACTCTTTTCACTAAGACTTGTGACGGTGATCTTTTTGTGTGCCAAATTTATGTCGATAACATAATATTTGGTTCTACTAACCAAAAGTCTTGTGAGGAGTTTAGCAGGGTGATTACTCAAAAGTTTGAGATGTCGATGATGGGCGAGTTGAACTACTTCCTTGGGTTTCAAGTGAAGCAACTCAAGGATGGCACCTTCATCTCCCAAATAAAGTACACTCAAGATCTTCTCAAGCGGTTTGGGATGAAGGACGCCAAGCCCGCAAAGACACCAATGGGAACCGACAGACATGTCGACCTTAACAAAGGAGGTAAGTCCGTTGATCAAAAGGCATACCGGTCTATGATAGGGTCATTACTTTATTTATGAGCTAGTAGACCGGATATTATGCTTAGCTTATGCATGTGTGCTAGATTTCAATCTGACCCAAGGGAATGTCACCTTGTGGCCGTTAAGCGAATCCTTAGATATTTAGTTGCTACGCCTTGCTTCGGGATCTGGTATCCAAAGGGGTCTACCTTTGACTTAATTGGATATTCAGACTCCGATTATGTTGGATGCAAGGTTGATAGGAAGAGTACATCAGGGACGTGCCAATTCCTAGGAAGGTCCCCGGTGTCTTGGAGTTCAAAGAAACAAACCTCCGTTGCCCTATCCACCGCTGAGGCCGAGTATGTTGCCGCAGGACTGTGTTGCGTGCAACTACTTTGGATGAGACAAACCCTCCGGGACTTTGGCTACAATCTGAGCAAAGTCCCACTCCTATGTGACAATGAGAGTGCAATCCGCATGGCGGATAATCCTGTTGAACACAGCCGCACTAAGCACATAGACATCCGGCATCACTTTCTGAGAGATCACCAGCAAAAGGGAGATATCGAGGTGTTCCATATTAGCACCGAGAACCAGCTAGCCAATATCTTTACCAAGACGTTAGATGAGAAAACCTTTTGCAGGCTGCGTAGTGAGCTAAATGTCTTAGATTCGCGTAACTTGGATTGATCTATAACATACATGTGTTTTATGCCTTTGATCATGTTACTTATACATTTATGCAATTTGTTGCTTATTTATGGTGCTCAGGTTGTGCAAGGGATCCCCGGAGCTCACAAGTCCATGTGTGAATGATGCACATATTTAGGGGGAGAAGTGCTACAACTTGACCCTTTGAGACTAATCCTTGTGTTTGAGTTACTTGATGTAGTCTCAAAGGTGCATTGAAAGGGAAAGGTGAACTTGGACCATGTAAAGACTTCCACTGCACTCCGGTATTACTGTACTTAATTTCAATTTCATTCGTATGCTCTTATTGCCTTTTTGCTCTTAATTGACATTTTTGGTGAGGCAATGGGGTTAAAGGGCCAATAATTATCCCGTTTTAAGGCCAAAGCAAATGGATCAGCTACCACTTGAGAATTTTGAAAACAGTAGAGTTAGAATTTTTGATTTGTCCAAAATACTCTTATTTCAAAATTTGGTCTCTTATGGGGGAGAATTTATGATTATGGGAAAAAGGGGGAGTTTTTGGCTCTTGATAAATTTTTCCATTGGAATATCTCTCTATGTGTCCAAACAAGTGAGGTTGACTTAGAGATAGGAAAATGAATTTGATTTGCAAAAACAAACCAAGTGGTGGCAAAGAATGATCCAAATATGCCAAATTAGAGTCAAAAACAATTTGGTCCTTATGTGCATCAATGTTGCACTTATTTGTGTTGCTTTTTGATGTGTTGGCATAAATCACTAAAAAGGGGGAGATTGGAAGGGAAATGTGCCTTTGAGCCATTTCTATAATGTTTTGGTGATTAAGTGTCCAACATAGATTAAGTGAGTTGATTATGTGTCAAACAAGCAAGAAGTGCAAATCATGTTGTAGGAAACAGGTCACGCCTAAGAGGGGGGTGAATTAGGACTTCTAAAACTTTTACTAAACTAGGCCACAAATAAATTCCTAGAGCAAAACCTATGCATATAATCAAACTAGAATGTGCAAACTAGGTTTTGTCTAAGTGTTGCCATCTCTACCGCAAAGGCTAAGTTACAATCTATACTAAATAGGTATGAATACAAGATTGAAACTTAAATGCTTAATATAAATGCGAAAACTTAAAGAGCAAAGTAGAGAAGCAAACTCTCGTGGATGACACTGGTATTTTTACCGAGGTATCTGGAACCACGCAAGGTCCCGACTAATCCTCATTGGTGCCCGTACGCAAAGGGAAGGTCACGCGAGGGCCAAGCACCACGGTCGAGTAACTCCGTAGAGAGCCGCGGGCCTTCTCCACGCGCAAGTGGTGCTCCGCTTCCGGCTCCTCTCGGATGCTCCCCGCCGTCTCCACTATCGAGCTTCCGTCCGAAACGCCGCAGGCCTCGTTCCCTCCGGTACACGGTGGCGGCTATGACACAAACGTGGTTGTCACGGTCTCGCAAGACTCTCGCCCCACTTGGTACAATTACAACGACTCACGCAAGAGCCTAGGGGTTGTGTGGTTTGTCTAAACTCACTCAACTAACTAGGATTCATCTAGAGCAAGCGGTAAAGCGGTCTAACTAACCTAAGCACTTCGCAAAGCACCTACGCTAATCACCGAGTGATTCTATTAAGCACTTGGGTGTTTGAGCTCTTGGAAATGTGCACTATATGCCTTGGTATGTTGCTTGGGCTCCCACACCTTCAAATGGCCGGTTGGGTGAAGTATATATAGGCCCCAACTCCAAAAATAGCCATTGGAGAAAAGCTGCAGTTCTCTGCGGCACACCGGACAGTCCGGTGGTGCACCGGACAGCGCACTGTAGCCTGTCCGGTGCGCCTAGCCATTGCCCTGTCAGAGCAGGTGACCATTGGCGCCGCAGGCTTTTCCACACCGGACAGTCTGGTGCTCACACCGGACAGTTCGGTGGTCTTCTCTCCGGGTGCCACCTAGAACTAGCCGTTGGGCTAGAGTTCCCTGGTGCACCGGACAGTCCGGCGTGTGGGCACCGGATAGTCCGGTGCCCCTCACACATACAGTCCGCAGCAGCACACTTGGACTTTTCTTGGATCTTCTTAATGTTTTCTTTTGAGGTGTTGCTTTCCTCAATTCCTTAGTCCAAGTAAATCTTGCATCCTGTGAACTACAATCACAAACACTAGAAAACTTATTAGTTCACGGATTGTGTTGTTCATCAAACACCAAAACTCAATTAGCCAAATGGCCCGGGGTCCATTTTACTCACAATCTCCCCCTTTTTGGTGATTGATGACAACACAACCAAAGCAAGCAAATAATACAAGCATTTGAATGAAAATATGCAATCTACATGCTAGGATGCATGTTTGTCCCCATAGTGTGAAATTATGGACTTAAGCCTCCCCCTAACTCCATAATTCACTTACTTCCTATTTTAGGACCAAATAACCAAAACCACTTGAAAAACCATTTGTAGATATAAAATTTTAAATTTGTGGTGTTTGGTGTTTGATATAGTTTTTATTGCTTTGGTCCCTAAACTTCTCCCCCTTTGGCATCAACCACCGAAAAGGAAGACATTAAAAGCATGTAGAAAGTAAATAAAAGCTTATCCTCAAAAGATTACTCCCCCTAAATGAGTGTTCTCCTTTAGAAAGAGTTTTCTCCCCCTTTAGAGATGAAGAAAAGCTCCCCTGACAGAGATCTTAGAAAAAAGCATGTGAAAATTAGAGGTGCAAGACATGATTTGAAAAGACTAACTTCCCTTATGCATAGGTAACAGAATATGAGTTAACCACTTATGCATTTTTAGCAACATGGAAGTATATGATATGAAATATAGTCTAATCAAATATTGGAGAAGACATGTAAATGATACTAGATGTAGTCTCAAAAGATACCGATTGAAATTCAATGGCGAGCTTGAGAGACATGAGAGTTCTTGGAGATTTTGCAGTGGAAGATTGTTGTCTTTCTCTAGGGACCTCATTTTCCTTACAATGAGACTATCACATGAAATGGACTTGAAAAGGTGTTAGTCTCAAAGTATTAGATTATAGAGTAACCTCCCCCTGAAGGTGTGCATACAAGTTTTGAATACTTGTAGGAGACATGCACTTTGATTTGATATCAAGAAGGGTAAATTATCTATAATCCGAACTTTGGCACATATAAGTTAAATGATACAACTTGTAGAATTCAAAATTTTCAATTGATGCATCATTTACTATGGAGTGATATAGAAGCTATGTGTTGTGCTTAAGTAAACATTTTAAGCCATGTAGGTTTGCTTAAGTATATGAATTGAAAGCAAGCAATCCTACCATGTGATTTACCTAGTATGCATAATTTTAAACAAAAGTAAGTAACAAATGTAATACTAGGCAAGAAAGGTAAACTAGATACAAGGTAAATAGATACGCATATCTAAAAACAAGAGATATAATAAAACTAGTTACCTTAGTCATGGGTGGGAAATTTGGGTCCAAAATTTTCATTAACCCACTTGGCAATAAACTTGATCCAATATGATGTATCCCATGATATACTTCCCAACTTTGCCAAGTCTCCAAATTTCCCGACGACCTTCGGTCCACTCACTTCCCTTTCAGGATCCAAACCTTCTTGGTGCTTTTCATGGTTGAAATTATTTCCTTTGGCACCCAGATGCGTTTGGCCCCTTTTCCTTTGTTGGCTTGGTTGTTGGACTTGATTGCTATCACCTTTCCATTCTTTTTCTTCTTGATCAAATATGGTGTAGCAGTCTTTTTGTCCACCTTTTTTTATGTAGGTGTTGGAGATTTGGCTTGATGGCTTTTGCTTGAGCTTTTTCCTTTGTTTATCCTTGGTCATCGCCTTGCATTGGAAAGACTTATGGCCTTCCTTGTGGCATAGCCTACAAATCACAGTTTCTCCCTCCATAGGCTTGTTCACTCCCGCAGTGGCGTTATCCTATGGAGGTCGGATTTGTTTGGCTTTGCCTTTCTTGTCATACAAAGCCTTGCTAAGGCGAGCCAATTCTTGCTTTAATTGATCATTTTCCTTTGCAACCTCATCCGAACATGTCTCTACAACAATATTCTCAACAACGACTTGGTTGCAGGGGTTAGAATCATCAATTAAATCAAAGCAGGAAGTAGAAGCATCTTTCTTAATTATTTCAGGTATTTCAACTAAAGATGTTGCTGGGGTGCTACCAATGTTTTATAGCTTAGTAGTTAGCTCATTATTGTGTATGCTAAGAATTTCCATTTTCTCTAGCAAATTTTCAATAGCTTCTTGGGAGCTAGCTAACTTAGCCTTAAGTTTTTCATTCTTTTTAATAAGGCTATCATCGGTAGCAGTGGATGGAGCACTAGATTCTAATAGCTCAATTTTAGTTGATAGCTCACTATTTAAGTTTGCAAAAGTTTCGAATTTTTCTAGCAAACCTTTGTAATCATTTTGAGAGCTAACCAACTTATTTTTCAAGGTTTTGAGTTGAGCTTTTTGTTTAGTGCAAACATCCTGAAAAAATTCAACGGCTTCCGCAAGCTCATCTATGGAGGGCTTTCCTTCACCTTCATCATCACTACTGCTATCATCACTAGAGGATGAAATGCTTTTGTTACCTTTTGCCATAAGGCATTTGTGTGATGACCGTGATGAGCGTGATGAGGACCGGTGGCTGTGCGTCCTTGGAGGTTCATCTTCACTTGAAGTATCATCCTAAGTTCTAACACTTGTTAGCGCCTTGCCTTTGCTCCTCTCCTTTTTGGGTTTGGCCATATTTGGACAGTTGTCCCTGAAGTGGCCCTTCTCCCCACATGTGAAGCATCCTCTCTTCCTTTGCTTTTTTTCCTGTCAATGTTAAAGAGAAGACCTTCGACCTGTAGGGGCACACCCATTAGATTAATCTTGCGGATCATCCTCATTACCTTTCCGACGCGTCGAATTGTTTCTTCATCCTCGGAGGATAATGTGCATGGTTGATTATCTTCATCATCATCACTTTCCTCTTCTTCCTCTTCTTCACTTGAGGAACTTGGAGTGGGAGCCTTCTTTTTGCCCTTCCTTTCATCACATGCAAAAGCATATGGTCTTGAGGAAGTTGGCTCCTCTCCCCGACTCATTTTTCGCGACATCTCAAAAGCCACGATTTTCCCAATCACAATGGTCGGGGTCATGTTGCTCAAGTCCTCCATGTTGTGAAGGATGGTGATGATGCTTCCATATCTTTGTTGTGGTAGCAGGGAGATAATCTTTCTCACAATGTCCGCATCACCTAGCTTATTAATGCCAATAGAATTGAGCTCATTGATAATTAGATTCAAACGAGAATACATGTCTCTAACAAGCTCATCATCTTTCATAGCAAAGGAATTATACTCATTTAAGACTAGACAATGTTTTTGCTCACGGACATTGGATGTGCCGTCATGAAACTCATGCAATTTTAGCCAAATCTCATTAGCAGTTTTCAAGTAAATACTTGATTAAAAATATCCATGCTAAGAGATTCATACAAACAATTTTTGGCTCTAGCATTTAAATGAATTTCTTTTTCCTCACTCGTGGTGGGTTTCTCGGGATTCTTGAGAGGTTTCATCCCGTCACGAGTGACCCTCCAAACACCTAGATCAACGGCCTCTAGGTAACAAGCCATTCTAGCACTATAATATGGGAAGTTAGTGCCGTCAAAGTGTGGTGGCCTATGGGTATCCATCCCTTCCTTTAAAAAGCGTCGGCTCTTTTAGTGGTGAAGCTAAAGCGTTTCAAATGAGCCAAACCAGATTATGATACCACTTGTAGGAAACAGGTGACACCTAAGAGGGGGTGAATTAGAACTTCTAAAACTTTTACTAAACTAGGCCACAAATAAATTCCTAGAGCAAAACCTATGCAAATAATCAAACTAGAATGTGCAAACTAGGTTTTGTCTAAGTGTTGCTATCTCTACCGCAAAGGCTAAGTTACAATCTATACTAAATAGGTATGAATACAAGATTGAAAGTTAAATGCTTAATATAAATGCGTAAACTTAAAGAGCAAAGTAGAGAAGCAAACTCTCATGGATGACGTCGGTATTTTTACCGAGGTATCCGGAACCACGCAAGGTCCCGACTAATCCTCGTTGGTGCCCCTACGCAAAGGGAAGCCCACGCGAGGGCCAAGCACCACGGTCGAGTAACTCCGTAGAGAGCCACGGGCCTTCTCCACGCGCAAGTGGTGCTCCGCTTCCGGCTCCTCTCGGATGCTCCCCGCCGTCTCCACTATCGAGCTTCCGGCCGAAACACCGCGGGCCTCGTTCCCTCCGGTACACGGTGGCGGCCGTGACACAAACGCGGTTGTCATGGTCTCGCAAGACTCTTGCCCCACTCGGTACAATTACAACGACTCACGCAAGAGCCGAGGGGTTGTGTGGTTTGTCTAAACTCACTCAACTAACTAGGGTTCACCTAGAGCAAGCGCTAAAGCGGTCTAACTAACCTAAGCACTTCGCAAAGCACCTACGCTAATCACCGAGTGATTCTATTAAGCACTTGGCTGTTTGAGCTCTTGGAAATGTGCACTATATGCCTTGCTATGTTGCTTGGGCTCCTACACCTTCAAATGGCTGGTTGGGTGAAGTATATATAGGCCCCAACTCCAAAAATAGCCGTTGGAGAAAAGCTGTAGTTCTCTGCAGCACACCGGACAATCCGGTGGTGCACCGGATAGCGCACTGTAGCCTGTCCGGTGCGCCTAGCCGTTGCCCTGTCAGAGCAGGTGACCGTTGGCACCGCAGGCTTTTCCACACCGGACAGTCTGGTGCTCACACCGGACAGTCCGGTGGTCTTCTCTCCGGGTGCCACCTGGAACTAGCCGTTGGGCTGGAGTTCCCTGGTGCACCGGACAGTCCGGTGTGTGGGCACCGGACAGTCCGGTGCCCCTCGCATAGATAGTCCGCAGCAGCACACTTGGACTTTTCTTGGATCTTCTTAATGTTTTCTTTTGAGGTGTTGCTTTCCTCAATTCCTTAGTCCAAGTAAATCTTGCATCCTGTGAACTACAATCATAAACACTAGAAAACTTATTAGTTCACGGATTGTGTTGTTCATCAAACACCAAAACTCAATTAGCCAAATGGCTCGGGGTCCATTTTCCTTACACATGTAACAAGGTATGTTTCTAGACTTAGTATATTGTTTTGAGTACTAACATATATTGTCTAAGTGCTAGAAACAGAGAAAAGAAGAGAAGAAAAGAAATGCAAAAGACTTGGCTTGGTACAGCCAAAGTCCAGCTCGGCTTAGCACACCGGACTGTCCGGTGGTGCACCGGACAGTGTCCGGTGCGCAAGGCCAGCCTCCGGTGAACAGGCCACTCTCGGGAAAAATCGACGGCGTACGGCTATAATTCACCAGACTGTCCGGTGGTGCACTAGACTGTCCGGTGAGCCAACGGTCGACTGCGTCAACGGTCGGCCGCGCAATCCGCGGGCGACGCGTGGCCCGCGCCAACGGTCGGCAAGGGGCACCGGACTGTCTGGTGTGCACCGGACTGTCCAGTGTGCACCGGAAAGTGTCCGGTGCGCCAACTGCCATGAATCTGCAATGGTCGTCTGCGCCAGAATAGGAAAGAAATCGGCACCAGACCGTCTACAGTGACTGTCCGGTGGCGCACCGGACTGTCCGGTGTGCCACCCGACAGAAGGCAAGGATAGCCTTCTTTGTTGGCCTCCAACGGCTTCTAGCTGCCTTGGGGCTATAAAAGGGACCCCTAGGCGCATGGAGGAGTCACCCAAGCATTCAAGAGACATTCTAAGACTTCTAGACTCCAACTTCCCGCATTTGATTCTTTGAGATAGTGACTTGAGCTCCATTTGAGTTGTGAACTCCGTGGGTTGAGTTTTGAGCTCAAGTTGTGACTTGTGTGTGTGATTGTGCTGTGATTTGAGTCTTGTGTGCGTTGCTCTCCCCTCCCTTACTTCTGTGCTTCTTTTGTGATCATCATTGTAAGGGCGAGAGGCTCCAAGTTGTGGAGATTCCTCGCAAACGGGAGAAAGACAGAGGAAGGAAAAATCGTGGTATTCAAGTTGATCATTGGATCACTTGAAAGGGGTTGAGTGCAACCCTCGTCCATTGGGATGCCACAATGTGGAAGTAGGCAAGTATTACTTGGCCGAACCACGGGATAAAAATCGCGTGTCTCTTGTGTGCTTTACCTTTGATTATCTGTGGTCACAAGAACTCGCTTCAAGCTACTTAGCCGTTCTAACTTACATAACAAAGTTTTGTGGCTATAAGTGTTGAATTTTATAGGATCACCTATTCACCCCCCTCTAGGTGCTCTCAGAAGTCCAAGGGTCTTTTGGCTTGACTTATATGGTGGGAATTATTCCACTTAATTTGAGAAGTCAAGAAATGGACAAGGGCGTGCCACACGCGCGCGCGCCGCCACCGCCGCCGGCCGGGCCGAGCTCGGGCGAGGCAGGCGGGCGGGCGTGGTTGTGTTAATTTTTAGCACCCATTAACCGCGGGAGTTTCAACTCCGGGTTAAACCTTTCAGTTGCCCGTCTCTTCGTCAGTCGCATGCGAGACCCTTCTCCTTCAACTGCCTGTCTCTTGGCGTGACGCGGCGAGACCCTTCTCCTTTAGCTTCCCTCCGTGAGAGGTTAAGTAGGGGAGAACCCCTGTCACTTGGTACATGAGAACAGCCGCAAGTGAGGGTATTTCCATCTCGTGACTCTGCGCGCACAGACCAGCGAGAGGGCAGGTGCCTCCGAAGCCCTTGCCTTTCGAGACCTTACACAGGGGATTGGCAATTAGGTTTTTGGGGAGCGTCTACGCGACTGTCCAAAACATCTTCTTCTTCCTGGCGGCATGACAAGTGAAGTTGGACAAGGATCCAGATCCTCGGAGCGCATGGGAGGGTATGATCAACTCAGCTCCTTACTGTTTTATGTTCTGCAGATTATATATGTTGTCCATCTCTACTGTTTCATATATAACCATGAATTTATCTCATCTGTTCTATCATATGATATCATTACATGTCTGATGTCTGTTCATGCTAGTAATATGTTATATCTGTTTGTTTTAATTTTACAGTCATGTTGTTTATGTTGTTATCTGTTTATTTTCAATTGTTCCGTCAGTTTATATGCTTTTTATATGATTCATATGTTTTATATTCTCATGATCCATATTGTTATGGATATATTTGATATCATGATTAATCATCTTTTATATGTCATCATCATAATGTTAATTTATGGAATTAAAATAACATGGAAAATGCCTATATTTCTAACAATCCAAAAACCTAATGTTAGGCATTTTTCTGTTAGAGGTTTTGTTGCTGTGTTAAAGCCTGATCCTTTTGATGGTAAAAACTTCTTGATTTGGAAAGCTAAGATGGAATTGTGGCTTACTGCAATGTCTTGTTATCATGCCGCTTAGGGCAAGCCTGCTAACTTACCTCCTGGGGATGAGGCTAAGTTTAAGGCTGATGACAACCTCTTTAGAGGAGCAGTGATTAGCGCACTTGACACAAAAGTCCAGAAAAGCTATATCATCCTTCCTACAGGGAAAGAGCTGTGGGATGCACTTGTTGGAAAGTTTGGAGTTACTGACGCTGGTAGCGAGCTGTATCTCATGGAGCAGCTGTATGACTACAAGATGGTTGAGAACCGATCTGTAGTGGAACAGGCTCATGAGTTTCAGGCACTAGCCAAGGAACTTGAACTTTTTCCTTGTCCTTTGCTTGACAAGTTTGTGGCTGGCGGTATAATCGCCAAGTTACCACCTTCTTAGAAGGACTTTGCTACCTCCCTCAAACATAAGAGACAAGAGTTCAATGTGGAAGAGCTCATTGGTACTCTTGATGTTGAGGAAAGGGCTAGAACAAAGGACAGTGGAAAAGGTGTTGAGATCTCTACTGCTAATGTGGTGCAGAAGAGAAACTTCTGCAAGTTTAACAAGAAGAAAAACCAGAACAAACAAGAGAATACAAATAAACCTGTTCAAACAACACAGTTTAAAAAGAAGAACAACAATAACAAGGGAAAGGGAGGATGCTTTGTCTGTGGCAGTGATCAACATTGGGCAAGAGAGTGCCCTGATCGCAAGTTCACACAAGACAAGAAATCAGCTAATGTTGTAACCACTAAAACTAGAGATAGAACATCTGGGTATGGTAATTCTTTACCATTTGTTCTTTCAGTTTGTGATTCACCTGAGTGGTGGATGGATAGTGGTGCAAACATTCATGTGTGTGCTGATGTCTCTATGTTCTCCTCCTACCAGGTCGGGAGGTCTAGCGCCTTGTTAATGGGAAATGAGTCACGTGCTCATGTTCTTGGTGTTGGTACGGTCATTCTAAAGTTTACTTCGGGAAAGACGGTGCCATTGAACAACGTGCAGCATGTGCCCTTTATCATGAAGAATCTCGTTAGTGCTTCGATGCTATGTCGAGATGGATACAAAGTTGTTCTTGAGTCTAATAAATGTGTTGTGTCAAAACATGGTACTTTTGTTGGTAAAGGATATGACTGCGGAGGCTTGTTCCCCTTATCACTGCATGTTGTGTGTAATAAACTGGTGAATTCTGTTAATTTTTCTGATGAGTCAGATTTATGGCATTCACATTTTTGTCATGCAAGCTTTGGCTGTCTTATACGGTTAGCAAATCTAAATCTAATTCCTAAATTTAACTTAGTCAAAAAGTCTAAGTGCCATGTGTGTTGAATCAAAACAACCCCGCAAGCCTCACAAGGCTGCTGAGGCAAGGAATTTGGCACCTCTAGAACTTGTTCATTCTGATCTGTGTGAGATGAATGGAATTTTGACCAAAGGTGGTAAAAGATACTTTCTCACTTTTATAGATGACTCCACCAGATTTTGCTATGTGTATCTCTTAAAAACAAAAGATGAAGCGTTTAATTATTTTAAGACCTATAAAGCTAAAGTTGAGAACCAACTTGAGAGGAAAATAAAATGGTTAAGGTCCGATCGAGGTGGAGAATATTTCTCTAATGTGTTCGATGAGTTCTGCGTGGAACATGGTATTATTCATGAGAGGACACCGCCATTCTCACCACAATCCAATGGGATTGCTGAAAGGAAAAACCGCACTCTAACAGATTTGGTGAATGCCATGTTGAGTACAGCGGGATTACCTAAGGCATGGTGGGGTGAGGCGATTTTGACAGCGTGTCATGTCCTGAACAAAGTCCCAACAAAGAACAAAGAGATCACACCATTTGAGGAATGGGAAAAGAGAAGATTAAATCTCTCATATTTGCGCACTTGGGGTTGCTTGGCTAAAGTGAATGTGCCAATCAACAAAAAGCGTAAACTTGGGCCTAAAACTGTTGATTGTATATTCCTTGGGTACTCTTTTCACAGCACTAGGTATAGGTTTTTAATTATAAAATCTGATGTGCCTGATATGTATGTTGATACTATCATGGAATCAAGAGACGCAACATTTTTTGAGAATGAGTTTCCCATGAAGAATACACCTAGTGATACAAGTCATGAGACTGTAATTCCCCATGAGCACGAACTGTCTATTCCTATAGATCATGCTGAGGATTCTCACATGCACATCCCTGAGGAGGATGACACTATAGTCACTCGAAAGAGCAAGAGACAGAGGGTTGCAAAATCCTTTGGTAATGACTTTATAGTGTACCTTGTGGAAGACACACCAACTACCATTAGTGAGGCATATTCCTCTCCTGATGCTGACTTATGGAAGGAAGCAGTAAGGAGTGAGATGGAATCTATTATGTCTAATGGAACTTGGGAGGTCGTTGACCATCCTTATGGTTGTCAACCTATAGGCTACAAATGGATCTTCAAGAAAAAGCTTAGGTCTGATGGTACAATCGAGAGGTACAAGGCAAGACTCGTGGCCAAAGGATATACCCAATAAGAGGGTGAATATTTCTTTGATACCTACTCACCAGTGGCTCGATTGACTACGATTCACACATTAATAGCTGTGGCAGCCTCTTATGGTCTTATCATTCATCAGATAGATGTTAAGACAGCTTTTCTAAATGGAGAGTTGGATGAGGAGATCTACATGGATCAGCCAGAAGGGTTCATTGTGGATGGTCAAGAGAACAAGGTGTGCAGGTTGATAAAATCATTGTATGGCCTAAAACAAGCACCTAAGCAATGACATGAAAAGTTTGATAATACTCTTACAACTGCTGGTTTTGCTGTAAATGAATCTGACACGTGTGTATATTATCGGTATGGTGGGGGTGAGTCTGTTATGCTGTGCCTTTATGTTGATGACATCTTAATCTTTGGATCAAATCTCAATGTGATTGAGGAAGTTAAAAGTCTTCTAACGAGCAATTTCGAAATGAAAGATTTGGGAGAAGCTGATGTCATTCTAAACATCAAGCTTGTTAGAGAAGCTAATGGTGGGGTAACTTTGTTACAATCCCATTATGAGGAAAAGGTATTGAGTCGCTTTGGTTTTAGTGACTGTGATCCTGCTCCAACACCTTATGACCCTAGCATGCTATTAAGAAAGAATCGGAGAATAGCAAGGGATCAATTGACATACTCTCATATCATTGGCTCGCTCATGTACCTTGCAAGCGCAACAAGGCCAGACATCTCATATGCTGTGAGTAAGCTGAGTCGGTTTGTGTCAAAACCAAGAGATGATCACTGGCGTGCTCTTGAAAGAGTGTTGCGGTATTTGAAATGTACTATGACATACGGTATTCATTATACTGGAAACCCAAAAGTGCTGGAAGGCTATTGTGATGCCAACTGGATTTCTGATGCTGATGAGCTTTATGCCACAAGCAGATATGTGTTTCTGTTTGGAGGTGGCGCTGTTTCCTGAAAGTCTTGCAAGTAGACTATCTTAACGAAGTCTACAATGGAAGCAGAACTTGCAGCATTAGACACTGCTGGGGCTGAGGCCGAGTGGCTTCGTGATTTCCTATTGGATTTATCGATAGTTGAAAAACTGATACCGGCTATTTCCATGAACTGTGACAACCAAATGGTGATTACAAAGGTTAACAGTTCTAGGAATAACATGAAGTCTACAAGGCATGTTAAGAGGAGATTAAAATCTGTCAGAAAGCTGAAAAACTCCGGAGTTATTACAGTGGATTATGTCCACACATCAAATAATCTGGCAGCTCAATTCACTAAGGGTCTGTCACGCAATGTGATAGAAAGTGCATCGAGAGAAATGGGTATGAGACCCATGTGAAATCTACTCTAGTGGTAACCTGCTCTATGTGATCGGAGATCCCGTGAAGTAGAGTGGAGAAACAAGCTAGGAGTAGATTGTGAGGAAAGATCCCTTCCTTTAACTCATTTTGATGCACATCTTTCCTATCTGTAAGGCAGGATGGTATTTACCTTAATGTATTCAAAGAGTTTTATAAAGATGAGATGTTGTCCTACAGAACATCTTCTGAGGAGTACACCTATATGAGTCAGACTGTGTCACAGTCTATGGGACTTGGGTAATCCCTAAATACTCATGAAAGGCACTGAAGTGTGACTTATATGCTTCTAAACAGCGGGAATGCCCTTTTGCGGCCTAGTATCAGCAAAGGATTTGAGCGAATCTCACTTCGCACAAAACTGTCAATTCAAGACTTAGTCCATTGTTCAGTTGTGAATGAGTGAAACTCTTATTCTAGATGGATGTTTAACTTAACAGTCTCCATCGAAACACTAGTATATCAAAGGATTGTGATTTTGATACTTCATCATTACAAACCCTAGAGTTTGGTGGGGATTGTTGGATCTTTTATGGGCTTGGCCCATTTATTGAATAAACTCTATGGTGTGTAATGGTGGAGAATACCAATAGTACCATATTGGAAGTCCAAGGGTCTTTTGGCTTGACTTATATGGTGGGAACTAGGAACGTGCCCGTGCGATGCCACGGAACACAAATTACGACCCTCCAATGGACTTAGGGCCCCGGCGACGGGCGGCGTGAGTACAATAGTGACGGCAAAATATGTGATTAAACATAGATACAGAACGATATAAATATGTCTACCTAAATAGATTAAAATGGAATCGTACAAATAATTTCTAAAGAGTAAATATATAATGCTTAATCGTCTCCTTAATCACCATGCCGGTGTAGCTCAGGCAGCCCAGGAGCGACTCGTGGTCGCCTGGGTTCTTGCTGTCGAGTGCTCGCCGAACCTCTGCTTGGGCCTTGGCCATGGCTTCCGGGTTCCTCATGAGCTCGGACACCACCCTCCACATCCACTGCGCTGCCTCGCCCCTTCTGGCTCTGACGCCCGGACCCGTCGGAGGAGGCACTCAGGAAGACGAACTTTCCTTGCCATCGCTCTGGCTACGCCGGACGGCGAGCCGGGGCCGCCACTGGAGCACGGACCCCGTGGAGCTGCTTTTCTTGCACCGCGCCTGGGAGGACGCCGCTGTGGCTACGGCCGACCACCCGGGAGACCACGGGCAGAACATCTCCGCCGGCATCGAGTCGAGGTCGTCGTTGTCGTCCGCGGGAGCAGGAACGGCGGCGAATCTCCCTGACGAGGGACATGGTCTCACTGCCCCCGATGGGCGTGAGCTACCTCACCATGCGCGTGCTGAGGAGCTCCAGCGTGCACAACTTGTGCAGCGCCCTCTAGTAGGCCCCGTAGGGAGCGAAGGCGAAGTCGTGGCCACCGTAGCCGATGATCTCTGTGGCGAGCAGGTACATAGGAAGGTCGGATCCAACGTTGTCGTAGGCGGCGCACATGGCTGTTGGCCGCTATGCGCGAGCGAGGATCCCGCATGGTTGTTGGGCGGAGGCGGCTGCGCGCATGGCGGGAGCGAGGCATGCGGGGGCGCGAGGATGGATGGTAGATGAGGCATGCAGGGGCGGATCCGGCGCTAGGCGCGAGTGAGGATGGCATCGCAATCGGACGGTGGGGATGGAGGCAGGGGCATGGTTGTCCCAAGTCTACACTATCGTCTTAAGGATTAGTAGACAAATTGCGACCCTCCAATGACAGAGAACGACGACAAAGGTAATTACTATGAAAAACAAGTTTACTCGCCAGGGACAACGCATTTATCTACAAGTCATGTAACATATTTGTTGTATTTTAAAGTCTAGTTTTGTATCCAATATCCATACATAAATGACATGATTACACATTTTACAGTTGACATGACATGGCGACAATGCAAGCAAATTGCACAGGATTGAACATCATAGCTGAAGTGTTCAATAGGTTACTCCTAATAAACACACTACTCAAGAAATTTAAGAATAATAATAGTTGTTGACAGAATGGACCATGTCAAAATAAAAAATTCTCAACGCAAACATAAATTCAAAAATAACGGGACCAATCAAGAATGCTCAAGTGAACACGACATTAGACTGCAAAACCAAACTAATTCTACGATATTGCTACCCTTAAATTTGGATACTTCCACAATCGTGTTGAAGTCTTCCTGGCTTAAAGAGTATGTATCCATAAACTCTACCACCTTTTGAACAGCTTCATCTTGGATGAATGAAAATATCATATTTCCCGCAGATTGCTCAACTAAAATGTTTCTACAAGGGAAATTGTATTTGAGATTGTTGTATTACAAAACAAGAGCTACAAATGCTAGTTACCGACTAAGCAATTCAGTAACTCCATGTTATGGTAAGTTACTTAGTAATTCAGCCACAAAACTACATGGTACTACACATATTTTTTTTGGAAATGCATTTCAAAGTTTCGATGATATGTGGTAAGGTGCTTGGACGACTGTAGAAGTTGGTATAGAATATTACTTCTACTATCTTAATTTCAAGTCTGCAATTATGTCATCTATGGGAATTTTTGAAGCAAAACTTAATTTCACCATTCATCAGTTGTGTGGCATCTCTATTTTCAAGACTACTAAAATATCATCATGAGACCAACATCCATGGGACGTTGTTGCTTTAAGTTGAATTGGCTAACCTTTTGATTTAATTTTTGTAATAGGTGCCATTATTTCCTAAGTGTGCATCCATATCAGTTCAAAAGAGTATGAAAAGTCATGCCCAGGTTGTATTCCATTAAATTTCATTTTGAAAAGCACCAATTTACAAAGTATGGCTTATGTTATGATGGCAATGACACTAAGTTGTTGTGACTGACACAATTTCTATGGCATGACTTTGTCTGTTAGAAGCATATAAAACATCAATCATGTACCAACTGGACCGATAAGGCTGCCAATTTAAAATCAAAGTTAGCTTCATGAACTATGATAGCACAAAGAAACAACACGCAGGTGCAGAACTTGACCACCTAAGAAATTGCAAAATTAAATAGGTATTATTAGCACAACAACACACAAGAAGCAAATCCACAAGGAATTGGATGGAGGAAGGCAGTAGACGCAGGAGAAACATTTTGATTCCAGGGCTCATAACAGAGAAAATATTACACATAACATAGCAAGACGATGCATCTGCCGAAGCAATCTAGGCTTCCTAACCAAGCAAAATAGGAGCAAGCAAACCAAGCAGTGGCTCAAGAACGGAGCACTAAAAAACCAAACCACCAAGTGGATCGAGATACGTACCAGTGGATGTGCCACTGGGCACAGCCCCCTGGCATACCTGTTGTCGCTTAGGCCCACATCCACCTGTGCGCACCGGCACGACACCTTCATAGCGCGTGAGGCCGAAGCTGGAGGGAGTAAGTTGGGAAGGAGCGCCCGAACGTGTAGCCCGCCGCACGCCATTGTTGCCGTGGTTGCTGCAGTGCGAGTGGAGGGGCCGTGTGGGCCGCGAGGAGAAGGCCGTGGGTTGTGAGGTCGGCGGTGCGGGTTGTGAGGTCGGTGATGAGATGGTCGAGGAGGCAGCAGCACTCCAATAGGCGTGTTGCGGTGAGCATGGTGGAGAGAATATGGGACTTGGCTGTTTGGATCTCCTTCTCGGCCTGCGCATCAAGGCAAGGGGAGGAAAGGGGCGCCGCGGTGAGGCCACGAGTCAGGGGGCGCGTCTATCACGGAGGCGAATGGTGGCGCACGTCGATCTGAGGACGGGTGGGAGCTGTACGGGCCTATAGAGGAGGATCTGCCTGCAGGTCCCGGACACCGTGACGGTGTCGCACCAGCACCTCGCACAGCGCGAACGCCTCGTTGACGGGGGACACCACAAGCGCGAGGGCATCGGAGGGCAAGGACCGCCTGCCGAGGGCGACGCGCGAGGGGGGTCGACGATCTTGCCGCAGAGCGGACACGCGTCGTCGGAGGGAGACGTATCGGTGCGGGCACGTGCGCATCTGGTGGGAGAAGCGCGCGCATGGGTGGGCTTGCGGGAGGCGGCGGCGCCGAGGCGAAGAAGACGGGAGAGCGGGGCGCTGGGGCGGCTCCCGGATGAGGACGGTGGCGTGCGTGTGCGATTCGGGTAGGGGGCGGGGGCATGGTTGTTTACCGACGGCGGATCTGACGCTAGACATGCGGGGGCGGCAGCAACGCATGCGAGGGCGGATCTCTGTTGGACGACGGGCGCTAGGCGCGAGCGAGAATCCCGCATGGTTGTTGGGATGGAGGCGGCTGCGCGCATGGCGGGGATGGAGGCAGCTGCGCGCATTGTTGGGATGGAGGCGGGGGCGGCTGCACGCATGGCGGGGATGGAGGCGGGGTCGGGAGCGGATCCGGCGCTAGGCGCGACTCGGGAGCAAGGATGGACAAGATCGGACGATGGGGATGGACGCAATCGGACGGTGGAGATGGAGGCGGGGGCATGGTTGTGCCTGGTCTACACTATCGTCTTAAGGATTAGTAGAGATTATTCCACTTAATTTGAGAAGTCAAGAAATGGACAAGGGCGTGCCACACGCGCGCGCGCGTCGCCGCCGCGCGGCCGGGCCGGGCTCGAGCGTGGCGTGGCGTGGCGAGGCGAGGCGAGGTAGGCAGGCGGCGAGCGGGCGTGGTGTGGTTGTGTTAATTTTTAGCACTCATTAACCGCGGGAGTTTTAACTCCGGGTTAAACCTTTCAGTTGCCCGTCTCTTCGTCAATCGCATGCGAGACCCTTCTCCTTCAGCTGCCCGTCTCTTGGCATGACGCGGCGAGACCCTTCTCCTTCAGCTTCCCTCCGCGAGAGGTTAAGTAGGGGAGAATCCCTGTCACTTGGTACACGAGAACAGAACCTTCATAGTCACATTCCAGCCGCAAGTGAGGGTATTTCCATCTCGTGACTCTGCGCGCACAGACCAGCGAGAGGGCAGGTACCTTCGAAGCCCTTGCCGTTCGAGACCTTGCACGGGGATTGGCAATTAGGTTTTTGGAGAGCGTCTAAGCGACTGCCCAAAACATCTTCTTCCTGGCGGCATGACAAGTGAAGTTGGACAAGGATCCAGATCCTCGGAGCGCATAGGAGGGTATGATCAACTCAGCTCCTTACTGTTTTACGTTCTGCAGATTATATATGTTGTCCATCTCTATTGTTTCATATATAACCATGAATTTATCTCATCTGTTATATCATATGATATCATTACATGTCTGATGTCTGTTCATGCTAGTAATATGTTATATCTGTTTGTTTTAATTTTACAGTCATGCTGTTTATGTTGCTATCTATTTATTTTCGATTGTTCCGTCAGTTTATATGCTTATTATATGATCCATATGTTTTATATTCTCATGATCCATATTGTTATGGATATATTTGATATCATGATTAATCATCTTTTATATGTCATCATCATAATATTGATTTATAAAATTAAAATAACATGAAAAATGCCTACATCTTTTATATGTCATTATCATATTATTATGGAGACCCCATCGTACATGCTCTCATCAATCATCATCCGTACGTGCTAGCTACAGAGAGCTACAGCCATCACAAAGCCCGTAGTCCCGTACTAGCAGAAATTCAACGATTGTTTCATACTGAACTCCTGGAAAATTCAGCTGGTGGGTACAAGGACGCCCGTGGAAGCACTTTGGCATCCAATGGTGGGCAAGGAAACTGATGCCTTCGCATGCGTCCTGCCGTTCTGAATTCATCCACCAGTTCAACGGCTCGGTCAGTGTGGCCAAGACGCAAAGCCTAGGAGACTGTCTCCAACCACTGCTAGACACTTTCCATACTGGATGATTCACTGATGGAGTGACTGTACAGTGAAGTTATATTTAGGGCTAGTTTGGAAATCTCATTGTACCAAGAGATTTCCATTTTCTTAAGGGAAATTAGTTTATTTTTTCATATAAAAATAAAAATCACTTAAGAAAATGTAGTTCCCAAACTAATACTTAGGGCTTGTTCAGTTCTACCTCAATCCATATAGATTGAGAGAGATTGAGGGGGTTTTAATCCCTAGTAAGTCAAAATCCTAAATCCCTCATAATCCGTATCCATCCCCCAATCCATATGGATTGAAAATAACCGAACAAGCCCTTAGGCCTTGTTTGGATAAAAAGGAATTAAAGTGGATTAAAGTGTATTTTAGGGATTGAAGGGGAAATTAGTTCATATTACACTTCAATACACTTTATACCACCCCAATCCACTCCAATCCAATATTATCCAAACAAGCCCTTAGGGGTTTTTTTTGTTCCTAGCGACTTATGTTTAGTCACTTTTAGTCTCTAAACTGTCAATGTCAAACCGTGTGACTAAATAAAGCCTTACAAATAAAAAAATATAGGACAGTATTGGCACTTTCTCAAAGCCCAAGCGGGCGGGAAAAAATGAGAAGGAAAAAAAAGAAAGATGGGCGGCGTCGCGGTTCTCCTTCCGTTGTCCTCCTGCCTCACGCGGCCCGTTCGCCTGGGTTCGTGGCTCCTGGGCCATCGTCTCTGCGCGTGGAGGCGGTCGGCCCACAGCTACAGTGCGGCGAAGCGTCCGATGGAAGGCGTCCTCCAGGTAAGCGGCTAGGGTTCCCAGCAGACTTCATTGGTTCGCATTCTTTTCCCCTTCTTGCTTCGCGTCTTTCTCGCCTCTGGTCGCTCCCGAGTTCGTCGCGCGAAAGCTTCTGTGGTGGGTGGTTTTCCTCTCCGTTTCGTCCGCCGGTGCGGGGGGAGGTGTGGCCTCTTCCGGGCCGCTCCGGTGGGTCGGCTCTGATGGATTCGAAAAGTCAAAACCCTAACTGGGATCGTTGGGGTCCGAAGGATGGACCGCAAGGATCTCAATCGTGGGGAAAGAACCGGAATCTCAGCTGGCGATTGAAGCCTGGATCCGGAAAATCTGCTAGCAAAGATGACATTCCTGCGGCTACACCCGGTGATGCCGGTCAGCCAGGTATTCTCAAAACCCCCCCGCCTTCCATTCTAAAATCTGAGAATGATCCGGTGCGTAGGGTTTTTTGCCAGAAATGTGGTTTGGATGGTCATCATGCTAGGGAGTGCTTTAAGGCTTTGTGGTGCGAGATCTGTCGCAAAGAAACCCACAACACTGCTCGGTGTGTTCTTCCCAAACAGAATAAACCCAGTATGCCGATTGTTGGTATGGCTGCGGATGGTCTTGGATTTTACTCTTCTCATTTCGCCAAACCCTTATCCAACAAACCTAAACGCAGTTTTATTGGCTTGGTCACTATCGTTGAGGGTTTGATCACCGCCGAAGATTTGGAGAGGGATTTCGGTTTCCACTTTCCTTGGGGACGTACTTGGAAAGCTACCAAGTGCCATTCTGGCTTCCTCATGCAATTCCCCTCGCAGGAGAGATTGGATGAAATGATCAATTTCCCTGAACTAAAAATGAAATTATCTGGTGCCAAAATCTCTGTCTCTTCCTAGAGTTCTCAGGCTAAGCCTAAATCTAAATTGCATTCGGTGTGGATTGTGGCTGAGAACGTGCCTGAAGAGTTGCAAAACTATCAGGCCATTTGTGAATTGGGTTCCACTATTGGGGCAGTGGAAGAAGTGGATATAAATTCTTTAAACTCTAAAGAAATTGTGCGTTTTAAAGTTCATGTGAAGAGTGTTGCTATGATCCCCCCTATCATTGAAGTTGGTGTTAAACCTTTCTTGTATGACATTTTTTTCAAAATTGACAACATTACTGATGAAGGTTGGAACGATGACTCTATTAATTTGGGCAAGAGGGCTTCGGTTGATAGGCAAGGGTTTGGGGACATCTCTCTTGGCAAATATGCTAAAAAGGCTAAAAGCGGTGATGAGGATTCTGGTAAGGATATCAAGGGAAAATCTCCCTTAAAACTATCCTCCAGTCAGGCTAATGTTGCTGGTCCTATGTCTGAACAATCTGACAGCATGAAAATGGGAAAAGGTTTTGAAGATCCTAAAGGTTATCTTGATAGTCAAGGAAATGAGGATGAGGAATTCAATGAGAGTGAGGATGACCTGTTGGATTCTCAGGAGTTGGAGGAATTCATCAAGGATGAAGAGTTTATTCCTTCCCCTGTTCAAGATAAAAAGAAAATGCATCTGAATGTTACTGAGGAGGCTAGCAAGATTGGGGTTGGTAAAAAAGGTGGCCCTATGGAAGTTGAAGTTGCAGAAGGAGTTAGAAGGAGCAGCAGGCTGGAATCGTCTGAGGAAATCAAAATTGCTGATAAAGCGGCTGCAAGGGCCATGGCTAAAGATGCCTTCATCAACAAAGGTACGTCTTACAATCCGTTCTCTGTTTTAAACACTGATAATGTTGTGCTCATGGATGTGGCTCATAAAATAGGTGTCGATCTAGGTTCTTCTTCTAATGATGTTGTGGAAAATTTAATCCTGATTAAATCTTTAGAATTGTCCAGGAAAAATTTAGTGACTCAATCTGTTAGGATTAATGATGTTAATTCCAATGCTGAGTGTATTGATTCTGATGCTGGTAATGATTTGCACAATGATAGTCATGATGATAATTTTTCGGATCTGGAAGATGTTATGATCCTTAGAAAATGTCGGAAAATTCAACACAGGAAAAAAACTGTGAAAAAAAAACAACAATACCCTGGCTGGTAAAACTCCTAAAAATAGGAAAATCCCTATTAGGAGGAAAGGACAGTCAGAGGGTCAGGATCACATTTGTTCAGAATGATTGGTGTGATTTGGAATTGTCAGGGGCTGGGCAAAAGTGTGAAAAGTGAATTCCTTCGTGATGTTATCATGAAAGAGAAGGTTAACTTCATTGGTCTTCAAGAAACCAATAAGAAAGATTTTGATGAATCTTGGCTGAATTTTATTAGTGGTAATAGAAATTTCGTCTGGGTTTGGTCTCCCCCTAATGGTAGGTCTGGAGGCTTGCTGGTTGGTTTTGATTCGGACATGTTTGATGTTAGAGAAAAAGAATTGGGAGAGTTTATGATTCGGCTGTTGGTGCTTCATAAAGATTCTGGCTTTATTTGGAACTTTATTAATGTTTACGGGGCCGCTCAAAATGATCAAAAACAGAATTTCTTGAGTGAGTTTTCTAGTTTCTGCTCAAAGTGTTCTCACCCTTTATTGATTGGCGGTGATTTTAATATTCTCAGAAGAGATTCTGAGAAGAACAAACCTGGGGGGACTAACAAGTGGAGTGCTCTTTTTAATTCTATTATTGATGTTCATGATTTAATTGAATTGGAGCTTAGTGGTCGTCAGTTTACCTGGTCTAATAATCGAAATCCTCCTACTTTTGAGAAGTTAGACAGATTTCTTGTTAGTCCTGATTGGGATCTGCATTATGATAATGTGAATGTTACTGGTCTGAGTAGATCTTTTTCTGATCATGTCCCTTTATGTCTTAGAACTGACTACATTGTTCCGGTTAAGAGAGAATTTCGGTATGAGCTGGGTTGGAGATTAAGACCTGATTTCTATTCTTTAGTTGTGAATAATTGGTCCTTGCCTGTTAGAAGCAAGTTTGGTATTGATATTTGGAAAGAAAAAGTTAAAAGGTTGAAAAAAGTATTGAAAGGTTGGAATATTAATGTGGAGGGTAGATATGTGAAATTAAAAAAAGAGTTGATGGAAAAAATTGATGTTCTTGATAAAAAATGCGAAATTATGGGTATCTCGGATTCTGAGAGAATCGAAAAACTCGATATGGAGTGGAACTTAAAAAAAATCATGGAAGAAGAGATTTGTAAAAAAAAACAAACTGCTAGAGAGAAATTCATCACTGAGGGTGATGAAAATACCAAGTTCTTTCACCTTCTGGCTAAAGGTCGGAAGAGGAGGGTTAAAATTCCTTTCCTTAATCAAGATGATACCCAAGTGTGTGATGACGATGGTATCAATAAAATTGCCACTTCTTATTATAAAGATCTTTTTGGTCATTCGGTGGTTTCTCATATCAGTATGTCTCAGTGTAATATGAATCAGTTATCAGACTATGATAGATCTTGCCTGACGGCTCCTTTCTCTGTGGAGGAGATTAAGAAAGTAATTTTTGAGATGAAGCATAATAGTGCCCCTGGGCCTGATGGCCTGCCTGCTGAATTTTTTCAAACATTTTGGGATACTATTCAGATGGACATTGTTAGGTTATTCAATGATTTTTACAATGAGAGTCTCAATATTGAGAGATTGAACTATGGGGTGGTAATTTTATTACCAAAAGTTGACAATGCGGCTGATATGAAGAATTTCAGACCTATATGCCTTTTAAATGTGTGCTACAAGATTATTTCCAAAGTTTTGAATAATAGATTGGCGAAGTGTATTACAAAAGTGATAAGTGAGTCTCAGTATGGTTTTATCAAAAATAGATATATTATGG
Source organism: Zea luxurians (assembly GCA_029449295.1). Taxonomy (NCBI): domain Eukaryota; kingdom Viridiplantae; phylum Streptophyta; class Magnoliopsida; order Poales; family Poaceae; genus Zea; species Zea luxurians. The sequence continues at coordinate 14,548,234 of JAOPSE010000053.1, forward strand.
ATGGTGTCATTTCGCTTAATGAGATTCTCCATGAAGTTAAAAGGAAAAATCAAAGTGGTGTTATTTTAAAAATTGACTTTGAAAAAGCTTACGACAAAGTGAATTGGCATTTCCTTTACAGTATGATGGAGAAAAAAGGTTTTGGTAGTTTGTGGTGTGATTGGGTCATGAGAATTGTAAGAGGTGGTAAAGTTGCCATCAGAACTAATGATATGCTGGGTCCATATTTCACTACTCACAAAGGGGTGAGGCAAGGGGACCCTTTTTCTCCCCTCTTGTTTAATTTGGTTGCTGATGGTCTTGCTTGTATGATTAAGAAAGCTCAGGAAGAAGGTCTGATTGAAGGTCTGATTCCTCACATAATTCAAAATGGTTGCTGTTGCCTACAGTATGCGGATGATACTATTTTTCTTATCAAAGATTGTTTGGAAGGCGCCAGAAATCTTAAATTCATTTTGTGTTTATTTGAGAGTATGTCAGGTTTGAAAATTAACTTTCACAAAAGTGAAATTTTATGCCTCGGGGAGGCGAAAGAGATTGATTTTTTGTATTCTGATATCTTTACTTGTCCTATAGGTAATCTGCCTATGAAATACCTTGGGGTGCCTATTGATAAGAAGAAGATTAACAAAAACCTTTGGTGCCCCATGGTGGAGAAGTTGGAAAAAAGATTAGCTGGTTGGCAAAGTAGATTTTTGAGTCTTGGTGGTAGACTCACTCTGCTAAATAGTTGTCTTTCTAATGTTCCTTTATACATGCTTTCGATTTACCCCGCCCCTAAGTCTATTATCAAAAGAATTGATTTATTGAGAAGGAGGCTTTTATGGCAGGGGGGTAAGCAGTCCAAGAAATTTCACCTTGCTGATTGGGGGTCCGTGTGCTCGCCCAAAACTCAGGGTGGTCTGGGTGTTTTAAATCTTGAGGTTATGAACGACTCCCTGCTTTCTAAATGGCTTTGGTATATCGAGAATTCGAATGGTTTATGGCAAAGGATTATCGCTAGTAAGTATCTTAAGGGAAAACCCCTTATTTTAGTTAAGCAAAAACAGAATGATTCTCACTTCTGGAAGAAGCTTCTAGGTTTACGTGACATTTTTTACAAATATTGTAAAACTGTGGTTGGCAACGGTTTGAAAACTAGTTTCTGGAAAAGCATTTGGTTGGGTAACCAACCGTTGTCTAGCCAGTTTCAAGTTCTTTTTGATTTGGCATATGACAAAGATATTTCTGTTAATGAGGTTTTAACATCAAATTTCGATTCCCTTACCTTCAGAAGAAGGATAGTGGGTAACCTGAAGTTGCTCTATGATGATTTGATTAGGTATTGTAATCAGGTTAGTCTTTCTGATCAAGAAGATAAAATTGTTTGGTCTCTAGGAAGAAAAGGCTTCTCTGTCAATTCTTTATACAGAAAGAAAATGGAAGGCCAATCTTTGATTCCATATAAGTTTTTATGGAAATCTAAATTACCTCATAAAATCAAGGTTTTCTTCTGGTTAGTGGTAAGAAATAAGATTCTTACAAAGGATAATCTGAAGAAAAGGTGCTGGATTGGTTCCTTAAATTGTTGTTTTTGTGGTGTGGATGAATCTATTGATCATCTGTTTTTCAAATGTCCCATTGCGCAATATATGTGGAGAGTTATTCAAATTGCCTTGAATTTGAGGTCTATCCCGAAAAACATCAAAGATTTGTATGACAATTGGTTTTGTAAACCAAAAGACAAGTTGGCTCATCTGGTGCTATTTGGTTGTGGTGCTTTATTCTGGGCAATCTGGCGCACTAGAAATGATTGGTGCTTTGGTAATAATCATTTACTTGACCCATCTAACATCATTTTTCTTTGCTGCTTCTGGTTGGATTCCTGGGCGATTCGTCAGAAAAAGAAGGAGTAAAGAATGGTGGTGCTAGGAAGCAAGTTAATCCGAAAGACGGCAAGTGAAGCTTTTGGGAGGGCCTTGGGGTGGTGTCCTCTGGATAGGCGTATTTCTGGGTGACTATTATGTTGGTTGTGGGTTGCAGTGTTGAGATTAATGTCTGTCTTTTGCTGTCTCACCTGCTCAGGCCTCCTGTGGCTTTTGTCTGTCGGTTTGGATGTAAATAAGAAAGTCTTATGTAGTCCTGCGTAGGCCAAAACTCTCTATGGTATCTTAGTCTCTTCACTGTTCTAGTGATAGTGGTTGGAGTCTAGATTACCTGCTGGCCGTGGTTGGTCTTGTGGTGGTTGTTACAGACTTTCCTATTTCTTAATGAAATAGGGGGCTTCGCCCCTTCGTCAAAAAAAAAAATAAAAAAATATAGGACAGTTTTAGTCCCTAAAGTTTGGGTTTAAAGGAAATAAGGCGGTGTAGCTGTTCCAAATGGATCATAAAAACTAAAGTCCAAGAAAAAACGCGCCTAATAAGAGTGACGTGAGAAACCAACACAATTCTAGGGGAGAATAAAACCGATGATGAATCATATAATTATAAGAAGAAATTGTATAGAATGCAACACCGGTCTCCACATTTCCCTCTATGGTGTAATATAGAGAACTCCACGACGCTATACATGTGGTGTGCCACCAATTAACCGGAGTTAATTAGTAGCAAGAAGGATTAATTAGCGCCGTGCATGCATCCATGCGGCGATGGGCTGGCCAGTAATTATAATTAAGGAGAAGACACGAAGCGTATACGTTTAATCATTTTAAGCCGACTTGTTGCGGTTGTGGTGCTCCGGCTTGCCGGCCGCGTCGTCGCTGTCCTTCTTGGTGTCGATGACAGTCTCGAAGGCGCCGACGAGCGCCTTGACCTTGCTCCGACGCTTCTCCAGCAGCTTGGTGCGCGCCTCCTCGATCACGTCGTTGCTCCGCGCCACCTCTCGGCGACGCGGCTGCTCCGACTCCGCTCGCGCCTCCAACGCCGTCCTCACACGGCTGCCCTGGAACCTCCGCATTGCCTCCTCCTTCTCGTCCTCCTCCGCCTCCTGCTTCTTGATCGCCTCCTTCACAACCGTCACGAACTTGTCCGCCACCACGTCTTCCACTGCTGCTACGGCAACGATGGCCTCCGGCGCCGGCGACGACGACAGAGCCGCTTCTTTCTTGGGCGATTCCACCTCCTCCTCCTCCTTCGAGGTTGCGGCGGCGACGATGACGATAGGCTCCGGCGCCGGCGCCAGAGCCGCTCCTTTCTTGGGCGATTCCACCACCACCTCCTCCTCCTCCTCCTCCTTCGAGGTTGCGGCGGTGGCGATGACGATAGCCTCCGGCACCGGCGACAGAGCCGCTCCTTTCTTGGGCGACTCCACCTCCTCCTCCTTCGAGGCGGCGGCGGCGGCGACAGTCTCCTTCTCCGCAGCAACGACCGGCAACGCGTCCTCGTGTATGATCTTCTCGGGGACGATCTCGGGGTGATAGTCATCGTGGCGCTGCTGCCGCGGCCCGTCCTGCACGCTGCCCATGGCGCCGTCGCGGGCATCGTTGCTGCTGGAGGTTTTGGCACCTGCAGGCGGCACCGCGGTAGCCGCCGCCGCCTCATCGGAGACCTTGCTGCTGGCGGCGAGCACTGAGGCCCGTTCCTCGGCGAGGTCCTTGACCGTCCTGACGCGGGCGCGCGACCTGCTGCGGCGGAAAGCGCGGGCAGCGCGCTGCATGAGGCGCTTGGGCGACCACAACGACGCGTAGTGCGCCGCGGTGGCGGCCGCCGGCGTCGGCTTCGGCTTGTCGTCCTGCTTCTTGGTGGGCGTGATCGGTGGTGTGTCGGTGGGCGGGGTCACCATGTGGCCGAACGACGAGCACGAGAAGGACAACCCAGGTGTGGTGGGCACGGAGACGGGGTGGTGCGCCGTGTTGGAGCTGAACGGTGACGGCGGGTCTGGTAGCTCGCTGGCGCTCCGCGGCAGGGACGACGACGGCGCCATGACCGGCTGCTTAGGGATATGCGAACCAACAACAGTAAGAGATATATCTGTGCCATATAGGAGTATATATGTTGTGCAATCACTGATTTAATGCAAACGTGCTATAAAATCATCCAAAACATCCATTTAGATCCAACGATTTTATGTGAAAGGAGTTAAGTGTAAAATAGATAAAGGAGATTTTGAACAACATACATACAAGCATATATAGAGAATTAACCCAAAAAAGCTTGTTTTTCACATCCTTATGAATCATGATGAATGGCGCCGAAAGGGGATGCATACCTCCAGCTTGACCTTGGTGTTGACCTTCATGTTGGAGAGGTGAAAGAAGATGAGGATCAGAGGGCTGGATCTGCAATAAAGCTGGGCACTAGGAGGAAAGGACGGCGTCGAGGGCCATCAGAAGCCCTCGCAGGCGACCCGGGCTGGGCAGAGGCCGGCCGGCGGCGACGCGGTGGAGGACGTACGGTGGTGGGAGGCGGCCAGCCCAGGCCAGGCGTGCAGGGAGGGACGAGGAAGCCTGGAACTCCCAGCGGGCCGGTTTAAAGACGCCCGGGTGGCCCACGTGGCAGCGTCCCCAGCCGCTCTTGTACACCTACGGCTCGGAGGGTAGTTCGCGACGGTTATTTCGGTTACCCGCTGCTGGCATAGGCTACTTTCGACCACGCGACAGCGACCATGCCCCCGGCGAAGAGCCAAAGTCCCCAAAGACAACTTTTTTTGTTTAAATAAATTAATTAACAGCTTATTCATTCGATTATAATTATAATAATAGTAGTCGTGTAGTAGAGTAGAAGAATAATTAAGAGATGCGTTCACATGCCGGTAGGTCACATGCGAAAGGTGGGAGTTGGGGTGGCGCCATGGCGCTTCACCGTCCCGTCGCGTCGGTCGAGTACTGGAGTCACTAGCGGTCGGTCGGCACCCGATTCTTCCAAAGGCGCCAGTTACGCCCTCGCGAGCTTGTCAGCTTGGTTGATAACGCCGCTTGAGCTGGGTGGGTGGGAAGTTTGTCAGCTGGGTGGCGCGAGCGTCCGGCGATGGCGGAGGCGGGGGAGAAGGCGAGGGTCGTGGTGGTTGGCGGCGGCGTCGCCGGCTCCCTCCTCGCCAAGACTATGCAGGGCCACGCCGACGTCGTCCTCCTCGACCCGTAAGACCCTCTTCCTCCCGCGCTCCGTTCCTGCGCCGGCCACCCGTTCGCCGAAATCCCGAGCCGATCGGCTGCACTGACTGGGTGCCGGATGCGCGTGCCATGGAGTGGCTGTGCGTGCTTCCACGGCCCAGGTGTGTGATTCGGTCGCCTTGGCTCTCCACCGCTACGGCGGCCCCGAATAATTGCGGCCCTAGAGATATGACCGGATCTAGTATTGCATCGGGGAGGGGGGTATCCTACAGACGTACTTCAAGCTCTGAATCTAATTGCCTGATCCATAATAGGAAAGTCCCTTCATACATGCTATATACCCTCTTCTGATGATGACAGGAAAGACTACCTGGAGATCCCCTGGGCTGAGCTGCGCTCCATGGTCGAACCGTCCTTTGCTGAGAGATCGTTGATCTACCACAAAGATTACCTCAGCGATGCGACCATCGTGACATCTTCTGCGGTCAATATCACTGAACACGCTGTCCTTACTGCTGACGGCCACTCTCTTCCATATGATTATCTCATCATAGCGACTGGCCATGCTTTGGCTTCTCCTGCCAGCAGAGCTGAGAGGATAAAAGAATTCCAGAGAGGTAGCTGCAGTCAAAGCGCATACTGGAAAAAAACAGTTGTGCTTTTGTGGCCTTCCCTGTCATACTTACATTTTCTTTTGTATGCTTGCTGCAGATAATGGGAAGATAGAGTCGTCAGAATCTGTGCTGATAATTGGGGGTGGTCCAACTGGTGTTGAACTGGCTGGAGAGATTGTGGTAGACTACCCGGGGAAGAGGGTGACCCTTATCCATAGAGGACCGCGCTTACTCGAATTCATTGGAGATAAGGCTTCAAAGAAGTGCCTTGATTGGCTGACTTCAAAGAAAGTAGACGTGCTCCTTCAGCAATCGGTTGACTTGGGCTCATTATCAGACACAGAGAAGGTGTACAAGACATCAGGCGGAGAAACAGTAACAGCTGACTGCCACTTTGTATGCATTGGAAAGCCACTGAGTTCGTCGTGGCTACGTGATACCATCCTAAAGGAATCCTTGGACAGCAAGGGGAGAGTAATGGTGGAAAAGGATTTAAGAGTGAAAGGTTTTAATAACATTTTCGCGATTGGTGACATCACAGATATTCCTGTAAGTTTTTCACTCCCAACTTGTTATTCTCCTTCTGCTCTGTTTACTCTGTTACTTTATTCAGGTTGGTTTTCTCATTGTCCCAACCACCATTCATTACTTGAATTTGTAGAGAATAGCAACCATTCGACCTAAACTGAAATACTAGCCAAATTTGTGCAGACTGAACTCGTAATTAGTGCGTATCAATGTGGGCTGATTACTATCAGTTTCCCCAGCAGAACAAATTGAAAATTTGCACTTGGTGACTATTGGCTTGCTTAAATGAGATTCTACCAAAACTCTGCAAAGTGTGAGTACTCTCCAATCTCCATTAGTGCACGTCTTTGTAGATGGATACATAGGCTTCCATAGTTCATTTCTTTTGCATGTGACACGCTTCGTTAAATGGTTATCCCTAAACCTCCTGCCATTTTGTCATCGTCCCCTTCACACCCCCACGGATGTAATACTAAATCATCATGTAACAATCATGATACATTAACAATGACATGACTTTTTGTTCAGTGGACACCACTGATATTTGAAAATCATCTCCTAGCTATTCCATTTACTCCCATGCCCTTACGGCATCTTGGCAGTTTGGTGTTAGATAATAATATAAATGATAAATCTGCTGTGGTAACGGAAGTCTTGGCAGTTGGTACTAGAGTTCATTTTTTTTTTCTGTTATGTGATATGACAGTTCTCAGTATCAAACTATTAAAGGTGTTCCTTATCCTTAATTACGATGATCTGGATAAAGATTTGCCTGTCTAGTGGATACTGATTACTGATCATTACAGTTCACGTTCCTTAATTGTTTATACTGTCCATGGAGCATCCTTGCTTGAAATAAAAAAAAACGGGGTCGTCCCCGTGGATCATCATCGATCTTTAATGTTGTAACTAGCAACGTAAAACACTGAAGTTGTTGGCACTGATGTCCATCGCTGTTCAGGAAATCAAACAAGGGTACCTCGCCCAGAAGCACGCGCTGCTAGTGGCGAAGAACCTGAAGCAACTGACCAAGGGTCTGCCTAACAGCAAACTGGCGACTTACAGCACTGGCTATCCGCTGGCGCTCGTCTCTCTTGGAAGGAAGGAAGGGCTGGCTCAGTTTCCATTGCTGACGCTCAGCGGGTGCTTGCCAGGCATGATCAAATCCGGGGATCTATTCGTCAGCAAGACGAGGAAGCAGATGGGCCTGAATGGTTGACTCCAGTCCGCGGAAGCTTGAAAAAATAGCTCGGGTCCTGGGTTATATACAGACGATGGATTCCTTTACACAGAGCTTGTGTTTTGCTCGTATGGCCATATGCGTTCGTTTTGTATCTGTGTGATGGTGTCGTCGTGTGGATGCTTGGAATGGTGACTAGCAGAGTGTATGCTACGTACATGTATACACGGACCTTTTTGGTCCAACAAAATGTTGCTTCTGTACTATGTATGGGCGCATTTTGTTTGCTGGCAAGTAAACAATGAAATCATCTTTGCTTGCTGTCAATACGATGTCAGCAGTGGCAATTTGATGCCTATGGGGCCGGCCTATGGATGGAGAAGATATATGTGCATCTGGTTCTGTTGTGGTCCTATGGGGCTATGGGCGTCTGGTGCAGCCGTGCAAGTCTGGGATTGCACCAGTGTCCAGTGCCCATCCATTGCAATCTGTTCCCCTCCCTGTGCGGAGTACTTATTCACGTTAATATCTGCAAAAAAAAAGGTCGCCCTTTCGGACGAAATATTGGTGTCATGCACAACTCCACCACCAAACCTCATCGCCATGCAACGCTACCGCTAAGCAGCTCAAGGAACGGTGGTCCATGAGCAATGAGAGTTCACTCTCTCCAATAACATCTATAATTGCTTGTTTGTGGTCTGATCAAGCAGACCAGATGATGTTATGATGCTTGAAGTGGTAAATAATGATGTTTGAAGTGGTAAATTAGAGCTTTCGCAATAGGTCCGGTGAAACTGAATTCAAGCATTCACACTGATCCTTTTGATAATGTGTCTCCTGCCTCCCTCTCCCTCCCCCTCCCCTCCCCCCGGCGCTCGAACCCCCCAGAGCCTCACGTCGGCGTCTACCCCAGGCCCGGCGGTCACAACACTTCCCTCCCCTGCGCCGGGGCCCCTCTCCTCTCCGGACTCCTTTCCTGCTAGACGTTCCAAGGCCCAGCGCTGGAGTGATGATGATGGCAGTCTCGCTGGGAGGCAACCTTCATATAAGGATGTGTTGATCTCCTCCTCCAACCCTCTCGTCCAGCCCCCCTTGCTGGCGTTCCTGGGGATGGTTGGGTTACGGTCGTGAATCGTCATGCTCGTTGGTGTCGTTCTCGTCCTCCGAAGCCTCCCCCAGGCCTATCCCTGCCGACCTGCATGGCAGATGTTTCAACTGTTTCTCGCCTTCCCACCGTGCGGCTGTCTATCGTCGTCCGGTGAGCTGTTTTCTCTGCAGGCTGCTTAGGCACCGTGCTAGCGTGTGCCCACGCCGGCGGACGACCTCAGGTTTACCGCGACGGTCCTTGGTGTGGCGTCCTATCTCTCACTCTTCGTCTTCCACGGAGGCCCCGGTTTGCATGGAGGGAGGTCATGATGGTGGTGCCGCTACGGGCTCCGGTGGAGGCGGTGGTCTGGGTTCTAGCGGCGGCGATCACAGACGTACTCGCCGGGTGCACATACGGCAGAGGACCAGCAGTGGGCTCGGTGATGAGGACCGTGCTGAGCCCTCTGGTGGGCCGCCTCAGGCGCCTCTAGAGGTTGATCGCGTCCTTCCCGTCAACGCTGCCCGGCCTTCGCGCTTCCTTAGGCGCACCTGGAGGATCGCTCAAGCTGAAGACGATCTTCGGCGTGCTCTGCTCGTCTCCGTTGTGGGTCGTGAGGTCTCTGGCTGCGCCGCGGAGGTCTCTGATGCGCTCATCTCGAGATATGATCTTGAGGCTGATGCACTCGACCTTCGTCGTGTTGCGCCGAGCACCTTTGTCGCCCTCCTTCCCAACGTCGAGCTGACTGATCGGGTGTTCAATGGTGGTCAATCCCTCTACGCGCCTCCCCTCCGTCTGCACATCAGAAGATGGTCTCGTCATTTCATGGCCTCTAGTGGTGGTGCTTTGCCTCGGCTGCTGGACGTCGAGCTTCATGGTCTTCCAATTCATCTCTGGGAGATCCGTACGGCGGAGCAGCTTCTGGATGAACACTGTCTAATCCTCGATTTGCATACTGCCACTAATGAAGGTGTGGACCTGTCCGTGTTCAAGATGAGGGTTTGGTGTGCTGATCCTGAGGGACTGCCGTCGATCGTAGACCTCCATGTGGAAGAGCCGCTGGTGCAGGTGGGGGATGTGCTTTCGTCCCCGGCACGGTGGTCTACCCTGTTTTGATCCTGGTGTCTCACCTAGACCGATCGTCGATGGAGCCCCCTCCCCCACCTTCTCCGCCGTATCCGGGCAGCTGCGACTATGGTCGGGATCGCGACTCTAGTAGCAAGCAGAAGCGTCGTTTCAGCTCCCAGCCCCAGTCTTCTTCGGTCCGTGCTTCGGTTCTCTCGCGCCTGGGGCTGTGAGTCCATTCAAATTCGGATTTTGGCGGGCCAGTCGATGCCCTAGCCCTCTCGGTCTCTCCGGTCGATGGGCTGGCGGCGCCTGCGCCTGCAACCTCCTCCTGGGTGGCGGATGATGCCTATCGGACCAGTTGATGCGTTAGCTCCCCCAACCTTTTCGGTCTCTAAGCTGGTAGCACCTGTGTCTACCAATGTCTTAAGTGCATCGTACGCTTCCTCTCCCGCCTCTTCGGGTCCCGCCTGGCCAGCTGCTTGGGATAATAACTCTCTCCAGCTTGCCGTTGCCCCTGGATATCGGTGTCAGGGCGGCTCTGCCTTTCCCCTTTCGCTCCGCGTTGAACATATCCTTGGAGATCTTTTGACTGAAAAGGCAACCCCACCTGTGGTTCTCCAGAATGCGACGCCCTTGGACCTCCATTCATGTAACCTGGGGTTGGTTCCTTCTAGAACCCTGTGGTGCATGCCCCCGAAAGTCTATTCCAGAAGAAGCCGGGTTTTACAGCAGCACCCTCAAGTTTCGTTGGTCGACTCTCAGATAGTTCTGAGCTCTGTAAACATTTCTGTGGATGACTCCATTTTGCCTTCTGATTCGCCCATCTCAGATCATCTCAGATCTTCCTTCAGATGCAGGGTTACCAAGTCTACAGAGCATATCTTGCCGGCTCCTCAGGCTGTTAGACCAGGGGCTACAAACTCCTCTGCTGTTCCACCACGTCGCAGTCGGCGTATTGCTAGAATTGGCGTCAAGAACCTGGTCGCTTTTCAGCGATGGTCAGACAAGATTTAGGAAGAAGGTGATGAGGGTCCTACACGTGATTGATGAGAACTAAGGCATTGATCAGGACGCTTTGGATCGTTACAACAAATTGTTTGACCAGCCTCTCTCCCCTTCCCATATTCAGGCGCTTGCAGCCCTTTTTGGCTGGTCTGCCCCTGGGGTGGGAGAGTGCTGATCATGTTCCCAGGTGTTATTTGTTTGGTCGTTATTTTCTGTGGTTTTCATTATGAATCCTTCAAAAATTGTATGCTGGAATGTGAGAGGCTTAAATTCTAAGAATCGGCAGGATGCTGTTTGCAACTTGATTAATTCTTTCAGAGCTAATGTGGTTTGTATTCAAGAAACAAAAATGCCTGAGATTTCCTTGCATATTGTCTTGTCATCTCTGGGAAGTAATTTTGTGCACAGATTGGTCCTTCCTTCGGTAGGGTCCAATGGTGGAATTTTGGTGGCCTGGACCAATGAGATTGGACCAGCCAACACATCAAGGGTGGATCATCATAGTGTGTCAGTTCAGTTCAGCCCAAGAGATCAACAACCTTGGTGGTTAACTTGTGTGTATGGACCTCAGGGAGATAGCAATAAGCATCAGTTTATGCATGAGCTAAGAGGTTTAAGTTCTTTCTGTCTTGGTCCGTGGATTCTTATGGGGGATTTCAACCTTATATACAGAGATGAAGATAAGAGCACTGGCAATTTTAATAGGCAGCTTATACACAGTTTCAGAAGGCTCATCAATGATCTCGGCATAAAAGAATTGGCTCTTCACGGGAGGAAATTCACCTGGTCTAACCATCAAGACACACCCACTCTAGTTAAACTTGACATAATGTTTTGTTCTCGAGAGTGGGAGCAGCTTTTTCCCAACTGTCTTCTTCAAAGTGCTAGCACTGATGGATCTGATCACTGTCCGTTGCTTTTGGGCCTCCATGACTTGAAACCTGATCGTCGCCGGTTCCACTTTGAACCCCACTAGACTAAGCTTCCTGGTTTTCTTGAGGCAGTAGAGATCGCTTGGAACTTGGTTTCTCCCTCCTCTGGCCCTTTTGATACCCTTTCTAGAAGGTTTGGAGCCACTGTCAGACATCTTCAAAGATGGTCTCATAAAAGGGTAGGGAATATTATATCTCAGCTTGGGATGGCGCGTGAATTTTTGCATAAATTCCAGATTGCCCAGGATAAAAGGCCATTATCGGTGTTAGAAAAGTGGCTGCTGGATCAGCTTGATAGTCACACCGTGGCTCTTTCCTCCTTGCAGCGCTCTATGGCTCGGAGCCGCTCTAGGATCACCTGGATGGCAGAGGGGGATGCTAACACTGCTTTCTTCCACCTGCATGCTAAATATCACAAAGGCAATAATTTTATTGGTAATCTATTATCCTCTGATGGTCTCATTTTGTCCAGACACGAGGATAAGGAGGTGTTGCTTAATGATTTCTACTTCAATCTGCTGGGTCGTTCAACTGACAGAGAGCACTCTATAAATCTGGAACACCTGCACATCCCTTCTCATGACCTTTCAATGCTGGACAGTCCCTTTACTGAGGATGAAATCTGGAAGACCATCTTATCCCTGCCTTCCAATAAGGCTCCTGGCCCTGATGGGTTTACAGGAAAATTTTATAAATCATGTTGGCAAATTATAAAGGGGGATATTTTGGCTGCTACTATGGCAGTCTAGAATAGGAGGCTGCTGAATTTTGACCTGCTCAATTCAGCCTATATTATTCTTCTTCCCAAAAAGGAGGATGCCTCGCTCGTAAAGGATTTTCGGCCCATCAGCTTGGTTCATTTTTTTGCTAAGCTCATCACCAAGCTTTTGGCTAACAGGTTGGCTGGTCATCTTGAGAAGTTGGTGTCGCATAATCAAAGTGCCTTTATTAAAGGTAGATCTATCCTTGACAACTTCATGCTAGTTCAACAGACAACTAATTTATTCCACTAGAAAAGGCTTCCTCGGATACTTCTTAAGTTGGATATCACAAAAGCCTTTGATTCGGTCTCGTGGTCTTTCCTGTTAGAAGTAATGAAGCATTTGGGTTTCGGGCAGATTTGGTGTGATATTGTGAGCAATCTCCTTGCTTCTGCATCAACTCAAGTGATGCTTAATGGTGAACCAGGTCAAAAAATTCGCCACAGAAGGGGCCTTCGGCAGGGGGACCCACTCTCCCCCGTGTTGTTCATTCTGGTTATGGATGTTTTATTCTACCTATTAAAGAAGGCAGCTGACGACGGTCTGCTGAAACCTTTATCTACAAACTCAGAGCTCAGCCACACTTCTCTTTACGCCGATGATGTGGTGATCTTCCTGCACCCTGTGGCTCTGGATCTCGAGGACACTACAGATATCCTAAAGATTTTTGGTGAGGCGTCAGGGCTAAAAACAAGTATGGAAAAAAGCAGTGTATTTCCCATTCACTGTTCGGAGGAAAATGTATCTACCATCCATAATCTCCTTCCATGTCTTGTTGCCAATTTTCCTTGCAAATACTTGGGGGTGCCTCTTTCGCTGAAGCGACTTGGTAAACATCACATTCAGCCGTTCATTGATAAGATCGTCGATCGCTTGCCTAGTTGGAAAGCCGACCTGCTATCTAGAGCTGGAAGGCTGATTCTTGTTCAGTCAGTTCTATCTTCGATGATGGTTTATTTAGCAATGGCATTGGACCTTCCTTCTTGGGCTTTAAAGGCTATAGACAAAATTCGAAGAAATTTCCTTTGGAGAGGAAGAAAAGAAGCTATGGGTGGCCACTGTTTGGTGGCCTGGAACAAAGTTACTAGGCCAAAAGAGCTTGGAGGCTTGGGCGTCTCCCACCTGCAGCATATGTGTTGGGCCCTCAGACTGCGTTGGCTCTGGTTAAAAAAACTGACCCTGACCGGCCTTGGACAACCTTCAAAATTCATGTGCACCCTTCAGTTCTTGCCTTCTTTTCTGTGGCAGTTTCTTCTGTAGTGGGCAATGGCAGGAATACTCTGTTTTGGACTGATAAATGGTTAAATGGCCAAAGCCTGCATCAGTTGGTACCTCATCTTGTCAGGTTGGTCTCTTCAAGGGCTAAGAAGAGGAGTGTTCATGATGCCCTCACTACTGGAAGCTAGGTACAGGACATAAGAGGGGCTATTACTGTAAATAGGGTCAAACCTTTTCCTATATGAATTTTGGTGGTTGAATTGCCCAACACAAACAATTGGACTAACTAGTTTGCTCTAGAAAATATGTTCTACAGGTGCCAAAAGTTCACAACAAACCAATATAAAGTCAAAAGAAAGGGTTCAAAACAAAGGAGCAAAGTATACCGAAGGCAGCCCTGGTCTAGTGCACCGGACTGTCCTGTGTGCCACCGGACAGTGTCCGGTGCACCAGGGAGGAACGACTCTGAACTTGCCAGCTTCGGGAATTTGGGAGGCCGCTCCGCTATAATTCACCGGACTGTCCGGTGTGCCAGCGGAGCAACGACTACTTCGCGTCAATGGTCGCCTGCAAGTGAACAATAAAAGCAAATAGTGCGCGCCTGCGCGCGCAGAAGTCAGAGCAGGCGCTAGAAGGCGCACCGGACAGTCTACAGGACCTGTCCGGTGCACCACCGGACTGTCCGGTGGCCCCAATTTTCAGAGCTCCAATGGTCGGAACCCAACGGCCTGGTGACGTGGCTGGCGCACCGGACAGTGTCCGGTGCGCCATACGACAGAAGCCTTCACCAACGGTCATATTGGTGGTTGGGGCTATAAATACCCTCCAACCACCACACTTCATGGCATCCAAGCATTCACTACACCTCATTCAATACAAGAGCAATACACAACACTCCAAGACACAAATCAAAGCCTCCGATCGAATCAAAGTCCCCAATTCAACTCTAGTTCTTAGGACTTATGAGGAGATCGACTTGTGTTCTTTTGTTGCTCTTGTTGCTTGGTTGGCTTTCTTCTTTCTCTCATTCTTACTCTTAAAACCTTGTAAGCGAAGCAAGAGACGCCAATTGTGTGGTGGTCCTTGCGAGGTCTAGTGACCCGGGAAATCAAGGAAGGAAGCTCACTCGGTCTAAGTGACCGTTTGAGAGAGGGAAAGGGTTGAAAGAGACCCGGTCTTTGTGACCACCTCAACGGGGAGTAGGTTTGCAAGAACCGAACCTCGGTAAAACAAATCACCGCGTCTCACTCTTCATTTGTGAAAGTCGCCTAGAGGGGGGGTGAATAGGGCGAAACTAAAATTTACAAAGTTAATCACAACTACAAGCCGGGTTAGTGTTAGAAATATAAGCGAGTTCGAGAGAGAGGGTGAAAAACAAATCGCAAGCAAATAAAGAGTGAGACACAAGGATTTGTTTTACCAAGGTTCGGTTCTTACAAACCTACTCCCCGTTGAGGTGGTCACAAAGACCGGGTCTCTTTCAACCCTTTCCCTCTCTCAAACGGTCACTTAGACCGAGTGAGCTTCTCTTCTCAATCACACAGGACACTAAGTCCCCGCAAGGACCACCACACAATTGGTGTCTCTTGCCTTGGTTACAATTGAGTGAATCACAAGAAAGAATGAGAAAGAAAAGAAGCAATCCAAGCGCAAGAGCTCAAATGAACACAAATGTCGCTCTCTCTAGTCACTATTTGATTTGGAGTGATTCCTGACTTGGGAGAGGATTTGATCTCTTTGGTTGTGTCTAGAATTGAATGTTATAGCTCTTGTAAGTAGTTGGAAGCTGGAAAACTTGGATGTAATGAATGGTGGGGTGGTTGGGGTATTTATAGCCCTAACCACCAAACTAGCCGTTTGGTGGAGGCTGCTGTCGCATGGCGCACCGGACAGTCCGGTGCGCCAGCCATGTCACCTGGCCGTTAGGGTTCGACCGTTGGAGCTCTAACAGGTGGGGTCTTCTGGCTGTCCGGTGGTGCACCGGACAAGTCCTGTAGACTGTCCGGTGCACTTGCTGCGCGTGCTCTGACCTCTGTGCGCGCAGGCGCGCATTAAATGCGTTGCAGTCGACTGTTGCGCGTGAAGTAGCTGTTGCTCCGCTGACACACCGGACAGTCTGGTGTGCCACCGGACGGTTCGGTGAATTATAGCGGAGCGGCCTCCATTTTCCCGAAGGTAGCGAGTTCAGCGTCGAGTTCCCTGGTGCACCGGACACTGTCCTGTGGTGCACCGGACACTGTCCGGTGGCACACCGGACAGTCCGGTGCGCCAGACCAGGGCACACTTCGGTTGTCTTTGGCTCTCTTTGTTTGAACCCTTTCTTGGTCATTTTATTGGTCTATTGTGAACCTTTGGCACCTGTAAAACTTATAATCTAGAGCAAACTAGTTAGTCCAATTATTTGTGTTGGGCAATTCAACCACCAAAATCAATTAGGAAAAAGGTGTAAGCCTATTTCCTTTCAATCTCCCCCTTTTTGGTGATTGATGCCAACATAAACCAAAGCAAATATGGAAGTGCAGAATTGAACTAGTTTGCATAATGTAAGTGCAAAGGTTGCTTGGAATGAAACCAATAAATTATTACTTACTAGGTGCGCATGGATGGCTTTTCTTCTTATTAACATTTTGGACCATGCTTGCACCACATGTTTTGTTTTGCAAAATGTTTTGGAAATTCTTTTCAAAGTTATTTTGCAAATAGTCAAAGGTAAATGAATAAGATTTTGAGAAGCATTTTCAAGTTTTGAAATTTTCTCCCCCTGTTTTAAATGCTTTTCTCCCCCTTAATGAAATCCTCTTCTTAGTGTTCAAGAGGGTTTTAGATATTAATTTTGAAGAGGGTATACCAAGTTGAAATTATATCAAAATAAGATGCCAATTGAAAAACTTCTTTTAATACCAATTGAAAGACTATATTTTTGAAATTGGTGGTGGTGCGGTCCTTTTGCTTTGGGCTAATACTCTCTCCCCCTTTGGCATGAATCGCCAAAAACGGATGCTTGAGTGAAATATAAGCCCTTTTAAACTACTCTCTCCCCCTTTGGACGGAAGTAAAGGAGTGAAGATTATACCAAAGTTGGAGAGTTAGTGCGGAGCGACGGCGAAGGATGAATGATTCGATGAAGCGGAGTGGAAGCCTTGTCTTCGCCGAAGACTCCTTTTCCCTTTCAATCTATGACTTAGCATGAAATGGACTTGAAAGAACACATTAGTCATAGCACATGAAAGAGATGATCAAAGGTATATATATGAGCTATGTATGCAAAATATCATTGAAAATTCCTAGAATCAAGAATATTTAGCTCATGCCTAAGTTTGGTAAAGGTTTGTTCATCCAATGGCTTGGTAAAGATATCGGCTAATTGTTCTTTGGTGCTAACATATGCAATCTCGATATCCCCCTTTTGTTGGTGATCCCTGAGAAAATGATACCGAATGGCTATGTGTTTAGTGCGGCTATGCTCAACGGGATTATCCGCCATGCGGATTGCACTCTCATTATCACATAGAAGAGGAACTTTGGTTAATTTGTAACCATAGTCCCTGAGGGTTTGCCTCATCCAAAGCAATTGCGCGCAACAATGGCCTACGACAATATACTCGGCTTCGGCGGTTGAAAGAGCCACACAATTTTGCTTCTTTGAAGCCCAAGACACCAGAGATCTTCCCAAGAACTGGCAAGTCCCCGATGTGCTCTTTCTATTAATTTTGCACTCTGCCCAATCGGCATCGGAATAACCAATTAAATCAAATGTGGATCCCCTAGGGTACCAAGGGCCAAACTTAGGAGTATAAACTAAATATCTCAAGATTCGTTTTACGGCCCTAAGGTGAGCTTCCTTAGGATCGGCTTGGAATCTTGCACACATGCATACGGAAAGCATAATATCCAGTCGTGAAGCACATAAATAGAGTAAGGAACCTATCATCGACCGGTATACCTTTTGATCTACGGATTTACCTCCCGTGTCGAGGTCGAGATGCCCATTAGTTCCCATGGGTGTCTTGATGGGCTTGGCGTCCTTCATCCCAAACTTGGTTAGAATGTTGTCGACGTTTCAACCCCGGGGGGGTCCCTGGACCGACGAGTAAATTGTTGCTGCGTGTCCCTGCCTAGATGGGTTGGCGCGGGATGGAACACAAGATGTGGGACAAGCCTTGTATTATCCTGCACCAGGGGTGCCGCTCGCAGTAGGGGTTACAAGGGTGTCGCGTGAGGGAGAGAGAGAGGGGGACACGAAGCTCGTCCGCCGCTTCCCTCGCGCAAACCCCCCCTCAGGGTGGCCCTGGACTTTCCTTTTATAGAGTCAAGGAGAGAGTCCAGGTGTACAACGAGGGGCGTAGCTATGCGCTAACGTGTCTGGCAGTGGAGTGCCTAAGCCCTGTGTACATGCCAACGTGGTCATTGGGGGAGAGCTTAGGCGCTGTACATGTGATGGCGTGGCCGCCGGAGGAGCGCCTGAGTCCTGTAGGAGCACTGCTGGCAGCGCGGCGAGGATCCTGTTGACGTCTCCTTGCTGTCGCAAAGGGCTGAGAGCCACCGGCGTCATGGCGCACGCGGGGCACCATCATTACCCGTCGCCGGGGTAAGCCAGATGGGACGCCGATCTTGTTCCTTGTAGCCTGAGTAGGCTAGGAATAGGGGAATGATGCATCCCCTATCAGCACGGTCAGTCCGAGCCAGGGTCGGTCGAGGCGGAGACTTCTCTTGAGGCTGAGGCCGGGGTCGGGCGAGGACGCGATTGAAAGCACCTAGAGGGGGGGGTGAATAGGTGATCCTGTAAAACTTCAAAACTTAAGCCACAAAACTTGGTTAAGTGTTAGCACAGATAATGCCAAGTGGCTAGAGAGGAGTCCCAACAAAACACAATAACCACAGAAGATCAATCACAGATATGGCACAGTGGTTTATCCCGTGGTTCGGCCAAGACCAACGCTTGCCTACTCCACGTTGTGGCGTCCCAACGGACGAGGGTTGCAATCAACCCCTCTCAAGCGGTCCAAAGACCCACTTGAATACCACAGTGTTTTGCTTTCTTTTCTTTATCCCGTTTGCAAGGAATCTCCACAAATTGGAGTCTCTTGCCCTTACAAGTATATGATCACAAAGAAGCACAGAGTAAGGGAGGGAAGCAACACACACAAATCCACAGCGAAATGCGCACACACACGGCCAAGAATCGAGCTCGAATGACTATCTCAAAGTTCTCACTAGAACGGAGCTCGAATCACTTAGAATCACAAACGAATGCGCAAAGAACGAGTGTGGATGATCAAGAATGCTCTAAGGTTGCTTGGGTAACTCCTCCATGCGCCTAGGGGCCCCTTTTATAGCCCCAAGGCAGCTAGGAGCCGTTGAGAGCAAATCTGGAAGGCTATCCTTGCCTTCTGTCGTCGGGGGCACCGGACAGTCCGGTGCACACCGGACACTGTCCGGTGCCCGATTTCTTTCCTTAAACAGCGCTGCCGACCGTTGCCGACCGTTGCAGATCTGGGAGCCGTTGGCGCACCGGACATGTCCGGTGCACACCGGACAGTCCGGTGCCGTCTTCTAGCCGTTGGCTCGGCCACGTGTCCCGCGCAGATTGCGCGGCCGACCGTTGGCCCGGCCGACCGTTGGCTCACCGGACAGTCCGGTGCACACCGGACAGTCCGGTGAATTTTAGCCGTACGTCGCCGGTGAATTCCCGAGAGCAGCCACTTCGCGCCGAGCCAGCCTGGCGCACCGGACATGTCCGGTGCACACCGGACAGTCCGGTGTACCCAGACTGGGCAGACTTTGGCTGCTCGAGCCATTTCTTCTCCAACTCGATTTTTTCTGTTTCCAGCACTTAGACACAATACATTAGTCCATAAAACAATGTACTAAGTCTGAGAAACATACCTTTATCCTTGATTTGTACTTTGTCCACCATTTTACAATTAGGCACTTGTGTTGGGCACTAAATCACCAAAATACTTAGAAATGGCCCAAGGGCACATTTCCCTTTCAATCTCCCCCTTTTTGGTGATTTATGCCAACACAACATAAAGCAAGTAGAACAAGTACAAAAACACTTCAAATAAGAACTCAAATAATTTTGATTCAATTTTGGCATATATGGATCATCCTTTGCCACCACTTGGTTTGTTTTTGCAAATCAAACTCAAATCTCTATCTCTAAGTCAAACACACATGTTGAAGCATAAAGAGAGTCATTCCAAAAGAGATTGATCAAAGATTTCAAAAACTCCCCCTTTTTCCCATAATCACTACTTCTCCCCACAAGAAGCTAACTTTTGATAAGAGAGACAACAAAAGGGTTTTGACAAACCAAAAGCTCTATTCTACTATTTTCAAAATTCTCAAGTGGTAGCTGATCCATTTATTGCTTTGGCCTTTATTTTCTCCCCCTTTGGCATAAAGCACCAAAACGGGATCAATCTTGGCCCTTTAACCCCATTGCCTCACCAAAATCTTCAATTTAGAGCAAATGGCAATAAGAGTTCATGAGATGGACTTGGAATAAGTTACCCTCTCATCGGAGTGCAGTGGAAGTCTTTCATGGTCCAAGTCCACCTTTTCCCTTTCAATTCTCCTTCGAGACTAAATCAAGCAAACTCAAGCATATGGTTAGTCTCAAAGGGTCAAGTTGTAACACATCTCCCCCTAAACATGTGCATCACTTTGCAACGGACTTGTGAGGTCCAGGGAGTGTTTGTACAACTTGAGCACCATAATAAGCAACAAAATGCAGAATGAACATGATCAAAGGCATAAACACATGTATGCTACATTTCAATCCAAGTTCCGCGAATCTAAGATATTGAGCTCACTACGCAGCCTGCAAAAGGTCTTCTCATCTAAAGGCTTGGTAAAGATATCGGCTAGCTGGTTCTCGGTGCTAACATAAAACACTTCGATATCTCCCTTTTGCTGGTGGTCTCTCAAAAAGTGATGCCGGATGTCAATGTGCTTTGTGCGGCTGTGCTCAACAGGATTTTCCGCTATTCGGATAGCACTCTCATTATCACATAGGAGTGGGACTTTGCTCAGATTGTAGCCAAAGTCCCTGAGGGTTTGCCTCATCCAAAGTAGTTGCGCACAACACTGTCCTGCGGCAACGTACTCGGCCTCAGCGGTGGATAGGGCAATGGAGGTTTGTTTCTTAGAGTTCCATGACACCAGGGACCTTCCTAAGAATTGGCACGTCCCCGATGTACTCTTCCTATCGACCTTACATTCAGCATAGTCGGAATCTGAGTACCCAATCAAGTCAAAGTTAGACCCCTTTGGATACCAGATCCCGAAGCAAGGCGTAGCGACCAAATATCTAAGAATTCGCTTCACTGCCACTAAGTGACACTCCTTAGGATCGGATTGAAATCTAGCACACATGCATACACTAAGCATAATATCCGATCTACTAGCACATAAATAAAGCAAAGAACCTATCATGGACCGGTATGCTTTTTGATCAACGGACTTACCTCCTTTGTTGAGGTCGGTGTGTCCGTCGGTTCCCATCGGCGTCTTTGCGGGCTTGGCGTCCTTCATCCCAAACCGCTTTAGCAGATCTTGCGTGTACTTCGTTTGGGAGATGAAAGTGCCGTCCTTGAGTTGCTTCACTTGGAACCCAAGGAAGTAGTTCAACTCGCCCATCATCGACATCTCGAATTTCTGCGTCATCACCCTGCTAAACTCTTCACAAGACTTTTGATTAGTAGAACCAAATATTATGGCATCGACATAAATTTGGCATACAAACAAATCACCATCACATGTCTTAGTGAAAAGAGTTGGATCGGCTTTCCCAACCTTGAAAGCATTAGCAATTAAGAAATCTCTAAGGCATTCATACCATGCTCTTGGGGCTTGTTTAAGTCCATAGAGCGCCTTAGAGAGCTTACACACGTGGTCGGGGTACCGCTCATCCTCGAAGCCAGGGGGTTGCTCCACGTACACCTCCTCCTTTATTGGCCCGTTGAGGAAAGCGCTCTTCACATCCATTTGGTACAACCTGAAAGAATGGTGAGCGGCATATGCTAGCAAGATACGAATGGACTCTAGCCTAGCCACAGGAGCAAAAGTCTCCTCAAAGTCCAAACCTGCGACTTGGGCATAACCTTTTGCCACAAGTTGAGCCTTGTTCCTTGTCACCACTCCGTGCTCGTCTTGTTTGTTGCGGAACACCCACTTGGTTCCCACAACATTTTGCTTGGGACGAGGCACCAGCGTCCAAACTTCATTGCGCTTGAAGTTGTTAAGTTCCTCCTGCATGGCCAACACCCAATCCGGATCTAGCAAGGCCTCCTCTACCCTGAAAGGCTCAATAGAAGAGACAAAGGAGTAATGTTCACAAAAATTAACTAGTCGAGACCGAGTAGTTACTCCCTTGCTAATGTCACCCAGAATTTGGTCGACGGGATGATCCCTTTGAATCATCGCTCGAACTTGGGTTGGAGGTGCCGGTTGCGCTTCTTCCTCCATCATGTGATCATCTTGCGCTCCCCCTTGATCACACGCCTCCTGTTGATGAACCTGTTCATCGTCTTGAGTTGGGGGATGCACCGTTGTTGAGGAAGAAGGTTGATCTCGTTCATCTCGTTCCTGTGGCCGAACGTCTCCAATCGCCATGGTTCGTATCGCGGCCGTTGGAACATCTTCTTCATCTACATCATCACAATCAACAACTTGCTCTCTTGGAGAGCCATTAGTTTCATCAAATACAACGTCGCTAGAGACTTCAACCAAACCCGATGATTTGTTGAAGACTCTATACACCTTTGTATTTGAGTCATAACCTAACAAAAACCCTTCTACAGCTTTGGAAGCAAACTTAGAATTTCTACCCTTCTTCACTAGAATGTAGCACTTGCTCCCAAATACACGAAAGTACGATACATTGGGTTTGTTACCGGTTAGTAGCTCATACGAAGTCTTCTTGAGGAGGCGGTGAAGGTAGACCCTGTTGATGGCGTGGCAAGCTGTGTTCACGGCTTCCGACCAAAAGCACTCGGGGGTCTTGAATTCTCCCAGCATGGTCCTCGCCATATCTATGAGCGTCCTGTTCTTCCTCTCTACCACACCATTTTGCTGAGGTGTGTAGGGAGCGGAGAACTCGTGCTTGATCCCTTCCTCCTCAAGAAACTCCTCCACTTGAAGGTTCTTGAATTCGGACCCGTTGTCGCTCCTTATCTTCTTCACCTTGAGCTCAAACTCATTTTGAGCTCTCCTGAGGAAGCGCTTGAGGGTCCCTTGGGTTTCAGACTTATCCTGCAAAAAGAACACCCAAGTGAAGCGGGAAAAGTCATCAACAATAACTAAACCATACTTACTTCCTCCTATGTTTAGATAGGCGACGGGTCCGAAGAGGTCCATATGTAGCAGCTCCAGGGGTCTTGATGTGGTCATCACATTCTTGCTGTGATGCGCTCCTCCCACCTGTTTACCTGCCTGACAAGCTGCACAAGGTCTATCTTTTTCGAATTGCACGTTAGTCAAACCTATCACGTGTTCTCCCTTTAGAAGCTTGTGGAGGTTCTTCATCCCCACATGTGCTAAGCGGCGATGCCACAGCCAGCCCATGCAAGTCTTAGCCATTAAGCATGCATCTAGACCGGCCTCTTCTTTTGCAAAATCAACTAAGTAAAGCTTGCCGTCTAGTACACCCTTAAAAGCTAGTGAACCATCACATCTTCTAAAGACAGACACATCTACATTTGTAAATAAGCAGTTATATCCCATATTGCATAGTTGACTAACAGATAGCAAATTGTAACCAAGAGACTCAACTAAAAACACATTGGAGATTGAGTGTTCATTAGAAATTGCAATTTTACCTAACCCTTTTACCTTGCCTTGATTCCCATCACCGAATATAATTGAATCTTGGGAATCCTTATTTTTGACGTAGGAGGTGAACATCTTCTTCTCCCCCGTCATATGGTTTGTGCATCCGCTGTCGATAATCCAGCTTGAACCCCCGGATGCATAAACCTGCAAGGCAAATTTAGGCTTGGGTCTTAGGTACCCAACTCATGTTGGGTCCTACAAGGTTAGCACATATATCCTTAGGGACCCAAATGCAAGTTTTATCTCCCTTGCATCTTGCCCCTAACTTCCTAGCAATTACCTTCTTACCCTTTCTACAAATAGCAAAGGGAGCATTGCAAGCATAATAAATGGTAGAAGGTTTGTTCACAACTTTTCTAGGAACATGAGCAAAATTTCTCCTAGGCATATGCACAACATTTCTCCTACACATATCTCTATCATACTCATAGGAAGAACTAGCAGCAAACATGGCATGAGAATCATAAACATGTGAATCAAAATCATTATGAGCATTTCTAGCATGTCTCCTATCATTATACATAAAAGCATGGTTCTTTTTAGCGCTACTAGCCATAGGGGCCTTCCCTTTCTCCTTGGCGGGAATGGGAGCCTTATGGCTTGTTAAGTTCTTGGTCTCTCTCTTGAAGCCAAGACCATCCTTAATTGAGGGGTGTCTACCAATCGTGTAGGCATCCCTTGCAAATTTTATTTTATCAACTTCACTCTTGCTAGTCTTAAGTTGGGCATTAAGACTAGCCACTTCATCATTTAGTTTTGAAATTGAAACTAAGTGTTCACTACAAGCACTAATGTCAAAATCTTTACACCTAGTGCAAATCATAACATTTTCTACACAAGAATTAGATTTATTTGCTACTTCTAATTTAGCATTTAAATCATTGTTGACACTTTGTAAAGTAGAAATGGTTTCGTGACACGTAGATAGTTCATAAGAAAGCATTTCATTTCTTTTAACTTCTAAAGCATAGGATTTTTGTGCCTCTACAAATTTGTCATGTTCATCATACAACAAATCCTCTTGCTTTTCTAAAAGCCTATCCTTTTCGTTCAAGGCATCAATCAATTCATTGATTTTATCAATTTTATTTCTATCCAATCCCTTGAACAAGCTAGAGTAATCTATCTCATCATCACTAGACTCATCATCACTAGAAGAATCATAAGTATTAGCATTACTAGTGGTTACCTTCTTCTCCCTTGCCATGAGGCAAGTGTGATGCTCGTTTGGGAAGAGAGCCGATTTGTTGAAGGCAGTGGCGGCGAGTCCTTCGTCGTCGGAGTCGGACGAAGAGCAATCCGAATCCCACTCCTTTCCAAGGTGTGCTTCGCCTTTGGCCTTCTTGTAAACTTTCTTGTTCTCTCTCTTCCCATTTTTCCCTTGCTCCTGGTCACTATCATTTTCGGGACAGTTAGCAATAAAATGACCAACCTTACCACATTTGAAGCATGAGCGCTTCCCCTTTGTCTTGGTCTTGCTTGGCTGCCCCTTGCAACCATTTAGTGCCGTCTTGAATCTTTTGATGATGAGAGCCATCTCTTCATCATTGAGCCCGGCTGCCTCAACTTGCGCCACCTTGCTAGGTAGCGACTCCTTGCTCCTCGTTGCCTTGAGAGCAATGGGTTGAGGCTCGTGGATTGGACCGTTCAACGCTTCGTCGACGTATCTTGCCTCCTTGATCATCATCCGCCCGCTTACGAATTTTCCAAGTACTTCCTCGGGCGTCATCATCGTGTACCTGGGATTCTCACGAATATTGTTCACGAGATGAGGATCAAGAACGGTAAAGGACCTTAGCATTAGGCGGACGACGTCGTGGTCCGTCCATCGCGTGCTTCCGTAGCTCCTTATTTTGTTGATAAGGGTCTTGAGCCGGTTGTACGTTTGAGTTGGCTCCTCTCCCCTTATCATGGCGAATCGTCCAAGCTCGCCCTCCACCAACTCCATCTTGGTGAGCATGGTGATGTCGTTCCCCTCGTGAGAGATCTTGAGGGTGTCCCATATCTGCTTGGCATTGTCCAAGCCGCTCACCTTATTGTACTCTTCCCTGCACAAAGATGCTAAGAGAACAGTAGTAGCTTGTGCATTTCTATGAATTTGTTCATTTATAAGCATAGGGCTATCCGAGCTATCAAATTTCATTCCATTCTCCACAATCTCCCATATGCTTGGATGGAGAGAGAATAAGTGACTACGCATTTTGTGACTCCAAAATCCGTAGTCCTCCCCATCGAAGTGTGGAGGTTTGCCAAGAGGAATGGAAAGCAAATGCGAATTCGAACTATGTTGAATACGAGAATAATCAAATGAAAAGTTCGAATTGACCGTCTTTTTGTAGTCGTTGTCGTCATCCTTTTGGGAAGAAGTAGACTCATCACTATCGTCATAGTAGATGATCTCCTTGATGCGCCTTGTCTTCTTCTTCTTCCCGTCTCTGCGCTTGTGGCCCGAGCCCGAGTCAGTAGGCTTGTCATCCCTCGGCTCGTTGAAGGTAGACTCCTTCTCGTTGTTGTTGACCACCATCCCCTTTCCCTTAGGATCCATCTCTTCGGGCGATTAGTCCCCTCTTGAAGAGAACGGCTCTGATACCAATTGAAAGCACCTAGAGGGGGGGTGAATAGGTGATCCTGTAAAACTTCAAAACTTAAGCCACAAAACTTGGTTAAGTGTTAGCACAGATAATGCCAAGTGGCTAGAGAGGAGTCCCAACAAAACACAATAACCACAGAAGATCAATCACAGATATGGCACAGTGGTTTATCCCGTGGTTCGGCCAAGACCAACGCTTGCCTACTCCACGTTGTGGCGTCCCAACGGACGAGGGTTGCAATCAACCCCTCTCAAGCGGTCCAAAGACCCACTTGAATACCACAGTGTTTTGCTTTCTTTTCTTTATCCCGTTTGCAAGGAATCTCCACAAATTGGAGTCTCTTGCCCTTACAAGTATATGATCACAAAGAAGCACAGAGTAAGGGAGGGAAGCAACACACACAAATCCACAGCGAAATGCGCACACACACGGCCAAGAATCGAGCTCGAATGACTATCTCAAAGTTCTCACTAGAACGGAGCTCGAATCACTTAGAATCACAAACGAATGCGCAAAGAACGAGTGTGGATGATCAAGAATGCTCTAAGGTTGCTTGGGTAACTCCTCCATGCGCCTAGGGGCCCCTTTTATAGCCCCAAGGCAGCTAGGAGCCGTTGAGAGCAAATCTAGAAGGCTATCCTTGCCTTCTGTCGTCGGGGGCACCGGACAGTCCGGTGCACACCGGACACTGTCCGGTGCCCGATTTCTTTCCTTAAACAGCGCTGCCGACCGTTGCCGACCGTTGCAGATCTGGGAGCCGTTGGCGCACCGGACATGTCCGGTGCACACCGGACAGTCCGGTGCCGTCTTCTAGCCGTTGGCTCGGCCACGTGTCCCGCGCAGATTGCGCGGCCGACCGTTGGCCCGGCCGACCGTTGGCTCACCGGACAGTCCGGTGCACACCGGACAGTCCGGTGAATTTTAGCCGTACGTCGCCGGTGAATTCCCGAGAGCAGCCACTTCGCGCCGAGCCAGCCTGGCGCACCGGACATGTCCGGTGCACACCGGACAGTCCGGTGTACCCAGACTGGGCAGACTTTGGCTGCTCGAGCCATTTCTTCTCCAACTCGATTTTTTCTGTTTCCAGCACTTAGACACAATACATTAGTCCATAAAACAATGTACTAAGTCTGAGAAACATACCTTTATCCTTGATTTGTACTTTGTCCACCATTTTACAATTAGGCACTTGTGTTGGGCACTAAATCACCAAAATACTTAGAAATGGCCCAAGGGCACATTTCCCTTTCAGCGATTCCCCCCGAGACCGGGGTCAAGGCCGAGTCCGGGGGTCGGGCGAGGCGGAGACCTCCTCCTGAGGCCGGAGCGTGAGGTCGGGCGAGGCGGAGCTTCCTGTTGCGCCCGAGGCTTGAGCTCGGTGGTTGATCGTGACTTGTTGTCAGTCGTTGCCGGGGTGGCTGACACGGCAGTCGGAGCGGAGCGAGCGGCGCTGTTTTCCTGTCATATCGGACAGTAAAGAGGAGGGTCGAAGTGACTGCGGTCACTTCAGCCTGGCCGACTGAGGCGCGTGTGTCAGGATACAGCGTCAGGCATCCCCCGCATTTAATGCGTCTGCGAAGCGGTCGGTTGGTGAGGCGGTATGGCCAAGGTTGCTTCACAACGAAGCCTGCCCGAGCCGGGCCTCGGGAGAGCCGAGGGGGTGCCTGCCATCTGAGGAGGCCCTCGGGCGAGGCGTGAATTCGTCTGGGACCACTGTTCCAACCCGAGGCTGGGCTCGGGTGAGATCGCATCCTTCGGATAGACGAAGTCTTGGCTTGAACCGCACCCGTCAGTTGGTCTGAGGGTGCTAACCAGCCGTGATTAGGAGCGTTGGGGGTACCCCTAATTATGGTACCCGACAGTAGCCCCTGAGCCTCGAAGGGAGTGATGGTACTCGCTTGGAGGCTTTTGTCGCGTTTTCGGTGAGGGGACCGGCCTTTCTCGGTTTTTGCCTCGTTTTGGTGGGTGCGCGCGAGCGCACCCGCCGGGTGTAGCCCCCGAGGCCTCGAAGGAGTGGTTTGACTCCTCTGAGGTCTGAATGCTTTTTCGTGGTGCTTCGGCCGGTATGATCGTTCCCTCATGTGGGCCGGCAGTAGCCCGGGTGCGTGGTCGGGTTCCAAGTTATCAGGCTGGTTTGTTGACGATGTCAATAGTTTTGGCCGTAGCCGGGTGCGAGAGCAGCCCCCGAGCCTCTGCACGGAGCGAGAGGACGATCAAGGACTTTCCCGACTTTTATTATACGCCCCTGCGTCGCCTTTCCGCAAGGAGGAGGGGGGAAAGCGCCATGTTGCCCTCGGAGGGCGCCGAACATGGTGTTTCCAGTGAGCTGCTAATGGGTGATCCGAGTGGACGCCCGTGCCCCGTTCGTTAGGGGTTGGCTGTGGCCCGGAGGCGTGCTCCAAAAGTACCTGTGGGTGATTCGCCGGACCAGACCCCTTCGACAGGGTCCGAGGGCTCGATGCCTCCCTCCGGTGGGATTCCATTACAAATCGTTCCCGCTGGTCTTGGAAATGTCCTAGGGTACCTCGGGAGCGTAGCCCGAGCCTTGGTTATGTATCGAACGTACCCAGAGTCATCCCTCACTCTGCATGCTCTGGGGCGACTGTCGAACCCTTTCGAGGGGCCAGCCTATGAACCCCTGATCAGTAATGGGCACGGAGCCCGGGCGCTCTGGGGCGGCTGTCGAACCCTTCCGATGGGCCAGCCTTCGAACCCCTGATCATTAGTGGGCTTGAGGCCCGCTTCCTCCGCCGAGAAGGATCCTTTCCACAACGTCCCCTTTCCCGGTCCCTGTGGCAAGAGAGAGAGAGAGAGGAGGAGGGGAAGGATATGAATTTTAAATAAAGTGGCGCACCTTTTTTGACGCGGTCATTATGGAGAAGGCGAAGCGACGCCCGCCTCGCCTGCCAAAGGTGTTGCCTGCTTCGTCGGGGAGTTAATGTGACGGGACGGGCGATTCATGTGGCGCCCGTTGCGCGTGCGAGCCGTTCGAGGAACGGGGCACGGGCGCGTCGTCTTCACGCCGTGAGAGAGGGCTCTCCCGTCACTTCAGGAGGGGACGCGAGCCTGCAGGCGACTCGTCCGCTGCTGCAGTTACTGTCGGCCCACTTTTGACCATTCCAACCGTCGTGCCTACCCCGCGGTTGACTGACCCGTGGCCGTCGCCTTTAATTGGCACTGTTGGGTCATGCGCAGGGGTACCTCGAGTCACGGTACTGGTCCCGCAGTCGAGGAGGCGTAGCATTGGCGTGAGTGGTGGTGTAGCTTCTTGCACGTCGTAACTGGCGCGCTGGTTACATGACATGCGGGCCCGCTTCCTTTGCGCTGGTCCACCGGATGTGGACGGAGCCGAAGGGGCGCACAGTTGCGGTGCAGTTGGATGCTTGTCGCGTGGCAGTCCACCCTTTCGACCACCGGTTTCTGCGAAGATGGGAGAGCGCTTGTATCCGCGGGACGGTTACATGCCTCGCGCGCGGCGGTTCGCCTTCTTCGTGCTTCGGATCAGCTCGTATGATGTGTGGGTCCCAGCCCCCGTGTCGTGGGGGGAGAACCCTGGAGGATGTCAGTGGGGACTTCGCCCGTGACGCTAAGGGGTGCAAGCGAGGAGGTCTGCCTATAAAAAGGGGATCGATCCCCTGGGCAGTGGCCATGCCTTCGTCCTCCCCTCATGCCTTGCGCCCTTCCGCCTTTTGAGCCCCCGGATGGGGTGCCCCACCGTCGCCTTGCTCTTGCTGTCGTTGGAGGAGCGCGGCCTCGTGGAGATTGGTACCTTTCAGCCATCGTTCGGCTTCAAGGGTTTTCGTCGTGCAGCCCGGCTGCATTCCCTCACCAATGGGCAGTTTGGTGGGGAAAAGCAAGCCGGGCTGCGGCCTCCGCCCTGCCCTCAGCTTCAAGGATCTTCGTCATCCTTGCTGAGGCGGAGGGAGAGCTGAGCCGGGTCCTGCCTCTACGTAGGCAGCGGCCCGCTCCTTCCCTCAGTGATCTGGGGAGAAGGGCGTTCGCCGCCTGTGGCGCTTGGCAGCTGCCGCGCGCTTGGCTCCCTAGCACGAGCGGCTCTGGCGCTGCTTCTGGTGTCGCCCCCCACTATCGATCCTTGCTGCGCCGCCGACTGTTGGGGGGTCATCCAACACGTCGTACGCCGCGAGGGCGGTGTTCGTGTTCTAGGACGGTCCCGTTCTCGTTCTTGTGGCAAGGGCGAGAGCGAGGACCTGTCGGTGCGCTTTCGGAGCGGACGCCGTACGCCGGTGCGGCGTTGGTGAGCAGGTGGCCGTCGGCGCTGAGGTGGTTGTCTCTGCCGACGAGACCGCCAGCACCGCCCGCACCCCGGACCTCCGTCTCTTTGGCTTGAATGGCTGGTTCTCGTTCTTCGTGGGCAAGGGCTTTTCCGCCGCAGCGTTTGCCCTGAAGCCGTTGCTGTAGCTGTCTTGCCGCCCGAGATGGAGGTCGTTGTCGCTGCTGCTGGGGCAGTTGCTGGTGAGCCGCTTGGAGTTCATCATCCCGCGGGCCCCTAGTATGGAGGTTGTTCATACCCGCGGGAGCGGAACCGGAGTTCCGTTTG
The DNA here is from genome assembly GCA_029449295.1 of Zea luxurians. Classification (NCBI taxonomy): domain Eukaryota; kingdom Viridiplantae; phylum Streptophyta; class Magnoliopsida; order Poales; family Poaceae; genus Zea; species Zea luxurians. The sequence goes on from JAOPSE010000053.1 coordinate 14,578,639, forward strand.
TAAGGAGATATACCGGGTTTTTGCCGGAGCAAAATGTAACCGCTTCAGGTACTTAGACATTTGTCGTAGGTCGGGAGAACCACCGAGGGTTCTGCCGATGCCTAAGCCTGTGTAGCATAGTTACCCCAGGTATATGTGTTTGTTCTTTATGGCTATCGAGGCCTGAACATTTGGGTAATCGAGAACGAAGCTGTGTGTCTTCCTCATTCCGAGCGCTGGGACTTGTCTGTTGGCTGGCCGAACCACTTAACCGAGCGTCGGTTGCCTTTTGTGGAAGGTGACGAGTGAGGTGTCTGTATCTCGGAGGCGTAGGAGTCCCTTGGCTCTATCGGCCTTGCCGCTCTAGGCTTCCCTAGCTCAGTTTTCGGAACCCTCGGCTGCTCTGCGATGAGCCGGAGCCGGAGGCAGCGGTGTTAGCGTGGACAGACGCGGAGTCAGCTCGGAAAGAGACTTTGTTGGCCCGGGAGATGGCGGCTTCCTAGGCCGAAGAAGGTGTGGCAGCAGCTGCTGGAGCTTGGCCAAGACATCTGCTGGCGCGGTGCTGGCGTCCTCCCTTAGGTGGAGGTCCTTTTGCCCGGATCGCCATCCGAGGCCGGGTCTGGTTCCGCCGAGGGTGGAATCAACGCCGAGGGTGCTGCTGCTCCCCCTGTCGATGCCAGAACCTGTAGGAACAATTTGTCTGTAGCATGCGCATGCTTTTTCGCGGCCGCCGAGGCCTAAACACTTTATCGTCGTGTTTAAAAAGCTGTGTCTTCTCTCCTCTTGTTTCGAGCATCACGACTTGTCTGTCAATAGCAGAATCGTTTATCCGAACGAGAGTTACTTTTCGCGGAAGGTGATGAGTGAGGTATCTGTATCCCAGAGGCGTAGGAGTCCCTCAGCTCGGTCGGCCTTGCCGCTTACGTGCGCTCTCATTTGATCGAAGGATTCCATCATTGGGACAGTCGAGAAGGTGCGAAAGTCGTTTTCTACCCGAGTGTTAGGACTTGTTCAGTAGCAGGATCGCTTATCCGAGCATGAGTTACTTCTCGCGGAAGGTGATGAGTGAGGTATCTGTATCCTAGAGGCGTAGGAGTTCCTCGGCTCGGTCGGCCTTGCCACTTACGTGTACTCTCGTCATTCTCAGGATCTCGCTATCAATACGGAAGTCGAAAGCACAAAGGTTGTTTTGGTAGAAAATTTTTCCAAGAAAAATTTTGACGCAGAGGGGGTTCCCCCCTTCTAGCCCCCGAGGGAGGGTCGGGCTTTGCTGAGGCAAGGCCGACCCTTCCTTGACGATTAGACTTTGTGTATGTAAACAAGGTACATGAACGACTTAAAACATCTTAAGGGTAAAAGCGACGTAGCTGTTGGATGTTCCAAGCGTTGCTGTAGACCTCGCCTTGGTCGTTGGCCAGCTTGTATATTCCGGGCTTCAAGATCTTGGCGATGATGAAGGGCCCTTCCTAGGGAGGAGTGAGCTTGTGGCGCCCTCGGGCGTCCTGTCGCAGGCAAAGCACCAAGTCTCCCACTTGGAAGCCTCGGGACCGAACGCTTCCGGCGTGGTAGCGCCGCAGTGACTGCTGGTACCGTGCTGAATGTAGTAAGGCGACGTCTCGAGCCTCCTCGAGTTGGTCCAGCGCGTCTTCTCGGCTGGTCTCGTTGCTTCGATCGTCGTACGCCTTGGTCCTCGGGGAGCCATATTCTAAGTCCGTGGGGAGGACGGCCTCTGCCCCATAGACTAGAAAGAACGGTGTAAAACCTGTGGCGCGGCTCGACGTCATCCTCAGACTCCAGACTACCGAGGGTAGCTCTTTCATCCACCACTTGCCGAACTTGTTGAGGTCGTTGTAGATCCTTGGTTTGAGCCCCTGCAGAATCATACCATTGGCACGCTCCACCTGCCCATTCGTCATGGGATGAGCTATGGCGGCCCAATCCACACAGATGTGGTGGTCGTCGCAGAAGTCCAGGAACTTTTTTCCGGTGAACTGCATGCCATTGTCGATGATGATTGAGTTTGGGACCCCGAACCGATGAATAATGTTGGTGAAGAAAGCCACCGCCTGCTCGGACCTGATGTTGTTTAGGGGTCGGACCTCGATCCACTTGGAGAATTTGTCGATAGCGACCAGCAGGTGCGTGAAGCCCCCGGGTGCCTTCTGCAAGGGACCGACGAGGTCCAGACCCCACACAGCAAATGCCCAGGTGATGGGTATCGTCTGCAAGGCCTGAGCGGGCAGATGCATCTGCTTTGCGTAGAATTGACACCCCCGGCAGGAGCGCACAATCCTAGTGGCATCGGCCATCGTGGTTGGCCAGTAGAAACCTTATCGGAAGGCATTCCCCATGAGGGCTCGAGGCGCTGCATGGTGACCGCAAGCCCCCGAGTGTATTTCTTGCAACAGCTCTTGTCCTTGAGCGATAGATATGCATCGGTGAAGGATGCCCGAGGGGCTACGGTGATAGAGCTCTTTTTCATCACCTAGCAGGACAAATGACTTGGCGCGCCGAGCTAGCCGCCGAGCTTTGGTCTTGTCGATGGGAAGCTCTCCTTGGAGGAGATATTCCAGGTACGGGGCCTGCCAGTTCGGATCTGGCGTGACCTCATTCTGTTCCTCTTCGACGGGCAAGGCCTCTTCCTCGATGGCTGAGGGTGCCTCGGGTGCGGCTGAGGGTACCTCGGGCTCGGCCGAGGGTGCCTCGGGCTGGGCCGAGGCTTCCTCAGGCTCGGGCGCGTCGTCGATCTTAACGGATGGTTGATGTAGGTCTCTGGAGAAGATGTCGGGGGGAACTATCGTTCGCCCCGAGGCTATTTTCGCCAGCTCATCCACAGTCTCGTTGTACCGTCGGGCGATGTGGTTGAGCTCCAGCCCGTAGAACTTGTTCTCTAGGCTTCGGACTTCGTCGCAGTAGGCTTCCATCCTCCGGTCACGGTAGTGGGAGTTCTTCATGACCTGGTCAATGACAAGCTGTGAGTCGCCTCGAGCGTCGAGGCGTCGGACCTCTAGCTCGACGGCGATGCGTAGCCCGTTAACCAGTGCTTCGTACTCGGCCACGTTGTTTGACGCCGGAAAATGGAGGCGAATGACGTAGCGGAGATGCTTTCTGAGGGGTGAAACGAAGAGCAGGCCAGCACCCGCTCCTGTTTTCATGAGTGACCCATCGAAGTACATGGTCTAGAGCTCAGGCTGGATTGGAGTTGTCGGTAACTGGGTGTCAGTCCACTCAGCCAGGAAGTCTGCCAAGACCTGGGATTTTATGGCCTTCTGAGGAGCGAATGATAGCATTTCGCCCATAAGCTCCACCGCCCAATTTGCTATCCTACCCGAGGCCTCGCGGCACTGGATGATCTCCCCCAGGGGGAAGGATGACACCACAGTTATCGGATGAGACTCGAAGTAGTGTCACAACTTTCGCCGTGTCAGGATCACTGCGTAGAGCAGCTTCTGGATCTGTGGGTAGCGAGCTTTGGTCTCGGAAAGTACTTCACTGATGAAGTAGACTAGCCTCTGGACGGGCAGTGCATGCCCTTCTTTTTGTCTCTCGACTACGATCGCGGCGCTGACCACCTGAGTAGTCGCGGCTACGTAGATCAAGAGGGCTTCTCCTGCGGCGGGGGGCACCAGGATGGGTGTTTTCATAAGGAGCGCCTTAAGGTTTCTGAGGGCTTCCTCGGCCTCGGGGGGTCCAAGTGAAGCACTCGGCCTTCCTTAAGAGGCGGTACAGAGGCAAGCCTTTCTCGCCAAGGCGTGAGATGAAGCGGCTTAGAGCCACAAGGCATCCCATGACCCTCTGTACTCCTTTCAAATCTTTGATCGGTCCCATGCTGGTGATGCCCGCGATTTTCTCCGGGTTGGCCTCGATGCCCCGCTCGGAGACGATGAACCCAAGGAGCATGCCTCAGGGGACTCCAAAGACGCACTTCTCGGGATTGAGTTTCACGCCTTTCGCTCTCAGACACTTGAATGTTGTTTCAAGGTCAGAGAGGAGGTCGGAGGCTCTCTTCGTCTTGACAACGATGTCGTCGACGTAAGCCTCGATCGTTCTGCCGATGTGTTCTCCGAACACGTGGTTCATACACCTCTGGTAAGTGGCGCCTGCATTCCTCAACCCAAATGGCATTATGGTGTAACAGTACATGCCAAAAGGTGTGATGAAAGAAGTCGCGAGCTGTTCGGACTCTTTCATCTTGATTTGGTGATAGCCTGAGTAGGCATCGAGGAATGACAGGGTTTCGCACCCAGTAGTGGAGTCCACGATTTGATCGATGCGAGGTAGAGGGTAGGGAACTTTCGGACATGCTTTGTTTAGACCAGTGTAGTCTACACACATCCTCCATTTCCCATCCTTCTTCCTTACAAGAACAGGGTTAGCTAACCATTCGGGATGGAATACCTCTTTGATGAACCCTGCCGCGAGTAGCTTGTGGATCTCCTCGCCTATGGCCCTGCACTTTTCCTCGTCGAAACGGCGCAAGGTTTGCTTCACAGGTCGGGCTCCAGCTCTGATGTCCAGTGAGTGCTCGGCGACATCCCTCGGTATGCCGGGCATGTCCGAGGGACTCCATGCAAAGACTTCGGTGTTTGCGCGGAGAAAGTCGACGATCACTGCTTCCTATTTGGGGTCGAGCTCGGAGCCGATCTGAACTTGCTTGCTGGCATCGTTGCTGGGGTCGAGAGAGACGGACTTGACTGCCTCAACTGGTTTGAAGTTGCCGGCGTGCCGCTTCGCGTCGGGCGCCTCCTTGGAGAGGCGTTCAAGGTCGGCGATGAGGGCCTCGGACTCGGCGAGAGCCTCGGCGTACTCCACGCACTCCACGTCGCATTTGTACGCGTGGCGGTACGTGGATCCGACAGTGATGATCCCATTCGGGCCCGGCATCTTGAGCTTGAGGTAGGTGTAGTTGGGGACGACCATGAACTTGACGTAGCATGGTCTTCCCAACACCGCATGGTAGGTTCCTCGGAACCTGACGACCTCAAAGGTGAGAGCTTCCTTTTGGAAGTTTGAGGGAGTTCCGAAGTAGACGGGTAAGTCAATCCGTCCGAGGGGTAGGATTCGCTTCCCGGGCGCGATCCCGTGGAAGGGTGCCGCACCGGCCCGGACTTCGGACCGATCAACCCCTAAGAGTTCCAGGGTCTCGGCGTAGATGATGTTAAGGCTGGTGCCTCCGTCCATGAGGACCTTGGAGAGCCTAACGTTGCCGATGATCGGATCGTCGATGAGCGGGTACCTTCCTGGGCTCGGCTCGAAGTCGGGGTGGTCGCCTTGGTCGAAGGTGATAGGCTTGTCGGACCAGTCTAGGTAGACTGGCGCCGCCACCTTCAGCAAGCAGACTTCCCGGCGCTCCTGCTTGCGGTGCCGAGCCGAGGCGTTCGCCGCCTGCCCGCCGTAGATCATGAAGCAGTTATGGACTTCCGGGAATCCCTCTTCCTTGCCACCCTCCTTCTTGTCGTTGTCGTGGCCCTTGCCATCCTCTGTTGGGGGCCCGGTCTTATGGAAGTGGCGTCGGAGCATGACACATTCTTTGAGGGTGTGCTTGACGGGCCCCTGGCGCAGATGCTCCAGCCAGGCCCGGGCGGCGTCGGAGAGGAAAACGGGTAGATTACGGATGATGAGGTTGTCATCATCCGCCCCTCCCAACTGGCAGGCCAGTCGGTAGTCCGCGAGCCACAGCTCCGGCCTCGTCTCCCCCGAGTACTTGGTGATAGTATTCGGGGCTCGGAAACGGGCAGGGAACGGTGCTCGTCGTATGGCCTGGCTGAAGACTCGCGGGCCGGGTGGTTCGGGCGAAGGACTGCGATCCTCCTTGCTGTTGCAGCGTCCCCCGCGCCTAGGATGGTAGCCTCGGCGCACCTTTTCGTCGAGGTGGGCTCGATGGTTGAGATGGTGGTGCTCGTTGCCGAGGCATTCCCGGGCAGTGGGCGCCTCGTCCCGTGTACGCTCGGGATGGACCGAGGCTTCCCGAATGCGTCGAGAGGACACCGCGTGATGCTCTGAGGGGTCAGCTCGCTTGCGGGAGGCGGAGCTCTCGGCTCGTCGAACCGCGGCGCCCTCTAGAAGATTCTTGAGTTCGCCCTGGATGTGCCGTCCCTCGGTGGTGGATGGCTCCGGCATGGCCCGAAGCAGCATCGCCGCTGCAGCTAGGTCCTGGCCGGACCCGCTGACGGCCGGAGGCAGTGCTGCCCTGGCGTTGTCGATGATGCGGTGCCGGATGTCTTGGGCCCGATGACAGGCTTCTCTGGCGAGTGATCGGCCTGCCCACTCCTGTTCGATGTTCTGTCGGAGCTGTACAAGCCGGCCTGCTTCCCCGTCGACCCGAGCCTGCATCTCACGGATTTGCTCGAGCTGTATGTCCTGACCCCCCGCAGGGACTGGGATGACAGCTAGCTCCCACGGGATGTCAACGCGAGATGAGGGCCCAGGGGGATCGTCAACCTCTGGCATACCAAGGTGGTTGCCTTCGTTGTGATCTCCTAGATCGACGTGAAAACATTCGCGACTTGGGCCGTAACCCTCGTCGTCAAGGTCACGGGCATCGTCAGAACAATCGGAGAGGCAGTGGTCACATGCGGACATGAAGCCCCGCATGGCACCGGGGTCATTGAGGGCAGAGAAATCCCAACCGGAGTCGGGGTCGTCCTCTTCCTTAGAACCCGCCGGTCCGAAGGTCGAGACGGCTGTCAGTCGGTCCCAGGTCGACCACATGTGGTACCCCGGAAGGTTTGGATACGCCTTTACGAAGGCGCTCACCATAGCGCGGTCGCTAGGTGGATCGAAGCTGAACCAAAAAGGTATGGGATGGAAAACGGACGGTACCTCTTGGTCGTTGGATGGTGATGAAGTCGCGTCGGGGGCGGTGCACACCGTCATCTTAGGTACGAGGGTAACGCCTAGCAGGTCCTTTGCGAGGGTGCTGGCGTCATCAGTCCGCTTGGGACTGACACATCGCGGGGAAGTGACACCCGCCGTTGCCTCAGGTGCGAGGGCAATGTCCGACATGTCTCGTGGGGGAGTGCCGGCGTCGTCGACTCACTCTGGTGCGACAGCCGACAAGGTGCCGCCTCCTGCGTGGCCATGGTTGACCTGTCTCCGCCTCCTCCGACGAGGAGGGTGGCGGGGATGACCGGAGTGCTCCTCTTCTGCCGCGGGGAGATGTTGTCGTAGAGCTCGCCGCCGCCGGGCGAGTCGAAGACCGTCATTGTTGTCACGCTGCGGGGGGAGGAGTACCATGTCATAGCTGCCGTCGAGGGACATGAACTCAAGACTCCCGAAGCGGAGCACCGTCCCGAGCTAGAGAGGTTGCTGAAGAGTCCCCATCTGGATCTCAACGGGAAGATGTTCGTTAACACGCAGCAGGCCCCTACCTGGCGCCAACTGTCAGCGTTTCGACCCCCGGGGGGGTCCCTGGACCGACGAGTAAATTGTCGCTGCGTGTCCCTGCCCAAATGGGTTGGCGCGGGATGGAATATAAGATGTGGGACAAGCCTTGTATTATCCTGCACCAGGGGTGCCGCTCGCAGTAGGGGTTACAAGCGCGTCGCGTGAGGGAGAGAGAGAGAGAGGGGGACACGGAGCTCGTCCGCCGCTTCCCTCGCGCGAACCCCCCTCAAGGTGGCCCTGGACTTTCCTTTTATAGAGGCAAGGAGAGAGTCCAGGTGTACAACGGGGGGCGTAGCTATGCGCTAACGTGTCCGGCAGTGGAGTGCCTAAGCCCTGTGTACATGCCAACGTGGTCGTTGGGGGAGAGCTTAGGCGCTGTACATGTGATGGCGTGGCCGCCGGAGGAGCGCCTGAGTCCTGTAGGAGCACTGCTGGCAGCGCGGCGAGGATCCTGTTGACGTCTCCTTGCTGTCGCAAAGGGCTGAGAGCCACCAGCGTCATGGCGCACGCGGGGCACCATCATTACCCGTCGCCGGGGTAAGCCAGATGGGACGCCGGTCTTGTTCCTTGTAGCCTGAGCAGGCTAGGAATAGGGGAATGATGCATCCCCTATCAGCACGGTCAGTCCGAGCCCAGGGTCGGTCGAGGCGGAGACTTCTCTTGAGGCCGAGGCCGGGGTCGGGCGAGGACACGATTCCCCCCGAGACCGGGGTTGAGGCCGAGTTTGGGGGTCGGGCGAGGCGGAGACCTCCTCCCGAGGTCGGAGCGTGAGGTCAGGCGAGGCAGAGTTTCCTGTTGCACCCGAGGCTTGAGCTCGGTGGTTGATCGTGACTTGTTGTCAGTCGTTGCCGGGGTGGCTGACACGACAGTCAGAGCGGAGCGAGCGGCGCTGTTTTCCTATCATATCGGACAGTAAAGAGGAGGGGCGAAGTGACTGCGGTCACTTTGGCCTGGCCGACTGAGGCGCGTGTGTCAGGATACGGCGTCAGGCATCCCCCGCATTTAATGCGTATGCGAAGCGGTCGGTTGGTGAGGCGGTATGGCCAAGGTTGCTTCACAACGAAGCCTGCCCGAGCTGGGCCTCGGGAGAGCCGAGGGGGTGCCTGCCGTCTGAGGAGGCCCTCGGGCGAGGCGTGAATTTGTCTGGGACCACTGTTCCAACCCGAGGCTGGGCTCGGGTGAGATCGCGTCCTTCGGGTAGACGAAGTCTTGGCTTGAATCGCACCCGTCAGTTGGTCTGAGGGTGTTAACCAGCCATGATTAGGAGCGTTGGGGGTACCCCTAATTATGGTACCCGACAAATGTCTTGAATGTACTTCGTTTGGCTAATGAAGGTGCCCTATTGGAGTTGCTTCACTTGAAATCCTAGAAAATACTTCAACTCCCCCATCATTGACATCTCGAATTTCTGTGTCATGATCCTACTAAACTCTTCACATGTAGATTCGTTAGTAGACCCAAATATGATATCATCAACATAAATTTGGCATACAAAGAAATCTTTTGCAAGTGTTTTAGTAAAGGAGTGTAGGATCGGCTTTTCTGACTTTGAAGCCATTAGCAATAAGAAAATCTCTTAGGCATTCATACCATGCTCTTGGGGCTTGCTTGAGCCCATAAAGCGCCTTAGAGAGTCTATAAACATGGTTAGGATACTCACTGTCTTCAAAGTCGGGAGGTTACTCAACATAGACCTCTTCCTTGATTGGTCCATTGAGGAAGGCACTTTTCACGTCCATTTCATAAAGCTTGAAGCCATGGTAAGTAGCATAGGCAAGTAAAATGCGAATTGACTCAAGCCTAGCTACGGGTGCATAGGTTTCACCGAAATCCAAACCTTCGACTTGTGAATATCCCTTGGCCACAAGTCGGGCTTTGTTCCTTGTCACCACACCATCCTCGTCTTGTTTGTTGCGGAAGACCCACTTGGTTCCTACAACATTTTGGTTAGGACGTGGAACTAAATGCCATACCTCATTCCTCGTGAAGTTGTTGAGCTCCTCTTGCATCACCATCACCCAATCCGAATCTTGAAGTGCTTCCTCTACCCTGTGTGGCTCAATAGAGTAAACAAAAGAGTAATGCTCACAAAAATGTGCAACACGAGATCTAGTGGTTACCCCCTTATGAATGTCGCCGAGGATGGTGTTCACGGGGTGATCTCGTTGAATTGCTTGGTGGACTCTTGGGTGTGGCGGCCTTGGAACTTGCTCATCCTCCTTGTCTTAATCATTTGCATCTCCCCCTTGATCAATGCCGTCTTCTTGAGGTGGCTCATCTTCTTGATCTTCTTCTTCATCCTCTTGAGCCTCATCCTCATCTTGAGTTGGTGGAGATGCTTGCATGGAGGAGGATGGTTGATCTTGTGCTTGAATGGGCTCTTCGGATTCCTTAGGACACACATCCCCAATGGACATGTTCCTTAGCGCGACGCACGGAGCCTCTTCATCATCTAATTCATCAAGATCAACTTGCTCTACTTGAGAGCCGTTAGTCTCATCAAACACAATGTCACAAGAAACTTCAACTAGTCCAGTGGACTTGTTAAAGACTCTATATGCCCTTGTGTTTGAATCATATCCTAGTAAAAAGCCTTCTACAGCCTTAGGAGCAAATTTGGACTTTCTACCTCTTTTAACAAAAATAAAACATTTGCTACCAAAGACTATAAAATATGAAACATTGGGCTTTTTACCGGTGAGGAGTTCGTAAGATGTCTTCTTGAGGATTCGATGTAGATACAACCGGTTGATGGCGTAGCAAGCGGTGTTGACCGCCTCGGCCCAAAACCGATCCGAAGTCTTGTATTCATCAAGCATGGTTCTTGCCATGTCCAATAGAGTTATATTCTTCCTCTCCACTACACCATTTTGTTGTGGCGTGTAGGGAGAAGAGAACTCATGCTTGATGCCCTCCTCCTCAAGGAAGCCTTCAATTTGTGAATTCTTGAACTCCGTCCCATTATCGCTTCTAATTTTCTTGATCCTCAAGCCGAACTCATTTTGAGCCCGTCTCAAGAATCCCTTTAAGGTCTCTTGGGTTTGAGATTTTTCCTGTAGAAAGAATACCCAAGTGAAGCGAGAATAGTCATCCACAATAACAAGACAGTACTTACTCCCGCCGATGCTTATGTAAGCGATCGGGCCGAATAGATCCATGTGGAGGAGCTTGAGTGGCCTGTCAGTCGTCAAGATGTTCTTATGTGGATGATAAACACCAACTTGCTTCCCGGCTTGGCATGCGCTACAAATCCTGTCTTTCTCAAAATGAACATTGGTTAGTCCTAAAATGTGTTCTCCCTTTAGAAGCTTGTGAAGATTCTTCATCCCAACATGTGCTAGTCGGCGATGCCAGAGCCAACCCATGTTAGTCTTAGCAATTAAGCAAGTGTCGAGTTCAGCTCTATTGAAATCAACTAAGTATAGCTGACCCTCTAACACTCCCTTAAATGCTACTGAATCATCACTTCTTCTAAAGACTGTGACACCTACATCAGTAAAAAGACAGTTGTAGCCCATTTTACACAATTGGGAAACAGAAAGCAAGTTGTAATCTAAAGAATCTACAAGAAAAACATTGGAAATAGAATGGTCAGGTGATATAGCAATTTTACCCAATCCTTTGACCAAACCTTGATTTCCATCCCCGAATGTGATAGCTCGTTGGGGATCTTGGTTTTTCTCATAGGAGGAGAACATCTTCTTCTCCCCTGTCATGTGGTTTGTGCACCCGCTATCGATGATCCAACTTGAGCCCCCGGATGCATAAACCTACAAAACAAATTTAGTTCTTGATTTTAGGTACCCAAACAGTTTTGGGTCCTTTGACATTAGATACAAGAACTTTGGGTACCCAAACACAAGTCTTTGATCCCTTGTGTTTGTCCCCAACATACTTGGCAACTACTTTGCCGGATTTGTTAGACAAAACATAAGATGCTAGGTTCATTTGATGCACTAGGAGTTTTCTTCTTAGGCAATTTAGCACGAGTTGATTGCCTAGAACTAGATGTCTCACCCTTATACATAAAAGCATGATTAGGGCCAGAGTGAGACTTCCTAGAATGAATTCTCCTAATCTTATGCTCGGGATAATCGGCAGGGTACAAAATGTAACCCTCGTTATCCTAAGGCATGGGAGCCTTGCCCTTAACAAAGTTAGATAATTTTTTAGGAGGGGCATTAAGTTTGACATTGTCTCCCTTTTGGAAGCCAATGCCATCCTTGATGCCAGGGCATCTCCCATTATAAAGCATACTACGAGCAAATTTAAATTTTTCGTTTTCTAGTTCATGCTCGACAATTTTAGCATCTAATTTTGCTATATGATCGTTTTGTTGTTTAATTAAAGCCATATGATCATGAATAGCATCAATGTCAACATCTCTATATCTAGTGCAAATAGAAACATGCTCAATGGTAGATGTAGAGGGTTTGCAAGTTTTTAGTTCAACAATCTTAGCATGTAGAATGTCATTTTCATTTCTAAGATCGAAAATGGAAGCATTGCAAACATCTAAATCTTTAACCTTAGCAATCAATTTTTCATTTTCAATCCTAAGGCTAGCAAGAGAGGCATTCAATTTGTCAATCTTAGCAATAGAAATAGCATGATCATTTCTAAGATTGGCATATGAATCATCACAAACATTTGAATCAACCTTAGCAATTAATCTAGCATTTTCATTTCTAAGGTTGGTAATAACATCATGGCAAGTGCTTAGCTCACTAGTTAATTTTTCACATTTTTCCATCTCTAGAGCATAAGCATTCTTAACCTTAACATGCTTCTTATTTTCCTTAATTAGGAAGTCCTCTTGGCTATCCAAGAGTTCATCCTTATCATGAATAGCGCTAATCAATTCATTTAACTTCTCTTTTTGTTCCATGTTAAGGTTGGCAAAAAGTGTAAACAAATTATCCTCCTCATTACTAGAATTGTCTTCATCACTAGAGGATGCATATTTAGTGGAGGATTTAGATTTAACCTTCTTCCTTTTGCCGTCCTTTGCCATGAGGCACTTGTGGCCGACGTTGGGGAAGAGGAGTCCCTTGTTCACGGCGATGTTGGCGGCGTCCTCGTCGGAGGAGGAATCAGTGGAGCTCTCGTCGGAGTCTCACTCGCGGCATACATGGGCATCGCCGCCCTTCTTCTTGTGGTACCTCTTCTTTTCCTTTCTTCTCCCCTTCTTGTCGTCGCCCCTGTAACTGTCACTAGAAATAGGACATTTTGCAATAAAGTGACCGGGCTTACCACACTTGTAGTAAACCTTCTTGGAGCGGGGCTTGTAGTCCTTCCCCCTCCTTTGCTTGAGGATTTGTCGAAAGCTTTTGATGATTAAAGCCATCTCCTCATTGTCGAGCTTTGAGGTGTCGATGGTAAGCCTACTTGATGTAGACTCTTCCTTCTTCTCCTCCGTTGCCTTGAATGCGACGGGTTGTGCCTCGGGCGTGGAGGAGGTGCCTTGCTCGATGATTTTCTTTGAGCCTTTAATCATTAGCTCAAAGCTCACAAACTTCCCTATGACTTCCTTGGGAGACATTAGCTTGTATCTAGGATCACCTCGAATTAATTGAACTTGCGTAGGGTTAAGAAAAACGAGGGATCTTAGAATAACCTTGATCATCTCATGGTCATCCCATTTTGTGCTCCTGAGGTTGCGCACTTGGTTCACCAAGGTCTTCAAGCGGTTGTACATGGCTTGCGGATCCTCTCCTTGGTGAAGCATGAAGCGACCGAGCTCCCCCTCGATCGTTTCCTGCTTGGTGATCTTGGTCACCTCGTCTCCTTCGTGCGCGGTCTTGAGTACGTCCCAAATTTCCTTTGCACTCTTCAACCCTTGCACCTTATTATACTCTTCCCGACTTAGAGAGGCGAGGAGTATAGTAGTGGCTTAGGAGTTGAAGTGATGAATTTGGGCCACTTCATCCGAATCATAGTCTTCATCCCCTACGGATGGTACCTGTACACCAAACTCAACAACATTCCAAATGCTTGTGTGGAGTGAGGTTAGATGATGCCTCATTTTGTCACTCCACATATTATAATCTTCACCATAAAAAACCGGTGGTTTGCCTAATGGAACGGAGAGTAAAGGAGTACGCTTTGAAATACGAGGGTAGCGCAGGGGAATCTTACTATACTTCTTGCGCTCATGGCGCTTAGAAGTTATGGACGGCGCGTCGGAGCCGGAGGTGGAAGGCGATGAAGAATCGGTCTCGTAGTTGACCACCTTCCTCATCTTCTTTTTCTTGTCGCCACTCTAATGCGACTTGTGGGAAGAGGATTCCTTCTCCTTCCCTTTGTTGCGGGACTCTCCCGATGGAGCCTTCCCGTGGCTTGTAGCGGGCTTGCCGCCGGTCACCATCTCCTTTTTGGCGTGATCTCCTGACATCACTTCGAGCGGTTAGGCTCTAATGAAGCACCGGGCTTTGATACCAATTGAAAGTCGCCTAGAGGGGGGGTGAATAGGGCGAAACTGAAATTTACAAAGTTAATCACAACTACAAGCCGAGTTAGCGTTAGAAATATAAGCGAGTCCGAGAGAGAGGGTGAAAAACAAATCGCAAGCAAATAAAGAGTGAGACACAAGGATTTGTTTTACCGAGGTTCGGTTCTTACAAACCTACTCCCCGTTGAGGTGGTCACAAAGACCGGGTCTCTTTCAACCCTTTCCCTCTCTCAAACGGTCACTTAGACCGAGTGAGCTTCTCTTTTCAATCACACGGGACACTAAGTCCCCGCAAGGACCACCACACAATTGGTGTCTCTTGCCTTGGTTACAATTGAGTGAATCACAAGAAAGAATGAGAAAGAAAAGAAGCAATCCAAGCGCAAGAGCTCAAATGAATACAAATGTCGCTCTCTCTAGTCACTATTTGATTTGGAGTGATTCCTGACTTGGGAGAGGATTTGATCTCTTTGGTTGTGTCTAGAATTGAATGTTATAGCTCTTGTAAGTAGTTGGAAGCTAGAAAACTTGGATGCAATGAATGGTGGGGTGGTTGGGGTATTTATAGCCCTAACCACCAAACTAGCCGTTTGGTGGAGGCTGCTGTCGCATGGCGCACCGGACAGTCTGGTGCGCCACCGGACACTGTCCGGTGCGCCAGCCACGTCACCCGGCCGTTAGGGTTCGACCGTTGGAGCTCTGACAGGTGGGGTCTTCTGGCTATCCGGTGGTGCACCGGACAAGTCTTATAGACTGTCCGGTGCGCCTGCTGCGCGTGCTCTGACCTCTGCACGTGCAGGCGTGCATTAAATGCGTTGCAGTCGACCGTTGCGCGCGAAGTAGCCGTTGCTCCGCTGACACACCGGACAGTCCGGTGTGCCACCGGACACTGTCCGGTGCATACACCGGATGGTCCGGTGAATTATAGCGGAGCGGCCTCCATTTTCCTGAAGGTAGCGAGTTCAGCGTCGAGTTCCCTGGTGCACCGGACAATGTCCTGTGGTGCACCGGACACTGTCCGGTGGCACACCGGACAGTCCGGTGCGCCAGACCAGGGCACACTTCGGTTGTCTTTGGCTCTCTTTGTTTGAACTCTTTCTTGGTCATTTTATTGATCTATTGTGAACCTTTGGCACCTGTAAAACTTATAATCTAGAGCAAACTAGTTAGTCCAATTATTTGTGTTGGGCAATTCAACCACCAAAATCAATTAGGAAAAAGGTGTAAGCCTATTTCCCTTTCAATTTGCTTGTGATTTGTTTGCGCCCTCTCTTTCGGACTCGATTATATTTCTAACGCTAACCCCGGCTTGTAGTTGTGCTTAAGTTTATAATTTTCAGATTCCGCCTATTCACACCCCCTCTAGGTGACTTTCAAATGTGTTGACTGATTTTTTAGAGTATGGGACCTTGCTGTAAGCTGGACTTTGGATCCGGAACAGGAGGATAAGCATATATGGCTGCTCTCCATCTCAGGAAAATATACCGCCAAGTCGGCTTATGATGGTTCCTTCATTGGCTCAACAACTTTTAGGTCATGGGGGAGGATTTGGAAAAGTTGGGCTCCTGGAAAATGTAAATTCTTCATGTGGCTTGTGGCGCACGGGCGTTGCTGGACCGCTGACCGGCTGGCAAGGAAAGGCCTGCCTCACCCTCAAAGTTGTCTGTTATGTGACCAGGAGGAAGAAACTATGAATCATCTGCTAGTTTCCTACGTATTCTCAAGGGAAGTATGGTTTAATATTGTCACACCCGGATTTAAGGGACAAATCTGGGTGCATCTCATATATGCGCCAAAGAAGACAACACATATAATAACAGAGTGCACAGAGATAAATGTCATAAATATCATAAATGTACTTATTACATAGCAGAAGTCTTACAAAAAAATAAATGATGAAATAAAACGAACTAATTATTATTCCCTGGCACCACAAAGCTGACTGGGAGACGCCACCTAGATCAAGTCGAATGCCTCAATATTAGGCGGCTCCTCTTCGACCACCTGTTCTTCTCCTGTGGGGGGTGTGAGACAGCAAGATTGAGCTCACATACGTTCATAGCTCAACAAGTCGTGGGGAATAATGTGGCATGAACTCACCAAAGGTGGGAGTTCATGAAGTGTAAGGCTGATCAATGAAATAGAGGCTGAAGCTGAGCATTGCTTTTATAAGTTGGTCAAAATTTTATTAGCAATTACTAAATGTAAGTAAATACCAACCTTAATAATAATAAAGAAAAATATTAATAAAATAATCCCAAATGTGATGTAAATGTCAAATTAAATTTAAGTTCCATAAATTAATCATGTGAGGGTCCGAGCTGCTCATGACCGTGAGCACAGCTAGTATACTAGTTTTACACTCTGCAGAGGTTGCGCATCTTTACCCACAAGTCATGTTACCCATATGCCAAGAGACGACCAATCCCATACACCTCTACCGAGGAGGCGAGGGAGGGTAACACTACGAGGCCTTTACAAAGTTCCACTAGCTTTAGAAATCCCGCTACAGTTTATAGGAAGCTCCAGTGCAGGAATCCCTCGTCTGAACGCCATCACAGCAAAATCAACCCAAGGACCTACCTACACTGACCACTCCCTTACTGCCTTGGCCCCTTTCAGGTAAGGAAGACATCCACTAGCTTTCCTAGTTAATCAGCCAAGGGCGTCCCATTAAACCCTTGTGGTAGTACTGTTTTCCCGGGTGGTCGCTCCATGTTCCCATTAACTTAATGATCTTAACATGAACAGTGATAATAAAAAGATAATAAAAGAATAATCATGAATAGTGTATCTCCATACCCAAATCCATATAAAGCAATAGCAGGTACTACCCAAAAATGTTTCAGTGGTGAACAAGGTATAAAGATAACCAAAACTGGGGTAACCTATTGGATCCCATCAAAATTAACCTATGTAGATCATTATAATTAATAAGAACATGGCTGGGAAAAAAGTAAGTGATCAAGGGCACAACTTGCCTTCAATGAGCTCCTGCTCAGCTACTTCTACTTGCTGAACCTCGGAATCCACAGTGGCTTGCTCGTCTACTCGCATCAACACAATACATACATAGTATAGCATAAATTAATATCACATCAAACAGATAAATAAAATATACAATAAAATTCTACACATTAAAATGAGATCATAAGAACTGGAATCATTAAATTTGGAGTTATAGGTTTCAAGTTATGAATTTCCTAAGGTTTAATGTGCTTGAAATAGGATTAAATGAGAAATAAATTCTCTTACTGCTTTCATGTCAAAACAGAGACACTTAATGATAGACAATAATATTACAAAATTTTAGAAATTGGAATGGTTCAATTTGGAGCTAAAATGAATTTTCTATGCATTTTACAAGTTTCTATATTTGTTTTGTGTTAAAAGCGAATTTCTAATATTATTTCTCTGTTTTCAATCTTCTCTGGACTAGGCCTCAATTTCTGGAAAGCGCAGGGGTCACGGTGAAAAATTTCCACAGACTCAGGGCACTGTTATGGTGGACGGCGGGTTTATTCAGTAATTCCTCAGGGGGTCTTTAACAAAATTCCGTTCACGAAACGGTATCCATGTACACTAGCCGTTGGATCATCATCAGGCAGTCCTGAATAGCCCACACTGGCGCCAATAGCCCAACCCTCTGATCCGAGATCAACGCTCCAGATTCTAAAAACCCGGATGGATTCCTACGCTTTGGATCTAAATCGGACGGTGCATGCTAAACAATCGAAGGGGTATCCCTCGATCTGATCAACGCCGTCAGGCATGCATCTAACGGCCAAAACCTTTCTCTCCCCCCAGGTCACCGCAGGGCGACGACGATGAGCTCCGCGGCGGCGGTCTCACAGGCGAACTGCGAACTGGTGCACCAACGCTCTAGAGTCGAAGCAGATAGGTCCTACATAGAGCGGGGGTGAGAGTAAGATCAGTGGACGGGTCCTTACCTGCTAGGTTGGTGAGGATAGTGCTGCCTGCGGCGATTGGCGGAATCGCGACGGTGCTATGACTCCGGCGAGGAATTCCCAAGACCCTAGGGGTTCTCAGCTCGAATTGAGGGCTCCCTCAGCTTCACCGGTTTTCAGCGCATGCCCTTGGCCACTTGCACAGACTAGAACGCAAGCACAAACGACAATTACCGGTGGCGGCTCGCGCCTTACTCTCTCTCACGGCGCAACTCGGTACGCGGCGGTTGCAGGGGGTCGTAGGCGTGGGTATGCGGTAGAGGGAGAGAGCGCGAGGCGAACCCGGGGTCGTGGGCTCCTATATGGAGGTGACACGGTCAGGCGCTTCAACGGGGCGACGAGATCTCCGCGCCCCTGCCATGCATGGTAGGGCCATTAGGGAAGAACCCGACACGTGGGGCCACGGTGCAGTGAGTGATTGCGCGCGTTGGTGAACTGGGAAGCGGGTCCGGTCTAGCAGCGGTACATGGTCAGCGTGTCACACCCGGCTTTAAGGAACAAAGCCAGGTGCATCTCATACATGCGCCAAGAAGACAACATATATAATAACAGAGTGTATAGAGATAAATGTCACAAAACATCAGAGTATTATTACATAGCGGAAGACTTATTACAAAATAAAAGAATAAATATAAAACGAACTAAGGATCGTCGGCGCCAATTTCAACTGAGAACGCCACCTAGATCAGATCATACTCCTCGCCTTGTGGCTCCTCCTGAACCACCTGTTCTTCTCCTGTGGGGGGTGTGAGACAGCAAGGGTGAGCTCACACATGATCATAGCTCAACAAGTTGTGGGGAACCAGTGGACATAAACTCATAAAGGTGTGAGTTCATGTGATGTGTAAGGCTAATCAAAGATAGAGGTTAAAGCTGAGCATTGCTTTTAAGTAGTTGGTCAAAATTTTATTAGCAATTACTAAGTGTAAGTAAGTACCAAACCTTAAATAAAGTAATAGAACAGAATTAATAATAAACCCATGCAATGCAAATGACAAAATTGAATTTGAGTTCCATAATTTAAACATCAGAGAGTCCTGAGCCGCTCATGACCGTGAGCTCGGCTAGTATACCAGTTTTACACTCTGCAGAGGTTGTACCCTTTACCCACAAGTCATGTTACCCATCTGCCAAGGGGTCGCGACTCCCATACACCTCTACCTAGGAAGCGCGGCAGGGCAACACTACGAGGCCTTTACAAAGTTCCACTAGCTTCCGAAAACCCGCTACAGTTTATGGGAAGAGCACTTGCAAGAATCCCCCGTCTGACCGCCATCGCAGCAAAATCAACCCGAGAACCTCCTTGCATGCAACTCCTGAAAGGGAAATGTGCCCTTGGGCCATTTCTAAGTATTTTGGTGATTTAGTGTCCAACACAAGTGCCTAAGTGTAAAAAGGTGGACAAGGTACAAATCAAGAATTAAGGTATGTTTCTCAGACTTAGTACATTGTTTTATGGACTAATGTATTGTGTCTAAGTGCTGGAAACAGGAAAAATCCAATTGGAAATGTCTTGGCTCGAGCAGCCAAGAATCTGCTGAGTCTGCAAGCACCGGACTGTCCGGTGGTGCACCAGACAGTGTCCGGTGCGTCAGGCTGACTCGAGCGAAGTGGCTGCTCTCGGGAATTCACCGGCGACGTACGGCTAAAATTCACCGGACTGTCCGGTGTGCACCGGACTGTCCGGTGAGCCAACGGTCGACCGCGCAATCTGCGCGGGACACGTGGCCGAGCCAACGGCTAGAAGACGGCACCGGACTGTCCGGTGTGCACCGGACATGTCCGGTGCGCCAACGGCTCTCAGGCTGCCAACGGTCGGCTTCGCTGTTTAAGGAAGGAAATCGGGCACCGGACAGTGTCCGGTGTGCACCGGACTGTCCGGTGCCCCCGATGACAGAAGGCAAGAATGGCTTTCCAAACTTGTGCTCAACGGCTCCTAGCTGCCTTGGGGCTATAAAAGGGACCCCTAGGCGCATGGAGGAGCACACCAAGCATCCTTTGAGCATCATTGATCACTCACACTTCATTCTCGCGCACTTGTTTGACATTCTAGTGATTTGAGCTCCGTTCTAGTGTGCTAGTCTCTTGAGCTCAAGTCTGGGTTGTGCGTGTGCGTATTCGCTGTGATCTTTGTGTCGTGTGTGAGTTGCTAATCCCTCCCTTGCTCTGTGATTCTTCGTGAACATCTTGTGTAAGGGCGAGAGGTTCCAAGCTGTGGAGATTCCTCGCAAACGGGATTAAGAGAAGCAAAGCAACACCGTGGTATTCAAGTTGGTCTTTGGACCGCTTGAGAGGGGTTGATTGCAACCCTCGTCCGTTGGGACGCCACAACGTGGAGTAGGCAAGCGTTGGTCTTGGCCGAACCACGGGATAACCACTATGCCATCTCTGTGATTGATATCTCTTGGTTATTGGGTTGTGTTGAGATCCTTCTCTAGCCACTTGGCATATTACTGTGCTAACAAGTAACCAAGTTTTGTGGCTTAAGTTTTTTGAAGTGTTACAGGATCACCTATTCACCCCCCCTCTAGGTGCTCTCAATTGGTATCAGAGCCATTCTCTTCAAGAAAGGGACTAACCGCCTGAAGAGATGGATCCTAAAGGCAAGGGGATGGTGATCAACGACAAGGAGAAGGAGTCCTTCGTCAACGAGCCCAATGATGACAGGCCCACCGACTCAGGCTCGGGCCACAAAATAAAAGACGGGAGGAAGAAGAAGACAAGGCGCATCAAGGAAATTGTCTACTACGACAGCGACGAATCTTCCTCCTCCCAAAAGGACGACGACGACTACGATAGACGAAAGACGGTTAACTCAAACTTTTCTTTCGATTATTCGCGCATCCCACATAGTTCAAATGCTCAATTGCTCCCCATTCCACTTGGCAAGCCCCCTCACTTTGATGGAGAGGATTACGGATTTTGGAGCCACAAAATGCGTACTCACCTGTTTTCTCTCCATCCAAGCATTTGGGAGATTGTGGAAAATGGAATGAAATTTGATAGCTCGGATAGCCCTGTGTTTATTAATGAACAGATTCATAAAAATGCACAAGCTACTACTGTGTTGCTAGCCTCTTTGTGCAGGGACGAGTATCACAAGGTGAGCGGCTTGGACAATGCCAAGCAGATCTGGGACACCCTCAAGATCTCTCATGAGGGAAACGACGTCACCTTGCTCACCAAAATGGAGTTGGTGGAGGGCGAGCTTGGACGGTTCGCGATGATAAGGGGCGAGGAGCCGACACAAACATACAACCGGCTCAAGACCCTTATCAACAAAATAAGGAGCTACGGGAGCACGCGATGGACGGACCACGACGTCGTCCGCCTAATGCTAAGGTCATTTACCGTTCTTGATCCTCATTTGGTGAACAATATACGTGAAAATCCCAGGTACACCAAGATGTCGCCCGAAGAAGTTCTTGGGAAGTTCGTAAGCGGGTGAATGATGATCAAGGAGGCAAGATACGTGGACGACGCGTTGAACGGTCCTAGTCATGAGCCTCAACCCATTGCTCTCAAAGCAACAAGGAGCAAGGAGGCGCTACCAAGCAAGGTGGCACAAGTTGAGGCGGCCGGACTCAATGATGAGGAGATGGCTCTCATCATTAAGCGCTTCAAGACGGCGCTTAAAGGTCGCAAGGGGCAGCCAAGCAAGACCAAAGCCAAGGGGAAGCGCTCATGCTTCAAATGCGGTAAGCTTGGTCATTTTATTGCTAACTGTCCCGACAATGATAGTGATCAGGACCAAGGGAACAAGAGGGAGAAAAAGAAGCATTACAAGAAGGCCAAGGGCGAGGCACATATCGGAAAGGAGTGGGATTCAGATTGTTCCTCCTCCGACTCTGACAATGAAGGACTCGCCGCCACCGCCTTCAACAAGTCATCCCTCTTCCCCAACGAACGTCACACTTGCCTCATGGCAAGAGAGAAGAAAGTAAGCACTCATACTAGTACTTATGCTTCTTCGAGTGAAGATGAGTCTAGTGATGATGATGAGATAGATTACTCATGCTTATTCAAGGGATTAGATAGAACCAAGGTAGACAAAATTAATGAATTAATTGATGCCTTGAATGACAAGAATATGCTTTTAGAAAAACAAGAGGATTTGTTGTATGAAGAACATGATAAATTTGTAGAAGCACAGAAATCTCTTGCTCTAGAAATTAAGAGGAATGAAATGCTCTCTAGTGAATTATCTTCTTGTCATGAAACTATTGCTAAGTTAAAAAGTTTTAATGATGATTTAAATGCTAAACTAGAAGTAGCTAATAAATCTAATTCTTGTGTAGAAATTGTTGAAACTTGTAATAGGTGTAAAGATTTTGACATTGATGCTTGTAGTGATCATTTAGTTTCAATTTCCAAATTAAATGATGAATTAGCTAGTCTTAATGCCCAACTTAAGACTAGCAAGAATGAATTTGACAAGCTAAAATTTGCAAGGGATGCCTACACGATTGGTAGACACCCCTCAATTAAGGATGGACTTGGCTACAAGAGAGAAGCCAAGAACTTGACAAGCCATAAGGCTCCCATCTCCGCCAAGGAGAAAGGGAAGGCCCCTATGGCTAGTAATGTGCAAAAGAACCATGCCTTTATGTACTATGATAGAAGACAACCTAGAAATGCTTATAGGAGCTGTAATGTATATAATGCCTTTGATTCTCATGCCATGGTTGCTTCTAGTTCTTCTTATGTGCATGATAGAAATGTTGGTAGGAGAAATGTTATTCATAATATGCCTAGGAGAAATGTCGTTAATGTTCCTAGGAAAGTTAGTGAACCTTCTACAATATATCATGCTTTAAATGCTTCTTTTGCTATTTGTAGAAAGGATAGGAAGATAGTTGCTAGAAAATTAGGGGCAAGATGCAAGGGAGACAAAACTTGCATTTGGGTCCCTAAGGATATTTGTGCTAACCTTGCAGGACCCAACATGAGTTGGGTACCTAAGACCCAAGCCTAAATTTGCCTTGCAGGTTTATGCATCCGGGGGTTCAAGCTGGATTATTGACAGCGGATGCACAAACCATATGACGGGGGAGAAGAAGATGTTCACCTCGTACGTCAAGAATAAAGATTCCCAAGATTCAATAATATTCGGTGATGGGAATCAAGGCAAGGTAAAAGGGTTAGGTAAAATTGCAATCTCAAATGAGCACTCTATCTCTAATGTGTTTTTAGTAGAGTCTCTTGGATATAATTTGCTATCTGTTAGTCAATTATGCAACATGGGATATAACTGTTTGTTTACAAATGTAGATGTGTCAGTCTTTAGAAGATGTGATGGTTCACTAGCTTTTAAGGGTGTACTAGACGACAAGCTTTACTTAGTTGATTTTGCAAAAGAAGAGGCCGGTCTAGATGCATGCTTAATGGCTAAGACTTGCATGGGCTGGCTGTGGCATCGCCGCTTAGCACATGTGGGGATGAAGAACCTCCACAAGCTTCTAAAGGGAGAACACGTGATAGGTCTAACCAATGTTTATTTCGAAAAAGATAGACCTTGTGCAGCTTGTCAAGCAGGGAAACAGGTGGGAGGCTCTCATCACACCAAAAATGTGATGACAACATCAAGACCCCTGGAGCTGCTACATATGGACCTCTTCAGACCCGTCGCCTATCTGAGCATAGGAGGAAGTAAGTATGGTCTAGTTATCGTTGATGACTTTTCCCGCTTCACTTGGGTGTTCTTTTTGCAGGATAAGTCTGAAACCCAAGGGACCCTCAAGCGCTTCCTAAGGAGAGCTCAAAATGAGTTTGAGCTCAAGGTGAAGAAGATAAGGAGCGACAACGGGTCCGAATTCAAGAACCTTCAAGTAGAGGAGTTTCTTGAGGAGGAGGGGATCAAGCACAAGTTCTCCGCTCCCTACACACCTCAGCAAAATGGTGTGGTAGAGAGGAAGAACAGGACGCTCATAGATATGGCAAGGACTATGCTTGGAGAATTCAAGACCCCCGAGTGCTTTTGGTCGGAAGCCGTGAACACGGCTTGCCACGCCATCAACAGGGTCTACCTTCACCGCCTCCTCAAGAAGACGTCGTATGAGCTGCTAACCGGTATCAAACCTAATGTATCGTATTTTTGTGTTTTTGGGAGTAAATGCTACATTCTAGTGAAGAAGGGTAGGAATTCCAAATTTGCTCCCAAAGCCGTAGAAGGATTTTTATTAGGTTATGATTCAAATACAAAGGCGTATAGGGTCTTCAACAAATCATCGGGTTTGGTTGAAGTCTCTAGCGACGTTGTATTTGATGAGACTAATGGCTCTCCAAGAGAGCAAGTTGTTGATCTTGATGATGTAGATGAAGAAGACGTTCCAACGACCGCGATACGCACCATGGCGATTGGAGATGTACGGCCTCAGGAACATTTGGAGCAAGATCAACCGTCTTTCTCAACTATGGTGCATCCCCCAACCCAAGATGACGAACAGGTACCTCAAGTGGAGGCACATGATCAAGGGGGAGCACAGGATGTTCAAGAGGAAGGAGCACCTCAGGCACCTCCAACCCAAGTTCGAGCGACAATTCAAAGGGATCATCCCGTCGACCAGATATTGGGTGATATTAGCAAGGGAGTAACTACTCGCTCAAGATTAGTTAATTTTTGTGAGCATTACTCTTTTGTCTCTTCTATTGAGCCTTTCAGGGTAGAAGAGGCCTTGCTAGATCCGGACTGGGTGTTGGCCATGCAGGAGGAACTCAACAACTTCAAGCGCAACGAAGTTTGGACACTGGTGCCTCGTCCCAAGCAAAATGTTGTGGGAACCAAGTGGGTGTTCCGCAACAAACAGGACGAGCACGGGGTGGTGACGAGGAACAAGGCTCGACTTGTGGCAAAAGGTTATGCCCAAGTCGCAGGTTTGGACTTTGAGGAGACTTTTGCTCCTGTGGCTAGGCTAGAATCAATTCGTATCTTGCTAGCATATGCCGCTCACCATTCTTTTAGGTTGTACCAAATGGATGTGAAGAGCGCTTTCCTCAATGGGCCGATCAAGGAGGAGGTGTACGTGGAGCAGCCCCCTGGCTTCGAGGATGAACGGTACCCCGACCACGTGTGTAAGCTCTCTAAGGCGCTCTATGGACTTAAGCAAGCCCCAAGAGCATGGTATGAATGCCTTAGAGACTTTTTAATTGCTAATGCTTTCAAGGTTGGGAAAGCCGATCCAACTCTTTTTACTAAGACTTGCGATGGTGATCTTTTTGTGTGCCAAATTTATGTCGACGACATAATATTTGGTTCTACTAACCAAAAGTCTTGTGAAGAGTTTAGCAGGGTGATGACGCAGAAATTCGAGATGTCGATGATGGGCGAGTTGACCTACTTCCTTGGGTTCCAAGTGAAGCAACTCAAGGACGGCACCTTCATCTCCCAAACGAAGTACACACAAGATTTGCTAAAGAGGTTTGGGATGAAGGACGCCAAGCCCGCAAAGACGCCGATGGGAACCGACGGACACACCGACCTCAACAAAGGAGGTAAGTCCGTTGATCAAAAAGCATACCGGTCCATGATAGGTTCTTTGCTTTATTTATGTGCTAGTAGACCGGATATTATGCTTAGCGTATGCATGTGTGCTAGATTTCAATCCGATCCGAAGGAGTGTCACTTAGTGGCTGTGAAGCGAATTCTTCGATATTTAGTCGCTAAGCCTTGCTTCG
Organism: Zea luxurians; assembly: GCA_029449295.1. Taxonomy (NCBI): domain Eukaryota; kingdom Viridiplantae; phylum Streptophyta; class Magnoliopsida; order Poales; family Poaceae; genus Zea; species Zea luxurians. The sequence goes on from JAOPSE010000053.1 coordinate 14,604,097, forward strand.
GGATCTGGTATCCAAAGGGGTCTAACTTTGACTTGATTGGGTACTCAGATTCCGACTATGCTGGATGTAAGGTCGATAGGAAGAGTACATCGGGGACGTGCCAATTCTTAGGAAGGTCCCTGGTGTCATGGAACTCTAAGAAACAAACCTCCGTTGCCCTATCCACCGCTGAGGCCGAGTACGTTGCCGCAGGACAGTGTTGTGCGCAACTACTTTGGATGAGGCAAACCCTCCGGGACTTTGGCTACAATCTGAGCAAAGTCCCACTCCTATGTGATAATGAGAGTGCTATCCGAATAGCGGAAAATCCTGTTGAGCACAGCCGCACAAAGCACATTGACATCCGGCATCACTTTTTGAGAGACCACCAGCAAAAGGGAGATATCGAAGTGTTTCATGTTAGCACCGAGAACCAGCTAGCCGATATCTTTACCAAGCCTCTAGATGAGAAGACCTTTTGCAGGCTGCGTAGTGAGCTCAATATCTTAGATTCGCGGAACTTGGATTGAAATGTAGCATACATGTGTTTATGCCTTTGATCATGTTCATTCTGCATTTTGTTGCTTATTGTGGTGCTCAAGTTGTACAAACACTCCCTGGACCTCACAAGTCCTGTCTGCAAGTAATGCACATATTTAGGGGGAGCTGTGCTACAACTTGACCCTTTGAGACTAACCATGTACTTGAGTTTCGTTGTTTTAGTCTCCAAGGAAAATTGAAAGGGAAAAGGTGGACTTGGACCAAGCAAGACTTCCACTGCACTCCGATGAAAAGAGTAACTTTTCAAGTTCATCTTCATACTCTTATTGCCTTTGTGTTCTTATTTGCAGATTTTGGTGAGGCAATGGGGTTAAAGGGCCAAGATTGATCCCGTTTTGGTGCTTGATGCCAAAGGGGGAGAAAATAAAGGCCAAAGCGATAAATGGATCAGCTACCACTTGAGAAATTTTGAAATTAGTAGCACTTGAGAAATTTTGAAATTAGTAGATTAGAGCTTTTGGTTTGTCAAAACTCTTTTATTGTCTCTTATGTCAAAAGTTGGCCTCTTGTGGGGATAAGTGTTGATTATGGGAAAAAGGGGGAGTTTTTGAAATCCTTGATCAAATTTCTTTGGAAAACCTCTCTTTATGTCTCTACAAGTGGTCTTGACTTAGAGATAGGAATTTGAGTTTGATTTGCAAAAATAAACCAAGTGGTGGCATAGAGTGATCCATATATGTCAAAATTGAATCAAAACAATTTTGAGTTCTTATTTGATTTGATTTTGTACTTGTTCTACTTGCTTTATGTTGTGTTGGCATAAATCACCAAAAAGGGGGAGATTGAAAGGGAAATGTGCCCTTGGGCCATTTCTAAGTATTTTGGTGATTTAGTGTCCAACACAAGTGCCTAAGTGTAAAAAGGTGGACAAGGTACAAATCAAGAATTAAGGTATGTTTCTCAGACTTAGTACATTGTTTTATGGACTAATGTATTGTGTCTAAGTGCTGGAAACAGGAAAAATCCAATTGGAAATGTCTTGGCTCGAGCAGCCAAGAATCTGCTGAGTCTGCAAGCACCGGACTGTCCGGTGGTGCACCGTGTCCGGTGCGTCAGGCTGACTCAAGCGAAGTGGCTGCTCTCGGGAATTCACCGGCGACGTACGGCTAAAATTCACCGGACTGTCCGGTGTGCACCGGACTGTCCGGTGAGCCAACGGTCGGCCGGGCCAACGGTCGGCCGCGCAATCTGCGCGGGACACGTGGCCGAGCCAATGGCTAGAAGACGGCACCGGACTGTCCGGTGTGCACCGGACATGTCCGGTGCGCCAACGGCTCTCAGGCTGCCAACGGTCGGCTTCGCTGTTTAAGGAAGGAAATCGGGCACCGGACAGTGTCCGGTGTGCACCGGACTGTCCGGTGCCCCCGAAGACAGAAGGCAAGAATGGCTTTCCAAACTTGTGCTCAACGGCTCCTAGCTGCCTTGGGGCTATAAAAGGGACCCCTAGGCGCATGGAGGAGCACACCAAGCATCCTTTGACCATCATTGATCACTCACACTTCATTCTCGCGCACTTGTTTGACATTCTAGTGATTTGAGCTCCGTTCTAGTGTGCTAGTCTCTTGAGCTCAAGTCTAGGTTGTGCGTGTGCGTATTCGCTGTGATCTTTGTGTTGTGTGTGAGTTGCTAATCCCTCCCTTGCTCTGTGATTCTTCGTGAACATCTTGTGTAAGGGCGAGAGGCTCCAAGCTGTGGAGATTCCTCGCAAACGGGATTAAGAGAAGCAAAGCAACACCGTGGTATTCAAGTTGGTCTTTGGACCGCTTGAGAGGGGTTGATTGCAACCCTCGTCCGTTGGGACGCCACAACGTGGAGTAGGCAAGCGTTGGTCTTGGCCGAACCACGGGATAACCACTGTGCCATCTCTGTGATTGATATCTCTTGGTTATTGGGTTGTGTTGAGATCCTTCTCTAGCCACTTGGCATATTACTGTGCTAACAAGTAACCAAGTTTTGTGGCTTAAGTTTTTTGAAGTGTTACACGATCACCTATTCACCCCCCCTCTAGGTGCTCTCAACTCCCCTACTGCCCTTGCCCCTTTCGGGTAAGGTAGTCTTCCACTAGCTTTCCTAATTAGTCAGCCAAGGGCGTCCCATTAAACCCTTGTGGTGGCACGTGTTACTCAAGTTAAGCTCTATGTTTTGATTAACATTAATGATCTCAACATGAATATAAATAGAATAACAAAAAGAATTGGAACATAGAGGTAATAAATGATTATCCCAAAACCATATAAAGCAATAGCAAACTACCCAAGTAATTCAGGGGTAAACAAGGTAATGAGATAAACAATCTAGGGTGACCTAACGGGTCCCATCAAAATTAACCTATGCACGAATAAGTGATATTAAAGAACATTATTGGGTAAAAAGTGGTCAAGGGCACAACTTGCCTTCAATGTTCTCCTGCTCAGCTACTTCAACCTGCTGCTCACCAGGATCCTCGGTCCCGTGCTCTTCTACTCGCCACAATACAAACAAGCACAGTATATAGGAAAATTAACATCACACCAAACATGTAAACAAAATACACAGTAATATTCTACACATTAAAATAAAATCCTAGGAACATGAATCATAATTTTTCGAGTTATAGATTTTAAGTTATGGATTTTCAAAGGTTTTATGTGTTTAAAATAGGATTAAGTGAGAGATTAAATTTCTTATTGTTTTCATGATAAAACAGAGGCTCTAAGTGATAGAGAATAAAATTACAAAATTTTAGGAACCGGAATGGATAAATTTGGAGTTCATATGCATTTTCTATGAATTATTGAAGTTCTAGCAATTATTTTCCTATTAAAAATCCATTTATAAATTATTTTCCCTGGTTTTATAAGGTTCTGGACTAGGCCTCAAAATCTGAGAATAGCAGGGGTCCCGGTGTAAGACTTTCTAAGACACAGAGTGCTGAGCACAGGACTGCAGGTTGATACGCTAAAAATGAGGGGTTCTTTTGTTAAATTGACTGGCCAAAAGGGTAACCTCGGTCCTCAGCCGTCCGATCAAGCGCGAACGGCCTAGATTAGATCGACCCATATAATGATCCGGTGCGCGCTCGCGACCACAGGATCCCAGATCTACGGTCAGTATCTAACGGGACACGATCTAATATGGACCATTCGATCCACTCAACGGCTCGAATCAAATCACCGAAAGGGTACTTCTATATCTATTCTCAGCCGTTCTCCACTGGATCAATGGTCCGGATCGATCACGTGAAGAGGTACGCCTACTGCCTAATCGTGGCCGTTGGTCAAAATCCAAGGGTCCGAAGACCCATCCCCTACCCACCACCGAGCCATGGCGGCGCGCTCAGAACGCACGGCGGCGCACTCGCCGGTGCACGGTGAATCGGCCACATGGTGCACCAATTCCAACGGGTCTCAGGGTTTTCATGAAGTACGGAGTATAACGAGCACACAGGTACGCATCTTACGCAAATGGACGCCTGACTAGTTTAGGTCGCGACGATGGGCGGATCCAGGCTCGGTTCTCTTTGTCGGTGAGCAATTGAGGTCGCACCAATCGCCGATCACGCTCACTTCCGCCACGAGCACCTAACAGGGACAATGGCGGAAGGCTACCATCCGGATTTGAGTCCCCAACGAAACCAGGACCGGAATCGACGACGGCAGCGCGGACGGGCTCTCAGCTCCCTCTTTCTCTTCCTCGGTTCACGGTAAAGGTTTGACTCGGGGTGCTAGGTCGGGAACGGTGGATAGGTCATGGCGGCTCGGCCCCTTTATGGTCACGAGATGGTGCGCCAGCTTCAAGCAACGGAGCTCCGAGTTCCGCGGGCGCTTCCGCCATGGACGGGCAAGGTGGTTGAAGTCGCGGCTAACAACCCGGGACAATGTGCCAGAGAGACAGGCGCCGCGAGCAGTACTGGGGAGCCATCGCTGACCAGGCGGGACCCGCGTCACAGTGACAGTAAGCCTTGCGCGGGTGAGATGGTGAATGGGCCGCGCGGTGCAATTTCCTGAGTGGGCCGAATGAATGGAGTCGGCCCAGCTGCCGGGTTTTGGTCTTTCCTTTTTATTTTCTGTTTTTCCTCCCCTTTTTAATTTCTAGAATTCAAATTTGAATTCAAGTTTAACTGTGAATTTATATTTATTTTAAATGTACCAGTTGAGCCCAAATAAGGAGATCTAACTATATTTTTTTATGTTTATTTTCTTTATCTTTGTTTAGTAGTCTTTCTTCTCTTTCTCAAATTCTTGCATTCTCTTTAGACCTTAAATTTCCATTTAGGCATTACTATATTTCTTTTTACATTATTTTATGTTGTCATCAATGCACACAAAATAAAAGCCTCAGCATGATGCAATAATTTAGTGGCTTATATCTTTATTATTTATTTGTTTAATTGTGGTGTTCACATGAAATGAGAAACATAGACAACACATATAGATGTAAAGTAATATAATTTCTCTTTCTAACCTTTTCTTACAAAGTGGGTATTACACAGCGCACGAGACAGTTAGATGAGAGGCTGCTACGTGGGCCCGGTCGGTCAGGGACAGCGCGCGCAGGAGATCCGCAGTCGGGCCGCGCAGGAGGGGAATGTAACATGAGCCAGATTGGAGGGGTTGGGCCCAGCTAGGTTTTTGCCCTTTTTTCTATTTTATTTCCTATTCTCTTTTCTCTATTCCCAAATTCAATTTGAATTACAAATTTTGAATTCAAACTTGGGCCAAATTTATTCTCAAATCATATTGTGAAATTAAAATACAAGTTTTGGAAATATAATTATATTATTTATATTTTTATATCATTTTTCTTCTTCTCATTTTCAAAAACCCTAATTTTAGTTTAGGGTTTGATTTAACTTCTAGTATTTATTATCTTATTATCCTTATTATTTTATTAATGCACAAGCATATAAAACTCCAACAAGATGCACTTTATTTTATTTTAGAATCATTTGTTTTGATTAATCCCTCTTAATTACATGTATGCTCTTTTTATGATGCAAATATGGCACATAAAATAAGGAGTTCACTATTTATTCCTTGTATACAATTTTGAGTATTACAAATATCCTGAAATCCGTCGGTTTGCAGCACCTCACTCCTAGTCTCAATTCTACTTCCTTTGATGATTGGTGGGAGGAAGTTAGCCTGACCCTTATTGGCCCTTCCAATAAGAAGCTGCGCAAGGGGCTGAACTCCCTTATCATATTAGGGGCTTAAGCCATTTGGATTCATCGCAATCAATGTGTCTTCAACGGAGAGCAGCATAGGGCTAGCAAGGTCATCAATTGGGTCATGGATGAGTCTCATCTTTGGTGTAGGGCTGGAGCTCGCGGTTTATCTGATATCCTTTTACCTCAGTATACTAATCGGTGATTTGGTCTCCAGTCTGCTTGGTGTAGGGCCCAATGCCCCAATCGTTCCCTTATACAAGTGCTCCTAGTCATTTTCTTTTTTGTGTGGTGTGTAGAGTTGTATGAGGTTCTTTAACACCTCACCCCCTTTTCTACTTAATATAATGATACATAGCTCTCCTGCTTATTCGAGAAAAAAAAATGAATTCAAGCTGCAGCACATGTAGCATGTTCTTAATCATCAACCCAAGTGGTGTGCGCGACATGGTGACTCTAACGATGCGGGGCAAGCGATCCTGCCTCAACGTAGAGAGCAATTATACCTCAGTATCGCTCGATAGTGTTGAACTGTTACGCTCTATTAGTTATGATAGGGCAAAAGCCCAACACAAAAGTAAGAGCAAGCAATGAGTAAAAGGAGGCCATTGTGAAGCAGCTTTTGCAAGGCTAGCGATAATATAAATCAATGGACATTGTACGAATAGTTCACAAAGTTGCTGAATTAGTCCACATTGTTGGCCGTGAAAAAACTAATCAAATAATTTAAACTAGATGTGTAAGAAAATGACGATGACATGGAGTTTTTTTTAAGATTTATGTTTTTCTTTTTGCATTTTATGTATTTTTGTTTGGCTAGAGATAAATAAAAAATAAGATACGAGATTTTCACGGAAACGGAAAGTCTATCTCTACATGATTTTTTTGTATATATTGTCTCTTATCTACATTTATAATCTAAATACTAAAAACTTTATCATATAGTTTTTTAGCTGTATCTTATATTTAAAAAACTGATATAGAGTCTTTGGTTATACATAAATATGTCATTCCATGATCTAGCTAGCCTCTTCCATACACCATTCAATCTCTTTCTAATTTACAATCTTGATCGCAGCCGTCCACCGTCCTGATCGTGAGATCTGACGGCGCGGATAGTCCACCGAGTGCGCCCGGCTTCCCAGATCCCAAACGCCTCGCCTCGCCTCGCCTCGCCGTCGTCCTCCACTCGTTCGTCGCTGCCTCCTCCAGTGCCGCCGGCTTGCCCTCCGCCGACTACCCTCGTGATTAACCTCGCCAGTCCGGTCCCGACGTGGTATAAATACTCCCTTCTCATCCCCACACCTTTCGCACCATTCTCCGACCACAACCCTACCAGCGTGCCCCGGCATGGGCTAGGGTTCCCGCGGTGGAGTGGGATAGTGATTCTGACGGCAGCGATGACGAGGAGGAGGAGGAAGAGGTCTGCCCCCGGAGCGGGGACGCGGAAGCGGGCCCGGGGTTCGCGCTGGCCATCGAGGGCGTGCTGGGCGCCTTCGGCATGGTCGTCTCCGACGCGCTCGAGCCCGACTTCCCCATCATCTACGTCAACCGCGGGTTCGAGGACGCCACCGGATACCGCGCGGAGGAGGTGCTCGGGAGGAACTGGTGAGCCGGCTGACCTGCCTGCTCCTGCTTCGATTGGATAACCACGTGTTTCAATTCAAGCTCGTTAGTCCGTGGTAATGCGCGGGGGTTGGGGGTTTTGTTCGTTGCTAGAGGAGGCGCTTGGAGCGCGTGATCCACCACGGAAGGTTATTTTTACTGTGCTTGTTGCTATTTCGTGGTGACTTCAGCAGTATTCCGTAGTCCATAGGTAATACATTTGGATCTGTAATTGCTGTCTGGAATCAAATCGGGGTGCTGTTTAGCTGCTTTGCTAGGTTAAATTGCTTCCTGTTCGGTGCAGCTGCTGCGGCTGGCGGCAGTACTAGCTACAGAGCCACACAGGCGTGTTTTTTAAGCTGCAGCCACAGCCACATCGGCAAATATCTAAAGCGAATGGAGCCTTTGTGAACCACAGCAATCAAGGGTTCCATTTGCATGAACTACTGCAGCAACCAGAGTCTTGACGGTGTTTGGTTTATGTGACATGTTGCTTCTAGATACTCCTTCCAGTAAGAGCGGTTTTCAAACATTGGTTGTCCCAAATCAGTTTTAACTCCTAATCCATCAAATTATTTGCTAGGATGAAGAAGTGTAGAACTGTAGATAGCATAAGTAGTGACAGAGAGTATTTTTAGGCTATCTACAGTTCTACACTTCTTCACACTATTTGAAAGGAAAACGATCTACTTGCAGCCCAGAAGGATGTTTCACATGTGCCAAGTATCCCTTGAGAATTATATATGTTGGCCTTCGGTACCAGTCATGTGGCTCAGACATTTAAGGCGCACTAATGTAATCTATAGTATCAGCATTAGTCAATTAATGAAAGCACACCATGAACTTCTGCACATACCTTGCCTTTTTTTTATTCAACAGCTAATAGAAGAGATTAAGTTCCATGTTTGCTAGTTCTGTTGACATACCACATCATTTTCTTAATATTTTATTTTCTGTTGCTTCTGATCAAATGTTAGAATTTAATATGCTATGTTAGTCATTGTTCACTTATGTCTTATTTTCTATTCTTTTGATGTTTTTTTTTGCAGCCGGTTTCTACAATGCAGAGGACTATTTGCTCAGAGGAGACATCCCCTTGTTGATACATCAGTTATTACTGGAATTCGGAGATATTTAGAGGAAGGGACTGAGTTTCAGGGTGATCTGTTGAATTTTAGAAAAGATGGTTCTCCATACATGGCAAGGCTGCAAATAACACCCATATATGGAGATGATGAGATAATAACACACTATATGGGCATTCAGTTTTTCAATGATTCTAATGTTGACTTGGGTCTGTCACCTGGCTCTGTGGCAAAGGAACTTGCAAGATCCACATGGATTGTACCTGACAACACTGGCTCACCAACTTCAGTAGCCAAGCGTAATTTGTGGGAAAATTCTAGTTTCTTTCTGCTGAGTGATGAAGTAATTTGCCAGAAGATCTTGTCCAAATTATCACCCAGGGGTATAGCATCGGTAAGCTCTGTTTGCAAGCGATTTTATCACATGACAAGGAATGAAGACCTTTGGAGGATGGTTTGTCAGAATGCATGGGGCACTGAAGCTACTCGGGCCCTTGAGACTGTGGCAGGATCGAGAAATTTGGCATGGGACCGGCTAGCACGAGAGTTGACCACCCTTGAAGCTGTTGCCTGGAGGAAATTAACAATCGGCGGTGCAGTGGAGCCATCTCGCTTCAACTTCAGTGCCTGTGCTGTAGGGAACTGTGTTGTCCTATTTGGTGGAGTGGGTGTTAACATGCAGCCGATGAATGATACATTTGTGCTGGACTTGAGTGCCAGCAAGCCAGAATGGAGGCACTTCAATGTGAGCTCAGCTCCTCCTGGTCGCTGAGGCCATACCCTATCGTGCCTAAATGGATCACGTTTGGTTCTGTTTGGTGGCTGTGGTGGGCAGGGGCTGCTTAATGATGTCTTCATCTTGGATCTTGATGCACACCATCCAGCTTGGCTTGAGATTCCTGGTCTTGCACCTCCTGTACCACGGTCATGGCATAGCTCTTGCACCGTTGATGGAACCAAGCTGGTGGTTTCTGGTGGATGTGCCGACTCTGGTGTTCTTCTCAGTGATACCTACCTCCTAGATGTGACGATGGAAAGCCCTGTTTGGAGGGAGATTCCTGCATCTTGGTCTCCACCTTCCAGGCTGGGGCACTCGCTCTCCGTCTACAGTGGCAGGAAAATCCTAATGTTTGGTGGTCTTGCTAAAAGTGGTCCTCTACGACTTAGATCTAGCGATGTGTTCACTCTAGATCTAAGTGAAGATAAGCCTCGCTGGTTGTGCATCACTGGCAGCAGGATGCCAGGAGCTGGTAATCCTGCTGGAGTTGGCCCACCTCCTCGCCTCGATCATGTTGCTGTGAGCCTTCCTGGTGGGAGAATTTTGATATTTGGTGGGTCTGTGGCAGGTCTCCATTCTGCTTCAAAACTTTACCTCCTGGACCCAACTGAAGAGAAGCTGACCTGGAGGCTTCTGAATGCTCCAGGGCATCCTCCTCGGTTCGCCTGGGGCCACAGTACTTGTGTTGTTGGAGGGACAAAGGCAATAGTTCTTGGAGGAGGAACTAGAGAAGAGTGGACACTAACAGAAATACATGAGCTTTCTCTAGCAAGCTCATTAGTCTGAAGATGGGAAAGTCCCAGCAAGCTTTGCGTCTTCCTTGAAGCAATGTCTCTGGGACCAGCTACCTCTTCATGTGACTGAGGCTGATTATTTGTTTTTTTTTCCAACAGTGGGTTGCAACGTAACCTCTGCCGTGGATAACCAGACCTGATTACTTGTGCCATGCCTGGGAGTAGGCTGGTCTAGAAGTAACCTCTGCCGTTGTTGTTTATATGTTCTACGATGATGAAATAGCTGGCACCCGTCCATTAGCTAATCACAGTTCTTATCATGTTGCCAAGGGGATTCGCATTGTGTAGCTGGAGCACCCGGTGCAATGCAAACAGGTACTCTGCCTTCTGGTTGCGCCATCGTCCGTGACAAATGACTCTGTGGTCTTCTGATTTTTGACCCATCAGCTGCCGCTTTCTGGCGAAGCTGTAACACTATCGTATTTAGCAATGCTTTTGCCTCACTTCGTGCTTACTCAACTGCTGCTTTCCGGTGAAGCTGTAACAGTGTAACACAAACACCTGTTGTGTTTAGTTTTGCTTTCGTATCGCTTTATGCTTACCTCAGGTGACAGTGATACTTGTAACATTTTTCTTTTTAATCTGATCATCAAAGGATGAATAGCGGCAATTCCGTCTTATCTGTACATTTATCGTGCGTCAATGACTTCGGTCTGACGCTGAATGTCAACTGCAATTTGTCTCTAGAAAAAAAATCTACTGTCGATCTGACCATATGCTATATTTAGCATTTAAATTCTCCCACAACCACCTTATGTAGCTTTATAAAAAAGTTTAAACCACGATTACCCAAGTTTAAAATAGATGTGATGGGAAAGACCTGGATAGAGGGATAGAGACACATAGTGAGCATCCGTATGGTCTTGTAAATATTAGATTTTTCCCCCTAGGCCTCTTTCTCTTAGCTGGGATTAGGATTGGTAGTGGCAAACCAACAAGTGAGGATCCAGCGACAGCCATGTGATTATTCTCTCTAGAGATTCTGTTGTTTGCTTTCCATCATCTTACTACGATTCATCGTGTAATTAGTACTCACTCAGCTCTTTTTTATTTGTCGTGTTTTAGTTTAAAATAAACTAGCTGCTCTTTTTTATTTATCATGTTTTAGTTCAAATATAAACGACGACAAATCTGACCGGATGTTCATATTGATCGATAACTGTAACCGGTCCAGAGTTTTCAATCTCGCCGTCTCTAAAAAGTCTCCTTTTTTTGTCAGAGAAAGAAAAAAAAGGGATGTTGATGCGTAACAAAGTCGACCACAAATAAACGAAGATTAAGCGGCAACGAGCTGCCCATCCTGGCAAGCCAGGCATCTTTCTTCTAGCCACTCGGTGTTTCAAAGCGAACCGGAATCAAGCAGACACACCATGCAAGCAACCGGAATCAAGAACCATGGAAGCTATCAGAGCCAAGGCAGCGGGAGTCGGCAGGGTAGCACACGAAAGCTCTCGACAAGCCCAAGCACAGGTCCTTTTCAGCGCCTCCCAACACGGAAGGTCTCTCACGATTCCAGCAGCACAAGCGTCGTCCATACCAAATCCAAAAATGCAGAAGTTGTATCGCCGTATACGTCCACTCCTGTGAGATCTCAGCGTCGCAGTGTTTGGATTGGAAAGAGGTGGGGTGAGAAAACCAGCTTGGAAGCGTCTTAACTTAACAGTTGGCTGTATTTCAGAGAAGCAATCTGAGATACATGGATGGATTTCCAAGGCAGGAGAAGCTGGTCTCCAGCGTTGCCACCAGGTACTTGGAAGCTAAATATTTACACCGAAGAACCTAACATGCTGGAACCTGCTGTGAATCAACAGTAAAAAAAAGTTCCCTACAATCTTTATATATATATATATATATATATGTGTGTACATGCAGTTCTCAAGAGAAGAAAAAAAGAATAAAAATGAGCAGAGGTAGAACGGATCTGATTTTTTGTTGCTTCCTACACCAGCACAGCTTTCCTTATTTTTTTTCTCCCGGTTGATGTTCCTAGGAATGCGAACGTCGGTGTCCAAGTGTTGGATCCCTGAAATGATGAATGGATGAAATAGTTCATATCAGAGACAGGTCTTCAATTCTGTATGTGCATGCGACGAAACAAAAAAAGCGTACAAATGGAGAACTTAAATAAAACAAAGTCATTTCTCATGATATCTTCGATTCTGTATGTGTGCATGCCATTTAACCATATGATCTCTGATGAATAACAGAAAGCAGGAAACAGCACAGTTACCAAACAGACCTGTAACGAGCAGCCATTGTCCCTGACACAGCAGGCGCCCTAGGCATGGCCCCTGCAACTACATATCCATCGTCAACTTCATCAAGAGTGAACCTTTCTTGACTAGACCTAGACCTGTTGCTGCTGCTCCTTGTTCCACTTCCACCACTGCTTCTCCTTTCCCTTGTCCTCGTCCTTCTCCGGACTCCTCCTGTGGGGGAAGACCTACAGAACGCTTTGCAGAAGATACAGGATGCCCACCAGCTTGCTCTAACCCCGTGGTAAACCTCGTAGTCGTCGTCTCCAGCGTCGTCACCGTCCCCGTACTCGATGACATAGTCTCCAAGAACCACACCGTTTGGAACCTGCGCGTGTATTGTGCTCAGGACATCTACCACGTCGGAAGACCGCTGCAGGTTCTCCCAATCGGCCCGGCGAGCAGGGTCGACCGCGGAAGGGCGCGAATCCGGATGCTTCTGCTGGGTGTGCCTCTGGAGCTCGTGGAAGCTGCCGACGTACGAGCAGCGGCTCTCTTCGCAGCATCTTCTCTTCTGGTTAAGGTGCGAGCGAGCCTCGCCGATGACGAACCACCCCATCACATCGCCTCTACACAGCGGGCAAGCCGGGCGGTTGTTGTTTGCACTCGACGAAGAGATGGTATGGATGCTGCTGAGAGGAGCCACGGTACGGGACGAGGCTCTGGCGTTGGCTGGCACTGGCAGTGGCAGTCCATGAGCGCCTCTGAACCTCTCCAGACAGTTCGAGCGAGTCTGGTCGGTGTCGCATATGAAAGGCCTACAGCCCTTCTCATACGAGGTGCACCTGAGCAACACTGCATTGTGGGGGGAATCGAGACAGATTGGGCACGCGACATCCTCCACCCAGCTTTGATCGAACTTTATGTCCTGGTCGTCGATGGAGCTGCTGGTGCTGGGCCTTACCACCTTCTTCGTTACCAGATTCCCTGAACCCATGCTGGAATTCCTAGGCTGCTGTTCGTGTTTGGCTTTGGCACAACCAAAGCCGTCTTCTCATGGCAACCCTGCATCGATGAAGCGGCAAGAAAATTAGCCTCTCAACGCTATAGTTTTTAGCATGTCGCATGGATTTCCCCATATTTATCAGTAAATCCTCTGAAGAACAATACTGAATCCAAATGTCAAAGCCATCGACAGGCATCGGGTTAAGAAATCGAGTGGTAAATACGAAGTTTCATCAAAATCCTTTACTCCCAAAAAACCAGCGCTCCCACGATTACACGAATCCCAGAAAAAGAAACAGGAAGCGCCTGCAATCGGGTACTGTGTACTACACAATCCCTGTATCACTGAACAATTACTTAGTCGAAATAAAAAAGGAAAAAAAAAGACGAAGAACACGTGATCGGCGCACAACCGCACCGCACGCAGACCGCCCAACAGTCGGCGAAGCGGAGGAGAGGGGACGAGCCGTACCGCTGCGTCCTCCTTGGGGGGCGGGCGGGCGGGCTACTGGTGGGCGACGGGGGAGAGCTTGAACAACGGACGCCGCAGAAGACGACGAGACGAGGCGAGGTGAGACGTCTTCCTCCCTGACGCCAGGCCTCTCGCTGTTTCTCTCTCTGTCCTCTCCGTCGTGGGTCACGATGAAGACGAAGACGTGGCCGCCGCACCCGTCCAGGCGACCGACGGTACAGCGGCCGCAGCAGAGAGGAGGAGGAGGCGGCGGTGGTCCTGTGGAGGAGAGCACGCGGTTGCCGGTGGTTCAGTTATATTAAGTTTGACAAGCAACCATTTAAATTTAGAATTTTGCTAAAATTTAGGCATCTGCATTTTAATCATAAATTATAAAAAAATATATTTTTTTATTAATTGGTTCTATATATAAAAATGTTGTCTATAAAAAATGTTATCCAAAATTACTGAAAAGCTAAACACTTAGCACACAAGAGAGGAGAGTGTTTATTTTTTTTATAGCTTGTCTAGGAGGTGTCCCCGTGGCTCATGTCTCAACAACCGTATGTGTTCTATTGATTGGGTGGCTGTAAATGTAGGTTCAGAGTTAACAACTGCAGTTTAAATTCTTCTTTGTGCTTAATTTTTAGCTAACAGTGGAGACGATAGAACCTAATTCTTTATAGCAGAGAAGAGATGTACATCATCAGATGCAACAAACAGAGAGAAAATGACTACAACAAGCTGTGCTCTCCCACCAATATGTGTGTCCAACAATGAAACATCAGCAATCAAACGCAACAGACAAAGGACAAAATGAATATAAAAAAAGTTGTATTTTTTCCTCTTTCCAAAAGAAAAATAAATATAATACAAGGGGAGAAAGCTTGTTCATGATGGTTCTGCTGCTACTTACCAAACCGCAGACTCGTATCACTCATTATTCAATCGCAGTGGCCAAGAGGATTGTTTCCCCTCGCCCTAGCTAATCTCAACTTGGCTGATCAGTGATCACACACCTGCAATAATTTACACACGACACAAAAAGGTAGCTCTGCCTGGCCGATCAGCAAAATGCTGTTGGCGATGCCTACATGTCTACATCAACAATGCAACATGTAGCACAGTCCCCAAAAGCTATCATGCAAAGTATGCATTTTTAGAGCTGAAAATGTTGCTGAGCTTTTGTCGAGATCGATCAGAGGTACGGTGGCATGCTAAGCTCCACAAGCATGATTCAGTCGTCGAATCCATATTACTACTATACAGAGCGCGACGCAAACGCGCGTCCTCGTTCCTCCACGTTGGCGTAAAAAAATCTGTGCGTACGATTCCTCATCAACTAATACAGTTTCTTCTCATTTATCTATGTCTGGAGAGTTTCAGTGAGGCTACGAATAGTCTGCCGTCTTCTGAAAAGGCCACTCAAAGGGCCTGCCGTCCGCAGCGCTGGCGACCGTTGAGCCGGCGACCACCGTGCGGCCTCTATCCTCGTCTGCTTCGTCCGTCTCCACAGCTTGTGCAGGTTCGTCCAACAACGCATACTCTCACTCGCATACTGCTCCGTTCGTCTCCATAGCCTTTGCTTCCCCAGCAGCGCATACTATTAGGTGGGGTTTTCTATCCTGTTGATCTTGGCCGGTTTCAATGCCCGGCTTCAATGTCGCCGTCTCCCTCGCTTTTCTTCTTAATCGTGAAGAGATAGGGTCCACCTGTGTCGGATCTACGAATGGCAGTGTCAACAGCAACACCTCACTACCAGCCCAGGAGGCCAGGCCCAAGCGAAAGAGAAGGCCAAATCCGAACGTCGTTGGACCCAACTGGGTGTAGTGCTGACATATATAAATAGAGGGATAGTTTGGTGTAGGGTGGCTATCGGAAAACTTGTGAACACTTCTACTGTTAAACATCTCGCCGCCTCTGCCTGTCTTCTGCCTATCCCTGCTCTGTTCTTCTACTCTTCCTACTGTTCAATAGGCTTGTTCCATAGTTACTGTTAACAAAGTGGTATCAGAGGTCCGATTCTGTTCTTCCAGTGCCAATTCCCTAATCCATCGGTCGACTGGGCAACGGATTAGGTCAGGATCGATCTCGAGTGAATCAGTGAGCTGCTGATTCCTTAGGGTCTCCTCTAATTCCTGTCCATACCCGGTCGATTTGTGGCGAATTCGGCCTGGAGCCTCACGAGATTCACCACCCCCACTTCACCAGATTTCGTCAGAGGTTAGGAGCAATGGATCCGAACATGAAGATTATGCTGGATGAGATGAAGGCGATGCGCGAGTCTGTTGACAACCTCCAAGGCTCGCTCACCCAGCGCATGGAAGGGGTCGAGAAATCCCTGGCGGAACGATTCCAATCTCTGGAATCTAAGGCGGCGGCATTTGGGGATTGGCAGCCCCGCGTCGAAGCGTCAGTGGAGGAACTTCGTCAGGAGGTCAGCGTTCTTCGCAAATCAGTGAATCGGGTCGTCCTTACTGCGTCCCATCCATCCGCGGCGGGCATCTTCACCAAGCCCGGGTCGACTTCGGCGTCCCCATCTGCCGCCATCACGGTCGACGGCCCAGGAGGGCACCACGATGACAAAAATCACCGGGAGTCTGCGTTTGGGTCGGTGTACACCCATTCGCATACCCCGGTCACGGGTATGGAGCCTGAGCCTTCCCCTTCACTGCATACCTCTGATTTCTAGCCCAGTTTGTTTGGTCCGCATGAGAGATCGCAACATAATCATTCAGTTGGTGATCATACTCATATTCAGTCGTCTGATCTCTCAAATTGCCACATTCCCAAACTAAATTTTCCTTGTTTTGATGGGTCTAACCCAAAACTATGGATCAAACGCAGTGAGGATTATTTTTACTTATACCAAGTACCACCTAATTTGTGGATTAGAATTTCTACCATGCAATTTTCAGGAGCCTCATCTCTATGGTTACAGTCTGTAGAAAAGCGTCTTAGAACCATAGCATGGCCTGAGTTCTGTTCTATGTTACTGGGTCGTTTTGGGCGTGATCAGCATGAAATTTTAGTTCGCCAATTTTTGACCATTAGGCAATCGGGTACTGTAGCTGATTACATTGAACAATTTGCTGGCCTGGTAGATCAATTGATTGCATATGAAAATAGCAATGATCCTTTGTATTTCATTATGCGATTCATTGAGGGATTAAGGTCTGATTTAAAAGCTGCTGTTCTTATTCAACGGCCGTCGGATTTGGATACTGCTTTCGTGCTTGCTCAATTGCAGGATGAAGCAACGGCCCATGAGGTGCACCGACGGCGTGATCAAGGGAAATCGGAATTCTGGTCCTCAGGGGTGCATGCTGCCAAATCACCTTGTCCTATATCAGTGCCACCCAAGATGGATAAAGGTTCAGCACCCATGTTGACAGATGACAGACGGTATGGAGACACTGCTCGTGGAAGACCAAGTGATGACAAGCTGTTGGCTCTGCGTGCCTATCGTCGTGCCAAGGGTCTTTGCCAACACTGTGCAGAGAAATGGTCTCGTGATCATAAATGTCCAGCATCGGTGCCCCTCACTGCTATTTTGGAGGTCTGGGATCTAATTCCGGAGGAGGACCAAGAAGAGTCCGAGAACAAATCTCTGGAGCCAGGTGAGCAGCTGTTTGTTGCTATTTCGGAGGCTGCTTCATTGGGTGTGGAAGCTCCCTACACAATTCGGTTTGTCGGAACCATTCAGAACAAGCCACTTTTGATTTTGGTGGATTCAGGCAGTTCTCAATCGTTTCTGAGTCAACAGGTCATACAAGGGCTCGAAGGACTGTCACCACTTGCTGTTCCTGTGCAGGTCAGGGTGGCTAACGGTGCAACATTGTCATGTTCCACTCAGTTGTTGCAGGCTGCTTGGTCAGTGCAAGGCTATCAGTTTGTATCTGACCTCAAGATTTTGGATATTCCTCATTTTGACATGATTCTCGGTATGGATTGGCTCGAGAGGTTCAGTCCAATGAGAGTGCACTGGCAACAAAAATGGTTATCTATTCCTTATGCTGGTTCCATGATTTGTTTGCAAGGGTTGGTTCCTGTAACACCCCTGGTGTTACTATAACTAAAACTTGAGCATGGCATCATGAGCATGGGCATTGCATATGTTTGACACACCTAGAGTGCATTCACTAGGCAAAAATTTCAAACAAGTTGTATTGTTTTAAAGTTTTACAAATAGGACCCTGGTTAAAGACTTAACCCTAAATAGTGATTAAAGGGGTAAAACTTAACCCAAGTTGAGAAAACCTAAAGGCTTTAGGGTAAAAGTCATAAAATGACCTCAACAATAAAGTTGAATCACATTTATACCCCTGGAATACCAGAAACCCTAATTGGAATCCTGGGAAACCCTAAAACCAAACCCTAGGGACCTAAGTGCAAATTAGTCCACTTTTGGGCTAAAGTGCAAAAATCTAGTCAAATAAGTGTTTTAAATCAATTGGATCACAAATATGTGGATTTGAAGGCCAAACCCTAAGTTTTGGACTTAAATGCAAAATAGACCTCATTTGAGTTTATTCTAAGTCTGAAAAACAGTGAATGGGCTCAACCTTGGGGCTTTGTAATTTACAAAGTATAGGGTTTTTGCCCTAGGTCACCACATCAAAGTTGAAGCCTAATCATAGGGGAACAACTTTGCTAAAGAGTGTGAGATTAGTTGTTATGAGAAATTTAGAGAAAAACCCCATCAAAGTTCGACTGTCAGGTTGTTTTGAACTGAAATTCTGTTTAGCAGTGAACTGACATCAACTTCTAGCTCAGATTCAAGCATGATCCAGTGCTCAAATATGTTCAAGTCCTATAGTCGAATTGTAGATGGTATATTGCTCTACAATTTTGTTTAAGAAAGGCAATCGAGTTGCTGCACAAAATTGGAAGTTATGGGCTCGGGAAACTGGACTGTCAGTCACTCTGAACCGGTATTCCCATGGTACAGTGACCGCTTAACTGAAGAAGATCGGGTTCGTCCTCACCGCCGGTAGCCGCCGCCGTTGATCGAGACTCGTCACGATTCGTGCTCGGTGGTCTTTGGATAAGCACTGCCGATACGTGTCCTCAACGCCGGTGAGCTGGAAGTCACCCCGCTCGACCACGGCACATTCCCCCCCTGGCTCACCGCCCGCGGTAAGTACTCGCCGTCGACCGCCGCCTCTCGGCCGGGTGCCGCGTGGCTCTACACTTTCACCGTGTCGCCATGACCTTCTCTGAACCCTCCGTAGCTCACCGGAGTTACTGCCACGCTATGGGACACGTACTCCGTGCGCCAAGCTTCTTCCTCCCATCCGGCCGCCAGCGCAATTTGCTCAAATTGATCGCCGCCGCCCATGAACTCTATAAATTGAAGCCACCACCCGCTCCGTATGGTAGTCAAGTACTTCGACGTCCAGTATTGCTCCCAGTGGTTCACCGACGAGCCTCAATTTCACGTTTCCCCCAAATCCACCCAAAACACCGCACGAACTTAGCTCACCGTGGCCAGCTCGTTCTGGTACGTCGCCATTCAATTCATGTATTGTTTTCGTGTCCCTCCATGTTTGTGAAGCTCTCGGTGGCGTCCATTTGCTCAGTCCGGCCATGGTTGTATGGGAACGTGAGCTCGACGCCCCGGTTTCCGCCCTGAGCGTGGGCAGAACATTTTCTTGGAGCGCCACTTGAAATTGTAGATCGTTCTTAGGTCACCTTAGATCCGTAAAGCCTCTCCGACCGTTAGCTTGAACAATCGTCGCCGGTCATGGCCGGTACGGACCTTGTCCGTGATGAACGAGAGCGTGGCGTGTTCAGGGGCAATCGCGGGGAAGAAATAGAACCTTGAGGGCATTTGTGCAAACCGTCAGTGACTCAACACAATAGTAAAAGGACCTAGTTCTGTTTAGCCAGAAGCGCGAGGCCCTTTCTGCAAAATTGCCTGGGCGCGGGCGCGCGAGCGCGCTGTTCTCCCTGGACCTGGGCTTGTTGGGCCAGAATCAGCCCAGTACTGTTCCTAGTTTTTCTTTTTTCTTTTTCAGCAGGACTTGAAAAACTGTAGAAAATGGTAGGAAAATCCTAAAAATATGAGACCAATTTTCCTAGGCTTGTTATTTTCCATAGTATTTAATAAAAATAGTTTTATGATTTTTAGTTTGAGTAGGGAATTTTAGGATATTTAAAACAGCCTAAACCAATGGTTCTGGATTTTTAGAAAATAAATAATAAGTCCAAAATTCCCCAAACTTTTTATGTGAGCTTTTCACATTATTTAGAAGCCATGGGTAGAGTTTGGTTTGATTTGAACCTTGTTTGATCACTAAACCCAAAACCACCCCCCCTGCTCCATGAACTCCTTTACTGACTCCGGAAACCCTAGGTTCTCGGAGTACCGTGAAGGAAAGTTGTACTCAAGACATAAATAATAAGTTTATGTTATCTTTGCATCCTCATGAGCATTCCATGACATCCATTCTTATACATGTATATGGTTATATTAGAGCAAGAAGAAGAAGAAGAAGTTTTTGAAGAGGGGATACCACCCACCTCTGATCCTCAAGCAGAAAACTGCTTTTATTTCGATATCTGTGGATCCGAGCAGGACACCTCTGATAACAAAGGCAAGCCCCGGTGCATTTGCCACCTTCCTTGATGTTTCTAAAATATTTCTTACTTGCTTGCTGCATTAGGTGATAGGAGTTGATTGATTAAACAATTCCTGCATTACCTTCCTTGATCTTGATTACCCTCCTTGAAATCCTGTTTTTACAAAAAGGTTTTATTATGCTTAGTATTGCTTTAGAAAAACAAAAGGATTTGTTTTACAAAAGATGTTTGGCAAAGTGGGAGGGATGTTTTCAAAAATAAAACTTGATGGTGGATCTGTCAAAGGCCTTGATGGATTCAACATCGGAAAAGATGTACCTCTGTCAGGTACCAAACTTTGGGTTTGAAATGAGTAAGCTGAGACCGGGCGGGTGACTTGCACGAGAAGAGAGTCTCGGTGTAGTGTCTCCGTCTGAGTCGATTAAGGACCTTGTCGATGTAGGCTTGATGATCGAGGACCCTTTAACTGGTCACATGCCTCGTCATGGGTAAGCCTTGCCTCGGGCAGACTAAGGCCGGAATAAGATAACACGAAATGGGAGTGGAGCGGTGGCGAGAGTAGCGTGTACCCTCCGTGGCAAGAGGCTGGACGGTGGTGTATCTGTGCTCTCGGTTTGCGTGAACCTGATCCGGTCTTAAGAACCCCGGTGGCGGGTTGACATATGCAAGGGTTAAGTGCTACATATGTCGTGTGATTGGAGATCCTCAGCTGAGTATAATCGATTCGGATCGCCGTACCTTCGCGGTTATGAAGACTTGGTCACTGACCTACACGTAGCGTTCCACTAAAGATGATGGGTTTTTGTTAAAGAAATTGGCTAGTGCAGGACCAGTGATTGAACTAGGGTAGAGAGAACTCTAGTGCAGGTAATTTTACCTAACTTGACAAATAAAATTTGGATTTTTAAGGATCCACTTTAGTAAGCATTTCTGCAAAACAGAGTCTTTGCTTATTGAGAAACCTTACCTTGACTCCCATATAACCAGCATACCCTTGAGAGTCTTTTCCTTAGTCGGGTAAGACTTGCTGAGTAATTCCATACTCAGGGTTTATCCCTTTGTTGTTTTTAGGTGGGGAAGTAGCAGACTTTTGCTGCTTCTGTGCTAAGGTGGTTCCCAAAGAAGAAAACCAAGACTGAAGTGCGGGAGGACTCGGTCCTCCATCTAGGGTCTTTTGTTTATAGTCTTTCGGGAGAAGGTTGTGTCTCCCTGGTTTGTATAATTATTACTTCTATGCACTCGCTTTTTAGACTGGTCTGTAATAATATAACTCAAGCTTACTTTTGAAATAAATGTAAGTTTATGTAATTCGCTTCCGCATATCTTCATCTCCGATGGTCTGTAATGTCTGCAAGACGGGTAAAACGTTCCTGGTAAGGTAAGGAAAGATACCGAGCTTGTCAAGTAACCTAGGAACATCTACAGGGTGTCTGATGTCTGTTAGACAAGGACAACTGTAGGTGGGCCTGATTACTTGGGAGGTTCTGTCACAGCTGGTATCGGAGCGTAGCCCTTCTTTGCAGATATTAAGGCATCTTCAAAAGAATTTTCAAAGGTCTTAACTAAAGATTCTTTCTCTTCTTACCTAAGTATTCTGAAGAGTTTATCTTAAAGACCAGATAGGAAGAGTGCAACGTATAGAAGGTTGAATCAACCAAGGTTGATTCTGTATTTACTCATGCATCATGCTAAGAATCATGCTAATAAATTTTCCCCCTTAGAAAGATGCCGCCATGCACGAGGCTCACAGCACGTAAGTCAACGGGACCAAGGGGAGTACCCCGGCATCAACTGGCCCCTCGACATGAGAGCAGTAGCAGCGGGAGTAATGACCCCATAGGAGACTTGGAAGCCGAAGTGAGTCGACTTCAAGCAACGCTACGACACAGGACCAATGCTTGGATTGCAGACGGAGACAGAATTAATGATCTAAGAAGGGACCTCCGTCACCTGCGGGATCAGCTGGCTGATCGGGACTTGGCACTTGACTGGGCAGTACAGTCACATATGTTGGTATGTGCTAAGGAAGCAAGGGCTCAGGCCCGAATTAAAGAACTCAGCTCAGCTGTCGACAACCTGCAGGTTTACTGCAATACATTGCATGAGGAAGTCCATGTGCTCTACTCGCAACTACACCCTAGTGAGCCTGCACCCTCTGCTAAGGCGGAAGCCGGACCCTCTCACGTTGCGGGACGCGCGTTAGGTGGGGAGTTAGACCTGTATGAACCCCCTCCTTCTTTGAGGTTGGTGGACGTCTGGACTCCCACACCTAACAATGAAGCCGCCAACAGCAACGGAAAGCAGGACTAATAGTGTAATAAAGTAGAATAGTGTAGTGTAGGGTGTACTGTTGTATAATAGGTTAAACTTTTGTAAAATGGGTACTGTATCCTGTTGTGTAATATCGAGTCTGTACCATTACTCTTTATAGTAATGTAAAACGGAAGGTTTTCTTTGGCACATTATGTTTATTCAAATGTTTTTGCCTCAGATGCCGACCCGGACTCGCGGACAGGACGCATCCGGAACATCCGGGGGTCGGGATGTTACACCGAATCCGCCTCCCGTTCCACCCACGCTTGCCGAGGCAATAGCTGCCTTGGTGAATGCTACCGCCGACAACACCCGCTTCTTGAGGGAGATGGCGGGTCAGCAGCAGCTTCAGCAACAAGCAGGAAGAGGATTTCAACAAGGTCCCCGTGAGACCACTTATCTGGATTTCTCCGAGACTCGTCCACCTCTCTTCATCAAAGCAGAAGATCCGCTCGAAGCCGACGAATGGATACGAGTCATCGAACAGAAGTTTGGCCTTCTTCGCTGTTCGGAAACCCAGAAGCCATTGTTTGCGGCACAGCAACTCCGAGGCCCTGCCAGCACTTGGTGGGGGAACTTTGTGGCTATCCAACCGGACAACCATCAAATTACATGGAATGAGTTCAAAGCAGCATTCCGCGAGCATTATATTCCTGAGGGAGTGCTGCACATGAAACAAGAAGAGTTTATGAAATTGAAGCAAGGGGGAGATACTGTTAACCAGTATCTCAACAAATTCAATCACCTGTCACAATACGCAATTGATCAGGTGAACACAGACTTGAAGAAAAGGAATTGTTTTATGAGAGGTCTGAATGACCGAATGCAGCGAAAAATGGCTGCCTGTATTGATCTCACCTACGGGAAGGCTGTTAGCACAGCCCTATCTGTGGAGGCCAAATATGCAAATACTGGGAAAAGTAAGGGATTCAGTGGTGATAGGCCTAGTCAGGGCCCGGTAAAGAGGCAACAGTTCATTCTCCGGCCCTCTAACCAGAACCGTTCAAGTGCACCATCTTTCCCTTTCAAGCAGCCCATAATTATTCGTCCCAACAAAGCTCCTACTGTCCAAAGTCAGCCGGGTGCCCCAGGCACTCGATTCCCTGCTCTGCCAAGTTCTTCAACTGGATGTTTTAACTGTGGCAAATCTGGGCATTTTATTAAAGATTGCCCCTATCCTCGGCAAAATCAGGCCAATAATCAACAAGGATCGGGAAATTCTGCTCCAGGCAAGGGAAGTACTTCGGGCAAGAATATCAAGAAAACGGGGCGAGTATATTATACGCAAGTGGCTACCACACCGGAGGGAGAGCCGGTGATGATGGGTACGTTCCCTGTGGCCAGTTACCCTGCAATCATTCTTTTTGATTCTGGTGCTTCGCATACCTTCATTAGCAAGACATTTGTGGAGCAACATCACATTGCATGTCATGAATCAAAAGAGGGATTTAAAATTCATTCACCTGGGGGACACATTTTTACTAGAGAAGTGGCCTATGAAGTGCCAGTAACCATGGCCGGACGGAACTTTCCTGCTAACATGATTGTTCTAAGAGGCCAGGATATAGATGTAATTTTGGGGATGAATTGGTTAACTCAACACAAGGCAATTCTCAACACTGAACTCAGAACCATCAGGTTGAGTTATAATCAAGAAGAAATTCTCTTGTCTCTCCCCAAAACCAATCCAGCCAAAGCTTCTGGTAGAATATTTGAAGCCATTGTACCGGAGATTGAGAACATTCCGGTAGTATGTGAGTTTCCAGATGTATTTCCGGAGGATTTGCCTGGACTACCCCCTGAGAGAGATGTAGAATTCGTAATTGAGCTAAAGCCCGGTACGGCTCCCATCTCCCGAAGATCGTACCGTATGCCCCCTAATGAGTTAGCAGAATTGAAGATTCAACTACAAGATCTGCTGAATAAGGGATTTATTCGGCCAAGCTCGTCCCCGTGGGGTTGTCCCGCCATCTTTGTGAAGAAGAAGGATTAAACCTTGCGCATGTGCGTGGACTATCGGCCCCTAAATGAGGTCACCATCAAGAATAAGTACCCTCTTCCAAGGATCGACATCTTATTTGATCAACTGACTGGGGCGAGGGTGTTTTCCAAAATCGATCTCAGGTCGGGCTATCATCAAATCCGTATTCGGCCCGAGGACATACCGAAGACCGCATTTACTACGCGGTATGGATTGTTTGAGTACTTGGTAATGTCTTTCGGGCTCACTAATGCTCCTGCCCACTTCACCTATTTGATGAACTCGGTGTTCATGCCCGAGTTAGACAAGTTCGTGGTGGTCTTCATCGACGATATTTTGATATACTCTAAAAATGAAGAGGAGCATGCTCAGCACCTACGGATTGTATTGACGCGCCTGAGGGAACATCAGCTGTATGCCAAGTTCAGCAAGTGCGCGTTCTGGCTGGAGGAAATTCAATTTCTGGGGCACGTGTTATCAGCCAAAGGAATTGCGGTAGATCCTAGCAAGGTCAAGGATATTCTGGAATGGAAACCCCCAACAACTGTCCACCAAGTCCGGAGTTTTCTTGGACTAGCGGGATATTATCGCAGATTCATACCTGATTTTTCTAAGCTTGTGAAGCCAATCACAAGTTTATTGAAAAATGATACTAAGTTTAATTGGTCTTCTAAGTGTAACGAAGCCTTTGAGCAACTGAAGACACTATTGACCACTGCTCCGGTACTGGCTCAACCGGACATCACTAAACCTTTCGATGTATATTGTGATGCGTCGGGCAGTGGACTCGGCTGTGTGCTGATGCAAGAGGGCCGAGTAATTGCGTATGCTTCAAGGCAGTTACGCCGACATGAGGAGCACTATCCAACTCATGATCTCGAGCTAGCTGCTGTGGTTCATGCCCTAAAAATATGGCGTCACTATCTGCTGGGAAATATCTGTCACATATATACAGATCATAAAAGTTTGAAGTATATATTTACCCAGTCAGAGTTAAATATGAGGCAAAGACGATGACTTGAGCTCATTAAAGACTATGAACTGGAGATCCATTATCACCCAGGCAAGGCCAATGTGGTGGCAGATGCATTAAGTCGTAAGACTTCCTGCCACTGTCTTATGGTAAAGACCTCCGAAAACACTTTGTGTCAAGAAATGGAGAAGTTAAACCTGGGGATAATCCAACAAGGGACTCTGAATCAGCTAAAGCTTGAGTCAACCATTTTGCAAAGGATAATTGATGCTCAAAAGGACAATCTGGGTATAAAGCACATACGCGAGAAGATAAGGGCTGGAACAGCCAAATGTTTCCAGGAAGATGATCAAGGTGTGTTATGGTTTAACAACCGCATAGTAGTGCCAAAGAGTGAAAAGCTCCGCCAGCAAATCTTAGATGAAGCGCATCTTAGCCGCTATTCTATTCATCCGGGAAGCACTAAGATGTATCACGATCTAAAACAGCACTACTGGTGGACGAAGATGAAGATTGAAATTGCACGCTATGTGGCTAAGTGTGACACTTGCAGACGTGTCAAGGCCATACACATGAAAACTGCCGGTCCATTGCAGTCATTACCAATACCAACATGGAAATGGGAAGACATAAGTATGGACTTCATTGTGGGATTGCCCAGGACCGCAAAGGGGTATGACTCTATTTGGGTGATTGTTGATCGACTTACAAAGGTTGCTCATTTTCTGCCGGTCAAGACCTATTACCCGGTACTTACCTATGCGGAGCTATACATTGCCCGTATTCTCAGTTTGCATGGTGTTCCAAAGACCATAGTGTCGGATCGTGGACCTCAGTTCGTATCCAAATTTTGGGAAGAACTTCATAAATCCCTGGGAACTAAGTTACTCCACAGTTCGGCCTATCATCCTCAAACCAGTGGACAAACTGAGAGAGTGAACCAAATACTTGAAGATATGTTGCGGGCATGTGTCCTGGATTTCTCGCAGAAATGGGATGAATGTTTACCTTTGGCGGAGTTTTCATATAATAACAGTTATCAAGAAAGTATCCAGATGGCACCTTTTGAAGCTTTATACGGACGTCGGTGTCGAACTCCGCTAAATTGGTCTGAACCTGGTGAAAGATATTTCTTTAGGCCTGATATGGTAAAAGAAACCGAAGAAAAGGTTCAGAAAATAGTTCATAATATGAAGAAGGCACAAGCTCGTCAAAAGAGTTATGCAGACACACGGCGAAGGCCCTTATATTTTCTGGAAGGAGACTATGTTTACCTGAAGATCTCACCAATGAATGGCGTATCGCGTTTTGGGGTTAAAGGAAAACTTGCACCCAGGTACATTGGTCCATTCCTGGTACTTGAGCAATGTGGACCAGTGGCATACCGACTCCAGCTCCCCGAAACATTGTCTGCTGTGCATAATGTGTTCCACGTGTCACAATTGAAGAAGTGTCTTCGGGTTCCCGATCGAACCGTTGAAGTGACTGATGTTGTCCTGGAATCAGATTTAACATACTCGGAATATCCCATTCGAGTTCTGGATCAAAAGGACAGGGTTACCCGGAGAAAGACTCTCAAGTTTTATAAGATACAATGGAACCAGCATTTGGAAGATGAGGCTACATGGGAAACCCAAGATTTCTTAGATAAGAATTTCCCAGGCTTTCTAGCCTCTTGTAAGTTGTAAAGTTTGTTTAGCTGTGTAATAAAGGAATGAACCCCCACACCACCCCTGCCTTGTACCAGAATTAAGGAAATAAAAACATGACACATTTCCTTTTCCATTACTCACCCTAGGACTTTAAATCTCGGGACGAGATTCTTTTATGGGGGGAAGGATGTAACACCCCTGGTGTTACTATAACTAAAACTTGAGCATGGCATCATGAGCATGGGCATTGCATATGTTTGACACACCTAGAGTGCATTCACTAGGCAAAAATTTCAAACAAGTTGTATTGTTTTAAAGTTTTACAAATAGGACCCTGGTTAAAGACTTAACCCTAAATAGTGATTAAAGGGGTAAAACTTAACCCAAGTTGAGAAAACCTAAAGGCTTTAGGGTAAAAGTCATAAAATGACCTCAACAATAAAGTTGAATCACATTTATACCCCTGGAATACCAGAAACCCTAATTGGAATCCTGGGAAACCCTAAAACCAAACCCTAGGGACCTAAGTGCAAATTAGTCCACTTTTGGGCTAAAGTGCAAAAATCTAGTCAAATAAGTGTTTTAAATCAATTGGATCACAAATATGTGGATTTGAAGGCCAAACCCTAAGTTTTGGACTTAAATGCAAAATAGACCTCATTTGAGTTTATTCTAAGTCTGAAAAACAGTGAATGGGCTCAACCTTGGGGCTTTGTAATTTACAAAGTATAGGGTTTTTGCCCTAGGTCACCACATCAAAGTTGAAGCCTAATCATAGGGGAACAACTTTGCTAAAGAGTGTGAGATTAGTTGTTATGAGAAATTTAGAGAAAAACCCCATCAAAGTTCGACTGTCAGGTTGTTTTGAACTGAAATTCTGTTTAGCAGTGAACTGACATCAACTTCTAGCTCAGATTGAAGCATGATCCAGTGCTCAAATATGTTCAAGTCCTATAGTCGAATTGTAGATGGTATATTGCTCTACAATTTTGTTTAAGAAAGGCAATCGAGTTACTGCACAAAATTGGAAGTTATGGGCTCGGGAAACTGGACTGTCAGTCACTCTGAACCGGTATTCCCATGGTACAGTGACCGCTTAACTGAAGAAGATCGGGTTCGTCCTCACCGCCGGTAGCCGCCGCCGTTGATCGAGACTCGTCACGATTCGTGCTCGGTGGTCTTTGGATAAGCACTGCCGATACGTGTCCTCAACGCCGGTGAGCTGGAAGTCACCCCGCTCGACCACGGCACATTCCCCCCTGGCTCACCGCCCGCGGTAAGTACTCGCCGTCGACCGCCGCCTCTCGGCCGGGTGCCGCGTGGCTCTACACTTTCACCGTGTCGCCATGACCTTCTCTGAACCCTCCGTAGCTCACCGGAGTTACTGCCACGCTATGGGACACGTACTCCGTGCGCCAAGCTTCTTCCTCCCATCCGGCCGCCAGCGCAATTTGCTCAAATTGATCGCCGCCGCCCATGAACTCTATAAATTGAAGCCACCACCCGCTCCGTATGGTAGTCAAGTACTTCGACGTCCAGTATTGCTCCCAGTGGTTCACCGACGAGCCTCAATTTCACGTTTCCCCCAAATCCACCCAAAACACCGCACGAACTTAGCTCACCGTGGCCAGCTCGTTCTGGTACGTCGCCATTCAATTCATGTATTGTTTTCGTGTCCCTCCATGTTTGTGAAGCTCTCGGTGGCGTCCATTTGCTCAGTCCGGCCATGGTTGTATGGGAACGTGAGCTCGACGCCCCAGTTTCCGCCCTGAGCGTGGGCAGAACATTTTCTTGGAGCGCCACTTGAAATTGTAGATCGTTCTTAGGTCACCTTAGATCCGTAAAGCCTCTCCGACCGTTAGCTTGAACAATCGTCGCCGGTCATGGCCGGTACGGACCTTGTCCGTGATGAACGGGAGCGTGGCGTGTTCAGGGGCAATCGCGGGGAAGAAATAGAACCTTGAGGGCATTTGTGCAAACCGTCAGTGACTCAACACAATAGTAAAAGGACCTAGTTCTGTTTAGCCAGAAGCGCGAGGCCCTTTCTGCAAAATTGCCTAGGCGCGGGCGCGAGCGCGCTGTTCTCCCTGGACCTGGGCTTGTTGGGCCAGAATCAGCCCAGTACTGTTCCTAGTTTTTCTTTTTTCTTTTTCAGCAGGACTTGAAAAACTGTAGAAAATGGTAGGAAAATCCTAAAAATATGAGACCAATTTTCCTAGGCTTGTTATTTTCCATAGTATTTAATAAAAATAGTTTTATGATTTTTAGTTTGAGTAGGGAATTTTAGGATATTTAAAACAGCCTAAACCAATGGTTCTGGATTTTTAGAAAATAAATAATAAGTCCAAAATTCCCCAAACTTTTTATGTGAGCTTTTCACATTATTTAGAAGCCATGGGTAGAGTTTGGTTTGATTTGAACCTTGTTTGATCACTAAACCCAAAACCACCCCCCCTGCTCCATGAACTCCTTTACTGACTCCGGAAACCCTAGGTTCTCAGAGTACCGTGAAGGAAAGTTGTACTCAAGACATAAATAATAAGTTTATGTTATCTTTGCATCCTCATGAGCATTCCATGACATCCATTCTTATACATGTATATGGTTATATTAGAGCAAGAAGAAGAAGAAGAAGTTTTTGAAGAGGGGATACCACCCACCTCTGATCCTCAAGCAGAAAACTGCTTTTATTTCGATATCTGTGGATCCGAGCAGGACACCTCTGATAACAAAGGCAAGCCCCGATGCATTTGCCACCTTCCTTGATGTTTCTAAAATATTTCTTACTTGCTTGCTGCATTAGGTGATAGGAGTTGATTGATTAAACAATTCCTGCATTACCTTCCTTGATCTTGATTACCCTCCTTGAAATCCTGTTTTTACAAAAAGGTTTTATTATGCTTAGTATTGCTTTAGAAAAACAAAAGGATTTGTTTTACAAAAGATGTTTGGCAAAGTGGGAGGGATGTTTTCAAAAATAAAACTTGATGGTGGATCTGTCAAAGGCCTTGATGGATTCAACATCGGAAAAGATGTACCTCTGTCAGGTACCAAACTTTGGGTTTGAAATGAGTAAGCTGAGACCGGGCGGGTGACTTGCACGAGAAGAGAGTCTCGGTGTAGTGTCTCCGTCTGAGTCGATTAAGGACCTTGTCGATGTAGGCTTGATGATCGAGGACCCTTTAACTGGTCACATGCCTCGTCATGGGTAAGCCTTGCCTCGGGCAGACTAAGGCCGGAATAAGATAACACGAAATGGGAGTGGAGCGGTGGCGAGAGTAGCGTGTACCCTCCGTGGCAAGAGGCTGGACGGTGGTGTATCTGTGCTCTCGGTTTGCGTGAACCTGATCCGGTCTTAAGAACCCCGGTGGCGGGTTGACATATGCAAGGGTTAAGTGCTACATATGTCGTGTGATTGGAGATCCTCAGCTGAGTATAATCGATTCGGATCGCCGTACCTTCGCGGTTATGAAGACTTGGTCACTGACCTACACGTAGCGTTCCACTAAAGATGATGGGTTTTTGTTAAAGAAATTGGCTAGTGCAGGACCAGTGATTGAACTAGGGTAGAGAGAACTCTAGTGCAGGTAATTTTACCTAACTTGACAAATAAAATTAGGATTTTTAAGGATCCACTTTAGTAAGCATTTCTGCAAAACAGAGTCTTTGCTTATTGAGAAACCTTACCTTGACTCCCATATAACCAGCATACCCTTGAGAGTCTTTTCCTTAGTCGGGTAAGACTTGCTGAGTAATTCCATACTCAGGGTTTATCCCTTTGTTGTTTTTAGGTGGGGAAGTAGCAGACTTTTGCTGCTTCTGTGCTAAGGTGGTTCCCAAAGAAGAAAACCAAGACTGAAGTGCGGGAGGACTCGGTCCTCCATCTAGGGTCTTTTGTTTATAGTCTTTCGGGAGAAGGTTGTGTCTCCCTGGTTTGTATAATTATTACTTCTATGCACTCGCTTTTTAGACTGGTCTGTAATAATATAACTCAAGCTTACTTTTGAAATAAATGTAAGTTTATGTAATTCGCTTCCGCATATCTTCATCTTCGATGGTCTGTAATGTCTGCAAGACGGGTAAAACGTTCCTGGTAAGGTAAGGAAAGATACCGAGCTTGTCAAGTAACCTAGGAACATCTACAGGGTGTCTGATGTCTGTTAGACAAGGACAACTGTAGGTGGGCCTGATTACTTGGGAGGTTCTGTCACAGTTCCTGAGTTGCCCATGGGGACTATCATTTCATTGCTTACTACATCTCTGGTTCCACCTGTGTTCCCTCCTGTTGGTTTACCTCCTGATATTCATCAGTTGCTCTTGGAGTTTGCTGCTGTTTTTGACAAACCAAATGGTTTGCCACCTCCTAGGGCATTGGATCATGATATTCCACTTATTTCTGGTGCATCCCCAGTATCTGTGAGGCCATATCGCTACCCTCCGGCGATCAAAGATGAAATTGAGCGTCAGGTTCAGGAAATGCTTACCACAGGCATTATCCAACCGAGCGCTAGTGCCTTTTCTTCAGCTGTGCTGTTAGTAAAGAAAAAAGACAAATCCTGGAGGTTTTGTGTGGACTTTCGGCATCTCAATGCTATCACAGCTAAAACTAAGTTTCCTGTACCTGTGATAGATGAATTACTTGATGAGTTATCAGGAGCGAGCTGGTTTTCTAGCCTTGATCTCACGGCAGGCTATCACCAGATCCGTCTCAAGGAAGATGCTACCCATAAGACAGCATTTCAGACACATTCGGGCCACTATGAATTCAAGGTCATGGCATTTGGTCTTTCAGGGGCACCGACTACTTTTCAGTTGGCAATGAACACTACGCTATCACCTGTGCTCAGAAAATGTGTCCTAGTATTTTTCGACGATATATTGGTGTATAGCAAAACATATGATGATCATTGCCACCATCTCAGGCTTGTGTTGCAGCTGCTGCAAAAGGATAAATGGCAGGTGAAAATATCCAAATGTTCCTTTGCTCAAAGACAGTTAGCTTACTTGGGTCACATCATCAGTGGTAAAGGTGTGTCCACAGACCCAGACAAGATTGCAGCAGTTCGCGCTTGGCCAGTTCCAGCAACAGTAAAGGAGCTGCGTAGTTTCTTGGGGCTGTCGGGGTATTACCGTAAATTTGTACCCCATTATGGTGTCATTTGCAAGCCACTCAATGACCTTCTTCGCAAAGGGGAATTGTTTGTTTGGACTCAGCATCATGATCAGGCATTCCAAGCCCTCAAACAGGCGCTGTGTGCAGCACCAGTTCTTGCCTTGCCCGACTTCCGTCGCCCATTTGTGGTGGAAACCGATGCATCAGCAACCGACATTGGAGCAGTTCTCATACAAAATGGCCATCCTATCGCTTATCTTAGTAAGGCATTGGGTCCCCGCTCTCAAGGTCTCTCAACATATGAAAAAGAATATCTAGCAATTCTTGCTGCAGTGGACCACTGGAAACATTACCTCCAACATGCTGAATTCCACATTCTCACCAATCATCAGAGCCTCGCTCAGTTAAATGAACAGAGATTGCATACAGTGTGGCAGCAAAAAGTGTTCACCAGGCTGTTGGGTCTCAACTATAAGATTATTTATAAGAAAGGCTGCGACAACAAGGCAGCCGATGCACTGTCCAGGGTGCAGATGTCTAGGCCAGTGTGCGCTGCTATCTCATCAGTTTCACCTTGTTGGTTGGACGCAGTAGTAAAGACCTATGAGGCCGACTCTCAGGTTCAGTCTATCTTGGCAAAGTTGGCCGTCGATCCTGAAGCGGTACCCCCTTTTTCTCTATCTGATGGCCTATTAAGATATCATGGTAGGGTCTGGTTGGGCAAGGATCCATTGCTGCAGCACCAGGTTATGCAAGCATTTCATCAGAGCGCTTTGGGGGGTCATTCTGGCAGTCCAGTTACTTACCGACGACTGAAGCAACTTTTTGCTTGGCAGGGAATGAAACATGACGTGCAAGCTTTTGTGTCATCTTGTGTGGTGTGTCAACAGGCTAAGCCTGATAGAACAAAACTTCCTGGACTTCTTCAGCCCCTGCCAATTCCAGAGGCAGCATGGCAAGTCGTGTCTTTAGACTTTGTTATGGGTTTACCTACATCAGGAGGTTTTGATTGCATTTTGGTGGTAGTGGATTTATTTACCAAGTATGCTCATTTCCTGGGCCTTAAGCATCCATTCACAGCTTATTCAGTTGCAGTGCTCTTTCACAACAATGTGTATAAGTTGCATGGAATGCCTTCTCACCTGATCTCTGACCGTGACAGGGTATTTACAAGTAACCTGTGGCGAGCCTTGTTTACTTTGGCAGATGTTAAGCTATGTATGAGTTCGGCGTATCATCCCCAATCCGATGGACAGACTGAAAGGGTCAATCAATGCATGGAGACTTTTTTGCGATGTTTCGTCCATTCCTGCCCTTCCAAATGGAGTTCATGGTTAGCACTGGCAGAATATTGGTACAACAATAGTCCACATTCTGCTATCAATCGCTCTCCCTTCGAAGCTTTGTATGGTTATGTGCCCAGGCATTTCGGTATCACGGTGAATACAGCGGTTCCAGTCCAGAACCTGTCTGATTGGCTGCAATAGAGGCAACTAATGACTGATGTAATCAAGCTTCACCTCGCTCGAGCTAAGAATCGCATGAAGAAGCAAGCAGATAAAGGGCGTTCAGAGCGTCAGTTTGACCTTGGTGACTTCGTATTTTTGAAGCTTCAACCTTATGTTCAATCCTCGCTTGCATCACGTGCCAATCAGAAACTAGCGTTCAAATTCTTTGGACCCTTCAAGATTATTGGCAAAGTCGGTAATGTGGCTTATCGACTTCTTTTACCTGCTTCTACTACTGTGCACCCGGTTTTTCATGTCTCCCAATTGAAGAAAGCTATTTTACCAACTGAAGAAGTTTCTGATGAGCTGCCATCTTCTCTTGTGGAATGGTCTGTGCCTAACCAAATTCTGCAGCGGCGTGCCTTGCCATCAGACCCCCACGGCCGTCAGCAAGTGTTGGTACGCTGGTCACACATGCCTGCTTCATGGACTACGTGGGAGGATGAAGACACTTTGCAACAGCAATTCCCTCAAGCAGCGGTTTGGGGGCAACCAGCTGCTCAAGGAAGGGGGAATGTCAACAGCAACACCTCACTACCAGCCCAGGAGGCCAGGCCCAAGCGAAAGAGAAGGCCAAATCCGAACGTCGTTGGACCCAACTGGGTGTAGTGCTGACATATATAAATAGAGGGATAGTTTGGTGTAGGGTGGCTATCGGAAAACTTGTAAACACTTCTACTGTTAAACATCTCGCCGCCTCTGCCTGTCTTCTGCCTATCCCTGCTCTGTTCTTCTACTCTTCCTACTGTTCAATAGGCTTGTTCCATAGTTACTGTTAACAGGCAGAGTTCTTTTTTCCCCCAAAACCGCATACTGGTAGTTAGGGTTTTCCAACCTTTCGATCTTGGCCATCGTCAATGTCGCTCTCGCCCTCGCCCTCGCTCTTCTTACCCGCGATGAGAGGACGTCAGTCTGTGTCAGATCTACCAAGCGCGTAGTTTCTTCTCAGGCTTGGAGACCGAAGTAGCAAGTCACTGCAGTCACAGAAAATCGGCCAAATCCTGGTACTGCAGTCTGAGTCACTACAGTCCAAGTCCCTGCAATCACACAAATGCACGACAGTCTGAGTATGAGAGACTAGCGAGTCGGCCAAACCCTGGCACCGGCATGGCAGCAGCTCTTCGTCCTTCGGTTCGACTCGATCCTAGCTGCTGGCCTGCTGCTTGTGCCGACTACGTTGACTCAGACTTTACTCCAGTTTGCACTAATTCGTGACTACAGGTAGATACTCTAGTTACCAAAAAATGTAGTATAGATTTACACAAGACTACTGTTTACACTAACAGATAGAGAGGATATAATGTTTTTTTATCAAATGGATATCACACGGATGTAAAATGCGAGCTCCAAAATAAACCTGGCCACTTAGCAGCGAAAGCAGCAGTAGCCACTCCCATTAATTCTCCTTGCATTAATTCGTATAGGAAAAACAGATGTCATTATACTGTGTCCACCAGAGCAAACGTAATTTTGCTTTGGCGATCCTTTCTTAGTACTTAACTAAACTTTATTTGTTTATAAAAGCCCCATCAGCTAAACTTGATTTGTTTGCTAAGGCACCATCATAGCCCTATTTTCATTGCCATTAGTATGTACAAAACAAGATTTGATATAATAATTCTACATCTTGCAGGCCCTCTCGCTAGACCGTTTCGTTGCTTAAAATCATCGAGAATCTGTTATTTCATCCTACTTTTTTTATCAAGATTAGGTTCGTCCACCCTATAAATAAAAAAAACTTTTGCATGACACATTTAACTACTGTATATAACAACGTATAAATTTGTTATGCTTTCTTTTAAAGAAAAAATCTTAACTTACATATGGCAACTTATAATTTGGCCTGAATGGAACAGGTCGCTGAAACATTTGGAGCAAACAGAGCTTGATCTGAAGTGCTACACCCTAAAGGATCAGGTATCACCAACGAATGTATCAAAATTACCCGACACTTCTCGACATTGACGAAACACCTTCTGACCAGTTCATTCCTAACTATTAAAGGGTGTTTACGCTCTTCCATCTACTGCAAAATTCAATTGGAAAGATATCTACTGCATCTACTTCCAAAACAGGTACGAGATTTTATTTCATACAATATGCTCACTACTATGTTTCTTCGATGTGTTACTCAACTAAATATACCAAAAATAAATGATGATATTGCCATATATTTATGTATGTTGTTGTATTAAATTGTGGAAGCATAGATGATTAGCATCGCCAATGCCCACATGTTTACATAATTATATGCCTTATAAATATGCATATGCATATATAGTACGCACACGTATGTGCTCATGTTCGTTGAACACAGATACTTTTTCTATGTCCTTGTCGGTACTCTGAATCAGGGGTACCCCTTACTACAGTATGAAGACACGGCGCCCGTGTGGCGATCTCTAGACGCGCGGTAAACAGCGCCCGACCCCACCACATGGATGACTCTAGGGGCGCCATGTAACCAGAGAAGGTAGTGTATACCACGATATCATCAATGGATCCGGACCCCCATGGGAAAGTGTCGGACCCCAGCATACGTAGCCCGGACCTCCGGGTACAACCCATGACCTCCATGTTCCCCCAGATGGGACCCGGACCCCTCTAAGTGAGGTCCGGGTCACCCACAGTGAGGACCCAGGACAAAGAATACCCTGGCCTAGGTCAGGGACATACAGGGGTCCGACGCAGGCACTTGTCAAGGCTTTGTCCAGAGCGCCTCTGCTCCCCGCTCAGGCGGAGACCCGATGCTGCCACGTGGCCTATTGCCTGTGATGTAAGCCAGCGGGCAGAGCCTGACGTAAGGCCTCTAGGCCACGCGATCTCCACATTTATTGCGGAAAAGACGCGCCGCTTGTCTGCCCTGCTGACAGGCGATGTGCCGCCTCAGCATTTAATGAGCCCCGTCCACTCCGCTGGCAGGCGGCGACCAGGCCACCCTACAAGCGGTGTGCCTGCCCAATCAGGCAGTGGGCAGTACGCCCATACCACGACACGCGCCATGGTCATCATGACTTGTACATTACCAAGGAAGCTTCCCTTGCACGTCGATACTACGCAGATCTCGGATATCAGGGCGCAAGAAGATCGCTCCAGCAGAGAACATTAGTAGCTCCAAGTACTACATCTGTTATGTTCCTAGGCCCACATGTCGGGTCTCAGCACCCTTGTACATGCGCCCCTTAGCTATAAAAGGGGAGACATGCAACGTTTCAAGGGAAGGCGGACGAGCACTCGAACACACTTAGACCTAGCTCAGGCTCACAAGTTCATACAAGCCCTCAAGCTCAATACATCACACAGTGAGTAGGGTATTACGCTCCGGCGGCCCGAACCACTCTAAACCCTTGCATGTTCCTGAGTTTCTTCATTCATCTACCAACAAGCAAAACGCTTAAGCCCCCTCCTCATCTTAGGATTTAGGGAGGGTGCACTCCGCCACCCGGCTGGAGATTTTCCTCTCTGACATTTGGCGCGCCAGGTAGGGGGTAGGCATTAGGTTTTTGCTTGTTCTCTCGCTCAGCATGATGGTGCAAATCATTGAGCACCGCGCTGAGACTTCAACAGATTTCCTGGTGGAGGAGGAAGTTGTTTCTTCCACGCCACAGGTTCCCAACCGCCCAGTGCCGAGCACTGCTGTTGTGCATGCTGCACGGCAACATACAACTGTGCAGACATCCTGGGCTCCGTCAAGGACGACTCCGGGAGCATTGTCAGCAGCCAGGGAGTTGCTGTGTCACCCTCCAAGCTCCACGGCCTCGTCGGGGGCCATGAAGCAATGGCGGGACGACGTCGACCGGCTGCTCAGCATGGCACATTCTACCTCGACCAGGTCGAGGCTGCGGTCATCCCGGCGCCAACATGAGGCGTCGGCGTCTGTGCGCTCACCCTCAGTGAGGGGCGCACAGACCAACGACCTCCGGGCAGAGCTCAACCGCAGACGTGCGGGAGAGGACGCCCGAGTCTCTTTAGAGAGGGCGCTCGAGCACCGGCAAAACATTGAGGGTCGCAACCTCGATCAGGACTTCGCTGCGGTAGCACCACAGGCCCCAATGGGCACCCGGTCCCAAGCGGGTGTCCCCTTGGCCAGCGTGGGCTGCGCCGCTCTCGCGGATCATCTCCGCGCGACGTCATGGCCATCCAAGTTCTGGCCGCACCTGCCGGAAAAGTATGACGGTACGTCAAACCCGTCGGAATTCCTGCAGGTGTACGTCACCGCTATCACAGCAGCAGGTGGAAACACCGCTGTGATGGCGACATATTTTCATGTCGCCTTGTCTGGACCTACCCGGACATGGCTCATAAACCTCGCCCCAGGGTCAATCTACTCCTGGGAAGAGCTCTGCGCGCGGTTCGTTGCGAACTTCGCTAGTGCTTACCAGCAACACGGTGTGGAGGATCACCTCCACGCAGTAAGGCAGAAGCCTAGGGAGACTCTCCGGACGTTCATCTCCCGCTTCACCAAGGTGCGGGGTACTATACCTCGCATTTCCGATGCTTCCATCACCACGGCCTTCCGCCAGGGAGTATGTGATGAGAAAATGTTGGAGAAGTTGGCCACGCATGACGTGGAGACTGTCCCCACACTCTTCGCCCTGGCTGACAAATGCGCCAGAGCCGCCGAGGGCCGTGCATGGCACTAGGCCCCACAAACCGGGGCTGCCCAGTCGGGTGGCTCGGGTGCCGTTCCCCGGGACGGTAAGAAGAAAAAGAAAGGCCACGACCACGAGAAGCCGCGATCAACCGCTCTAGTCGTCGCAGCTACGACTGGGGGCCAGGGCGACCGCAACAAGCGCCCATGGCCATAGAGGGGTAATAGCGGCTCATGCCCTGTGCACCCCAACGGTCGCCATAGCGCCAAGGAGTGTCGCGAGATCATTGACCTCGCGAAACGCGTCAGCAAGCGGCCCGAGTAGTCTTCCAAGGATGGCTCCCCACCTCGTCGCCGACCTGGCAAGGAAAGGGTCAACGACGACGAGGTGGCCGTGGCTGAACGGGACCTCGGGTATCAGTCACCCGAGGGGGACCTGAAGGATGTCTTCGCCGGAGATTCCTACTCCGGTGGCGACAACTAGATGGACCCCCGGAGGGACCCCGTACTCCCCGGTCTACGGGGTCGAAGCCTACCTTCCCTCGGAAACCCTTCTGGACTCCCCACGGGTCCAGGCTTCTGACAAGTCCATGCAGAAATGGCTACAGCACGAGGACGAGGACTCTGTCATCAAACGCAGATGGGAACCCAGGGTCAGGACCTAGTCCTACGACAAGTACCAAACCTAGAAGGGCCCCGCAACGCTCCCCCAGCTAGGAAGGACCCTTCAAGGTGACGGGAATACGCCGACCCGGGGGTGACTATCTTGCTACGACTGAAGGAGTACCTCTTCCTGACCACTGGAGCATCTCTGTAAGTTCTATCCATAGAAGCAAGTCTGAGGGGTTGAATTTTTCTCCCTTTTGTAACTAGGTAGCGCATACGTGTACGCCAACCCGGTGAGGTCCGCCCTCATAAGCCCGGCATATAGGTCTGCACCCATGCATGACAGGTTATAAAGAAAAGATTTACCCCCTCAGATGTGCCTCTATGATAGTTTTATCCTACTGCTCCATGGTCTTACCTTGCAGTTTTTCGGATGTTATTTTATCTAACCCACCAGAACAGTTCCCATCCCATCAGACATGATGACATCCGAATTGAACAGCCAGGCTTGCAGTTTAGGACCTCTCTATGAAAGCAGGAGGGCCCGACAGCCTGGGGGCCGGCTCTAAAGAGCGGGAGCCCGTTCCATGGGGTGGTCCAGAGCTTGTGTGGCCGCTTAGCCTGGTCCCGTACCCGAAAGCCTGCACACTCCACCACTCCGTGACGGGTACCCTAGTATTTGGAGCTATAAGTCCTATGGGTCCGGCAACCTGGGGTCCGGAACTAGAGAATGGACACTTGTCTCCTGGGGTGGTCCGGAGCCGTGTAGCCGCTCAGCCTGGTTCCGTACCGTGGGCCTGCACGCTCAACCACTCTGCGACGGGTGAACCACCATCCAGGGGGCCCAGACACACAACTTGGCTTCCCAGACTAGACCTTGCAGGTCCCAAGCATGTATCAAAGGATGGCTAGTGTCAGATGGCGGGTCCTGCGGGTGTACTACTAATGCTCCCTAGCCGAAGCTGTGTGCAGGCCCAGGTCCCAGTCGAGGCTACCTCCTATGGGCCATTACCAACTCTTTCTTAGGTATGCTGGTCTGCAGCCTCGACAAATCGAGCCTACATCCTAGGGGGGCCAAGTACCAAGGAGGAATCGGTTACACCACACACAACAGGGACAAGTGGTACACAGATAAGTGCTAATACTGCTTGATAAATAGTACTCAAAAGTACCTTACAAAATGCAAAAGTATTACATCCGCCTTCAAGCGAAGTCCTAGCTCCATCTCTACTCTGCAGGAATGGACTACTCTGCACCAACAGGGTCGTGTTGGGAGCTAGCTCCGGGCAGCCTCACCAGCGGCGACGACCACCTCGACACCAAGCGGCTCGCCAGCGGAGGCGACCACCTCTGCACTGGGCAGCCTCACCAGCGGCGGCGGCCACCTCAGCGCGTGCCCCATGGCAAAGAGGCCCTCGCCCCCGCCCTCCTACGGGGGTGAGGACAAGACCATCCAAGTCATGGAGCTGGGAGCACAGCGACAGGCGGTGCTTGCGGTCTGGTCGGGACCGCGTAGCCGAAGTTCGCCTCCAACCTTCACAAGGCTAGTGATCATCCTTTTCCTCCGAATGCTGGAGGAAGAGGCGGGTCACTAGCCCATGTGGGAGGCGGAACCACGGCTCAGCTCACTCTCCACCACTACGAGGCTGATGAACATCCTTGAAGCCAAGCACCGGTGGAAGAGCGCCGCTCCCACAAGGCCACACGCCTCCAACAGAGGAAAGACAAGACCGGTAACACCAGCCCGCTGAAGAGGACAAAAGGCACAAACTCTCTAGTGGCAAGTTCACCAGGGTGGATGGCACCGGCGCAAATCCTTCCGCCGAACTGCCGCACAAGAGCATGCTACCGCCCCGCGGTAGCACGCTCCCTCGGCTTCGCCGCAACCAACGGTCCAACCTATGGCATGGAGGCCCAGGCCCACATGTCATGTACTTGGCGCGCCGGTTTCTGTGTGTGGAGAAGGCAAACCGACGCGTGAAGGGCGCGCCACCACCTGCGGTAGTGCGCCTCTTCGCCCCGCTGAAACCGACAGCCCAGTCTCTAACACGGGGGCCCGAGCCCACGAGTCACCCTTTTTGGGCACCAGTTTCTGAGTACAGAGAAGCCGAACCGCCACTCGCGCTAGTACCGCGCCTTCTTGGGGCCGCCACAGACGACGGAGAAGTTAAATCTTCAAAGCCAATGCAGCATCTCGAGGCACCCCGCGCATGGCCCAATAAAGCCATTAAGTGCGGAGGTCACGGGTCAGTCAGCCACGGGGACAGGCGTGGCAGTTGGTATGACCAAGGGCGAACCAGCAGTACGTGCATCAACGGGCGCACAGGAGCAACGAGCCAACCGCCAATCAAAACTTTGGCCCCACCTGCAGGCTCGTATCCTCCCCTAAGGCAGGCTCGGGGGCCACTGTCGGTACCCTGAATCAGGGGTACCCCTTACTATAGTATGAAGACATGGCGCCCGTGTGGCGATCTCTAGACGCGTGGTAAACAACGCCCGACCCCACCACATGGACGACTCTGGGGGTGCCATGTAACCAGAGAAGGTAGCGTATACCATGATATCATCAATGGATCCGGACCCCCATGGGAAAGTTCCGAACCCAAGCATACGTAGCCCGGACCTCCGAATACAACCCAGGACCTCCACGTTCCCCCGGATGGGACCCGGACCCCTCTAAGTGAGGTCCGGGCCACCCACGGCGAGGACCTAGGATGGGGAATACCCTGGACTAGGTCAGGGACATACATGGGTCCGGCGCAGGCACTTGTCAAGGCTTTGTCCAGAGCGCCTCCGCTCCCTGCTCAGGCGGAGACCCGATGCTACCACGTGGCCTATTGCCCGTGACGTAAGCCAGCGGGCAGAGCCTGACGTAAGGCCTCTGGGCCACGCGATCTCCACATTTATTGCAGAAAAGACGCACCGCATGTCCGCCCTGCTAACAGGCGATGTGACGCCTCGGCATTTAATGAGCCCCATCCACTCCGCTGGTAGGCGGCGACCAAGCCACCCTACAAGCGGCGTGCCTGCCCAATCAGATAGTGGGCAGTACGCCCATACCGCGACACGCGCCATGGTCATCATGACTTGTACATTACCAAGGAAGCTTCCCCTGCACGCCGATACTACGTAGATCTCGGATATCAGGGCGCAAGAAGATCACTCCAGCAGAGAACATTAGTAGCTCCAAGTACTACATCCGTTATGTTCCTGGGCCCACATGTCGGGGCTCAGCACCCTTGTACGTGCCCCCCTTAGCTATAAAAGGGGAGGCATGCAACGTTTCAAGGGAAGGCGGACGAGCACTCGAACACACGTAGACCCAGCTCAGGCTCACAAGTTCATACAAGCCCTCAAGCTCAATACATCACACAGTGGAGTAGGGTATTACGCTCTGGTGGCCCGAACCACTCTAAACCCTTGCGTGTTCCAGAGTTTCTTCATTCATCTACCAACAAGCAAAACGCTTAAGCCCCCTCCTCATCTTAGGATTTAGGGCGGGTGCACTCCGCCACCCGGCTGGAGAATTTCCTCTCCGACAGTCCTCCTTACTCCAATTTAAATCATCAGATCGTCTCTATTTAGCTCTCCTTTAATTTCTCTTTGCCTATTGAATTTGTACTCAATTAAAGGTCATTCAAAAATAACAGGTTACGGGTATAATTTACAAAAAAAATGAATCCCCAATCGACAGATGCAGCAAGCAGCAACACCAAACGCATGAACAAAAGAAAACGCAGTACGTTCTTATCTTGCACATTCGTAGCAAATTCAGTTATGACTTGATGGATGGTCCCTATTTTCAGACTCTTTTACTCCATATATACCACTACCACAAATGCTGCAGAAGCACATAGAACCCGAAGATTGTTACTTAACCAAAATAGACTCGACAGAAGAGGTAATGCCAACTTAACCGAATGTGATGGCATCAACCTTGGTTACAATTCCTCCATGAATAAATAAATGAAATTTCTAACTACCTTACTTCTTTTGTTAAAAAAAGACTCAATGTTGACTACAATGACGACTTCACAATGTGCCTATTTCACAGATGAGTACATACAATCACTTAAAGGTAATGCGATATACGATTACCTCTTTTTTCAAATAGACCTTCTTTATCCTTCTTAAAAAGATCTTGCTAACATTGAGCCATTTTCTCTAAAAAGCACAACTTCATATCCAAATAGATCATATCATGGGAAACCTGGATATGAGTGCTCACACTGTCATGCTATTTTTTGGTATGCTGAAAGAGTACGAAATCGGCATGGTGCTACATCTATTACATATAACAATTGCTGCAAAGGTGGCAAGATCAGCATACCTCCATATAGGTCTAGACCTGAACCTCTATTTTCTCTTGCAAGATTTGATGGTGATACAACCTCAAAGAGATTCATCAGAAGCATAAGGCAATACAATTGCTTATTTGCTTTCACATCAATGGGTGCACACATAGATAATTTAGTCAATGATGGTCGTGGTCCACCACTATTTAAAATATGTGGATAAGTGCATCATCGGATTGGATCTCTATTACCTCCAGATGGCTCATCACCAAAGTTCATTCAGTTGAACATTTACGACACTGCCAATGAGGTTCAAAACATAATGAATTGCCTAGGAGATGAGATCAACAACCAAGATACTTTGGATTCTGATATAGTCAATGGATTAATTAAGATGCTAGATGATCATAATCCATTCGCAAAAAAATTCTGCATGGCAAGAGACCGTCTATCTGATAATGAAAGTGAAGATTTCATTATTAGACTCATTGGAGCTAAAGAAGGTGATCCTATCCAATATAATTTACTAACAACAGATCAGCTTGCTATGTTAATTGTTGGAGATTTTAGTTTGGACACATTCAAGCGTGATATTATCATTGAAACTCGAAACAATGAACTTAAACGAATATCCTCACTTCATCCAGCTTATATGGCTCTACAATACCCATTGATTTTTCCTTTTGGTGAACGTGGCTTTCAGGTTGGAATCCTATACAATGACCTAAGTCCAACTCAAAACAATGCAAGAAGACACATGACCATGCAAGAATACTATTGCTACCAATTTCATTACAGGAAAAATCAACCAAATCCATATTTGTGTTACGGTTTATTATCAAGTCAGGCTAAAGTGGATGCTAGAGCATGCATTGATGAAAATAGATTGAACTATATTATTGCCAATCAAAAAAAACTTTAGGATTGAAAGCATACAAGGTATTACAGATGCATTTAGTCGTGGTTGTATTAGTGGTGATGAAATTGGAAAAACTATCATACTCCCTGCGTCACATACAGGAGGCCGAAGATATATGATTCAAAATTATCATGACAACATAACTATCTGCCGAGTTCATGGCCCGCCTGATTTTTTTGTCACTTTTACATGCAATGCAAACTAGCCTGAGATTTTGGACAGCATGTTCGAGCGTGGACAGAGCCCTCCAGACAGATCTGATGTTATAGTTCGAGTATACCATATGAAATTAGAAGATCTAATGCATGATATAAAAAATGGATCTATTTTTGGCACATGCATTGCAGGTACGACCACTTTCGTACTCAACAACACATGTATATATAGAATCATCTATATATAAATGTAGGAAACCGGTAATGTATAAGTACTTCACAAACTAATAAAATTACCATCATCTCTTGCATGCAGTGCTTTACACAATTGAGTTTCAGAAACGAGGACTACCTCACTCGCACATCATATTTTTGATATCGAATTCTCCATCGCAAGCTACATCCACTT
Organism: Zea luxurians; assembly: GCA_029449295.1. Taxonomy (NCBI): domain Eukaryota; kingdom Viridiplantae; phylum Streptophyta; class Magnoliopsida; order Poales; family Poaceae; genus Zea; species Zea luxurians. The sequence goes on from JAOPSE010000053.1 coordinate 14,648,796, forward strand.
TCATAGACTCTTTTATCAGTGCCGAAATTCCAGATCCAACGACCGATCCTCTTGGATATTGTTTAGTGGCAGAACATATGATGCATGGTCCATGTGGAGCATTGAACCCAAATTCTCCATGTATGAAAAATAATAGATGCTCAAAGAGGTATCCAAAAGAATTCCATGAAGAAACTAACTTGGACGAACAAGGATTTGCTACATACAGATGAAGAAATAATGGACGCTACGTCATGAAAGGCGGTTATAAATTGGATAATAGGTGGGTAGTGCCATATAATGAGATTCTATTGAAGTCTTACCAAGCTCACATCAATATTGAATGGTGCAATAAAACTATCTTTGTAAAATACCTTTTCAAGTATGTAACAAAAGGTCCAGATTACAGCAAAGTAATTTGTAGAGAATAAGAAATGGCGAAGACACACCTTACGACGAAGAAACTAATACAAGAAACGAGGTCAAAGAATATTTGGATACTCGCTATCTATGTGATAAGGATTCCTGTTGGCGTGTGCTTGGATATGAGATACACAGACACTATCCTGCAGTAGAACGAATGCCAGTACATTTACCTAATGAAAATTACATAACATATAATGCAGCAAGTAATATATCAAGTATATTAACTGAATCTTTTCTTCGGAAAACAATGCTCACTGAGTGGTTCACTACCAATTCAAATACAAATGCAGCGCGCAATCTAACATATATTGAATTCCCATCTAAATGGCGTTGGGACGACAAAACAAGAACCTAGAAACCGAGACATGGAAGAGAAGGAAAAATTGGTCGTATATACTATGTACATCCATCTACAGGGGAAAGATACTATTTGAGGATGCTGTTAATGATCGTCAAAGGTGCTCAGAGCTATGAAGACTTAAGGACATATAACAATATATTGCACCCAACATTCAAAGAAGCATGTAAAGCACGTGGCCTTCTTAATGATGATAATAAGTGGTATAATGCTTTTGATGAGGCTGCCAGATGGGCAACCTCAGATCAACTGCGACATCTATTCGTTACAATGCTTCTTTATTGCGAAGTTGGAGATGAGCATACATTTTTTGAAAAAGTATGGAAACTACTAGCAGATGATATCAAATACAATATGAGAAAAACATTGAACCTTCGCTCTTACCAGATGCCCATAAATGAAATAAGGGATCATTTACTTGACAAATTATCTGTACTTTTCAACAAGTGCGGCTCAAATATAAGAGATTATAATTTGCCACAGAAAACCAATTCTACGGGGTCATCCTACGGTAATCAATATATTGAAGAAGAGTTATCATACAAATTCAATGCTTTATTAAGTGAATCACATAATCTCCACATGAAATTAAATGAGCAACAATTGTATGCTTTTAATACCATAGTTCATGCTGTTTTATCAAATAAATCTGGATTCTTCTTCTTATCTGGGTATGGAGGCATCAGAAAAACTTTTCTTTGGAATGCAATCATAACACGTTTGAGAGCGCAAAGAAGAATAGTCTTAACAGTTGCATCTTTAGGTGTTGCTTCCCTACTCCTTCCAGGTGGCCGCACAACACATTCAAGGTTCAAAATACCTTGTGAGCTAGATGAAACATCAATTTGCGATATTAAAAGAGGTTCAAAGCTTGCCGAGCTAATTGAGGCAACTTATTTAATAATTTGGGATGAGGCATTCATGACACATAGGCATGCTTTCGAAGCCCTAGATCGTTCACTTCGTGATTTACTTTCTTTGAAATCTGCCTAAGCCGCTCAATTTCCTTTTGGTGGTAAGACCATTGTATTAGGAGGCGATCCTAGACAAATACTACCTGTTATAGAAGGTGGCACTCAGGCACAAATTATTAATGCTGCTATAACTAACTCACCGCTTTGGAGTTCAGTAACAATCTTACATCTTACACAAAACATGAGACTTTGTTCAACACATTTAACAGAAAGTGAACGAGCTCAACTTGCACATTTTAGTGCATGGATTTTAGATGTTGGCAATGGTACTATACCAGCTACAGAAAGAGCAGGTGAATCCATACCTACTTGGATACAAATACCTGATGAATTTCTATTAGCGCCCGAAATAAATCAGGTTCCAGCCTTCATTGCAGAAATATATCCAAAATTAGCAGAAAACTACAATGATCCAGCTACCTACGTCAACGGGCTATATTAATGTTGGAACTTGCTCTCCTGGGCAAGTTGATCCAACGGGGGAGTGGAAAGGGTGCAAGTAAGGTTTGACTCGAGATGGCAATTGCTCTGATAATCTAGCCCCTCAAGGGCATTGTACGGGGGTATTTATAGGTGCACGAGCGCCCAACGTCCCGATGTAAGGACACTTATGCCCTCAGACACCTAGATTATCCCCAGAATATTCCCATAAGGGAGGATTACAGACCGTCATTACAGAAAAGCTATTACAAATCAGGCCCGTAACACAACTGTCCGTGCGAGGCCTGTTACAATGGGCCTAACCCCACGTGGGCCTCCAGGTCAGGTGAGGACGTGGGATGGAGAGACATCGTCGTAGGCCTCCGTCTTGCAGTGAAGAGGACAAAGGGTGGGCCGCGCCGGTCATCTTGCCTCCGTTGGTGCAGTGAGTTGACGAAGGCCTGGAGCGAAGGGTTTTGTCTTCGCCTTCGCCCCAACATTTTCCCTCCGAGGGACCAGTTCGACTGAGTCATCTGGTGCCGAAGACGTCGCTAGATGGTGGAGACGCTGCCCTCGCTCGAAGTGGTTCCGCGGGGGTTTTTGATGTGACCGTTGATGGACGCGGTACTGTTGGACTGCGGGCTTCCCGAAGCGTCGCGCCCTGTGTATAAAAAGGGGGGTGGCGTGGCTCAGGCTCTCTTACCTTTGTGTGCACCGCAAAACCCTAGCATTTTGAAACCGTTCGCCTGCTCGCCTGCCCTCCTTGCTCCTGTTCATTAGAGATCTGGCCCACGTCAAGCAGACCGCGCGCCGCCGCCGATGGTACGTAGCCATGCCGTCTTCTTCTTCATCCGCTGCGAATACGCCGTTGGGCGAATCGTGTCCGAGGGTACCTTCAGTGATTTGGCGGCGATGGAGCTACACCCAGGCCACACAGTGGAATTCGGTGTTTTGAGGATCTCCTCGGTTCGCGTGCAAGACATGCAGCGTTTGGGGTATTTTGGGAACGGAGTTGGACGAGTTCCGGGGGCGGAAGAGATTCCTGAGCCGGAGGGTGAGTTGGTTGTGTTTGAGGCATTTTCACTGTCGGTCTTTGGTTGCCCGCGCATCGTTTTGTGGTGGAAGTGTTGCGGAGGTATGACGTGCAGATCCATCAATTGACACCTAACGCCATGGTGGCCCTGGCGAAGTATGTCTGGGCAGTGACTTCGTATGGCGGTCAGCCCTCCATAGAGGTCTTCGCCAAGAATTATTGTTTGCACTGGCAGAAGAGAAAAGTTGGAAGGAAGATTGCCCAGTTTGGATCATGCACCTTTATGCCGAGGACTAGGAAGACTTTGGCGGAAGTTGTTGAGCTAGTTCCCTGCACCCGCAACAAGTGGGGCAACTGGTATGATTATTGGTTTTATGTGGCGGGGGGCGAGGTCGAAGACCTCCCAGGACTCCCGACGGCCGTGATGTGCTCCCACTGCTATAGCTGCGGGAGGAAGAGTTCCTCCATAAGAACTTTTATTTAAAAACTTATCGGGAGGGGTTTTTGCCTCCCTTGGTTCTGTAATATTAATACTATGCACTCGTAGGGTATATCCTGGTCTGAAATATATAACTTTGTCTTACTTTTAAAATAAAGGTAAGTTCATGTAATTGCTTCCGCATTCTCGTAACTCCGATGCTTGTAATGTCTGCGTGACGGGTAAAATGCTCTTGGGAAAGGTAAGAAAAGCAGATACCGAACTTGTCAAGTGATTCAGGGGCACCTACAGGGTTGTCTGAGGTCCGTTAGACAAGGACAACTGTAGGTGGGCCTAATGACTTGGGAGGTTCCGTCATAGACATGGCAGGCTCAGTGTCCCGGCAGCTGAGGCAAGCGTCGCAGCAACTGTCACAACAGTTGAAGCATGTAAGTCGTGTTGGACTTCGATAGTTTGTTGTTTTTATGAGGTTACGAGTCATGGTTTTTTGTGGCAGGCAGCCGACTTCGCCGACCATTTCGCATCGGGTGCTCTGACTGCGGAGTTTGCTGCCGAAGTCGAGCATCTCCGTGCGCAGCATGCAGATGCTGTTCGGGAGAAGTCGGCTGCGGAAAGTAAAAACCGCAGGCTGACGGAGATGTTGGCCACTATAGAGGCCGAGAAGGGGGATCTCCGGCGCTAGTTGGCGAAGGAGAGGAGGGACGCGAATAAGGCCATCGCCGACGCCCAGGCTGCTCAAGCCGACGCTAAACTTGCGCGGGCGGAGGCCAGTCTCGCCCGCCAATGTGCCGAGGAGCTGGAAGCGCGACTCGGCGGCCTTCGCAGCCGCGTGGATAAAGCCGAGACCTCGACGCGCGTGGAGGTTGAGCGGACGCATGCGCAGCTCGTGGATGCGTACCGGGAGCTGGGTGCGCGGACCGCCCCCTTTGAAGCGCCCAGCGAAGAGGTGGGCCTTCGCTTCCTTGAGTGGCTGCAGGAGGAGCTGGGGGTCCTACCAACAATCGTGACGAGCCTCATGTCCTTTGCCTCCCTCGTCACCTGCGAGGGGGCCATGAATGCTTTGTCCCGCGAGGGGTGCGGTCATTTCGAGGTCTTCGACCAGTCGGACGAAGGCTTCGAACGCGAAATCTTCCAGGTCGAGGACCCAGTGCTTAAGCGGTCGGTGGGGGCGCTCTTCGACAGGATGTGGGGTCCTCACGGCCGAGAGACGGTCTGGGAGAGGTCCGACCGGGCAATGGATCAGGTAAGTGCTCATTTTGTGTGGTTATATGTGTGGGTATGTGTGGTTTTGCTGAATGAATGTGCTATTGCTGCAGATGGCGCATGACAAGGAGGTTGAAGACCTTGGTGATCTAGACAGCACGCTGCCCAAGGCCTCGCTGCTGGAGGCCTCGGGGGTGGATCTGGCGCCGCTGTCTGATGCGGGCAAGGGCCCCTCGTCGACCCCCGCGCCGACTGGAGATGGCGAAGACCCCACGCCAGCCCCCGCGCCGAAGGGCGAGGACGCCTCGAAGGCGGTGGTCGAACCGGCTGCCGAAGACCCCGCGGCCGTGGTCGGGCCTTCGCAGGTGGCTGAATAGGTGTTGGGGAGTTTAAGTGTAAATTTTGTCTGTGTGATACTAAACCTCGGTTGCTGCGCAGGTTCCGACGTTTGGGCCTGCGCACGCAACCTGTGATAGAACCTCCCAAGTCATTAGGCCCACCTACAGTTGTCCTTGTCCAACAGACATCAGACAACCCTGTAGATGTTCCTGAATCACTTGACAAGTTTGGTGTCTATTTTCTTACCTTTCCAGGAATGTTTCACCCATCTTGCAGACATTACAGAACATTGGAGATATAGACATGCGGAAGCGATTACATAGACTTACATTTATTTAGAAAGTAAGATCAAGTTATATATTACAGACCAGAGTTATAAAACGAGTGCTGAGTACTTATTATTACAATACCAAGGGAGACAAAAACTCCTCCCGATAGTTTATACATAAAAGTTTTTATGGAGGACCCGGTCCTCCCGCGGCTTTACTCTTGCTTTTCTTCATTTGAAACCACCTTGGAGCAAAAGCAACAAAAGTTTGTTGCTTCCTCACCTAAAAACAATGGGGAAATAAACCCTGAGTATGGAATTACTCAGCAAGACTTATCCGACTAAAGGAAAGACTCTCAAGGGTATGTTGGTTATATGGGAGTCAAGGTAAGGTTTCTCAATGATCAAGGACTCTGTTTTGCATAAATGCTTACTACAAGTGGATCCTTAAAAATCCAGTTTTATTGTCAAGTTAATAAAATTACCTGCATCTAGAGTTCTTTCTAACCTAGTTCAATCACTTGTCCTAAACTAGCCGATTTCTTAATCCATCCTTCATCTTTACTGGTTTTCTACGTATAGGGCAGTGACCAAGTCTTCATAACCGCGAAGGTACGGCGATTCGAATCGATTATACTCAGCTGAGGATCTCCAATCACACGACATATGTAGCACTTAACCCTTGCATATGTCAACCCGCTGTAATACCCAAATGGTAAGAGTAGTAAAATGTACAAGATACAGGAAATGTGAAGGGTTCCATTGACCACTTGAGTTATTGTTCTCATTTTTTTTGCATATTTCAAATCATGGAATCATTCCCGACTACCAATAAATATACTCAATAAAAGAATGTGCATCATGCCGGAGTTTAGTTGCTTGTGCATTTAATAAAATAATAATATGAATAAAAAACTAATAATGAGAATTTGGGATTTAGCCTAAATTTAAATTCTAGAAATTAGAAAGGAGAAATAAAGTATTTTGTGGGTGAGATTAAATATATAAAAACAAATAATATTCTTACACTAGAGAAATAAAGTTGAACATTTGGCCAAGGGTTAAATTCAGAACAAGATCCACATTCAAATTTGAAATTTGAAAATGAAAAGAAGAAAAAAAATAAAACAGAAAAGAATAAAAAGAAAAAAAGAGAGAGCCAGACCCCATTCTCGGCCCATCTGGGAATTGACCTCACGTGGCCCAGACACCAGCCCCCTTTCCTTCTCACGCTCGCTTCCCTGGCAGGCGGGCCCCACTGGCCATCCACTAGCAACCGAGCACCAGTGCACGCGCGCACTCGCTTCCTTCCTCGCTGGCGGATGGGGCCCTCACATCATCACCTAGCTCACACGATCTCCAGTGCCTCGCCAGGAAGATCGGATCGGCACGCTCGCTGACCCAGCTCCTTCGCGCTCGACCCGAGCCGCTTGCCATTCGCTTTAGCGTGCGTGCTCACCACTAGTTGTCTCCCATCTGGGTCCTACTTCTTATCCCTCACCCCGTCATAGCTACCCACCTCTGCCCGTTGCGGAACCACGCCGTCATGACCGCGCCTTCCTCACTCCAGGGATCAGCGACTCTTCCGGGTTTTCGTTCGACGCCTTCGGCTACACCTCACTCCTATATAGCTTGGCCAAACCCTCTCCTCTCTCCCCTTTTTCATCAACACCGAGCGCCACTACAGAGGGAATCCACCGCCGCGCCACGACGATATCGTGTGTTCTCAGGAGATCCACTCCTGGTGCGCGACTGTGAGGGTGCACTCGGTCCTTGGGTAACCGACCGTGCCATCGATTTGAGCTGTGTACCACCGAAACTTAGGTAAATGCTCGCCGGAATCCGACTCCGCCGCAAACTACCCGCTCCCCGCGACTGGTCTGTTGCAGTCCGTCCCGACTGGTGAGAACTCCACTCATACCTTCGCCATGTCCTTTTCAGTGTGCAACGCGGTCCAATTTGGGCTTGGGGGTAGTGGCTAGCCGAATTGCGCGCTCGCCGGTGAGCCATCTGCCGTGAGGTTTGGGCGCCGTCGTGCTTGTGCCTGGGTTGGGGGGAAGACGAAATCGTCGTCGTCCGATCCTCTATGGAGGGTCAAGATTAGAGCTAAATACCCCTTCGCGTAGGAGTAGATCCTGGCCGTTGGCGCCAGATCGTAAGCATCACATTAGATCACGAGTAATTGAACCTGAACCGTAGATCTTTGATCCGACGATCGGGAGAGCGTACCGGTTCATTTAATGGCCAGTCTAATCTGCGCCCTCGACTTTGGATCCGACGATCAGAAAACCCCCATACCCTTTCGCATAGCTCATCTTGCAAAAGAGTCCTCGTAGTATTGATGAATAAACCCGCAGTCCACCCTGTACTATTCTCTGTGTCTCGGGGTTTTTACCTAGGCACCCCTGCGCTTTCCAGTATTTGAGGCCCAGTCCTGATAGTTGATAAAACCAGGAAAACTATTTAGAAAATAGTTTTTAGTACATATTTAAATGCAGAAACTTGTTTAATTTATAGAAAATGCATATGAACTCCAAATTGGACCATTCCAGTTCCTATAATTTTGTAATATTATTCTCTATCAAATAGTACCACTGTTTTTACATGAAATACACATTAAAATTTATTTCTCACTTAATCCTCTATTAAATGCATAAAACCTTAGAAAATCCATAACTTAAAATCTATACCTACAAATTTAATGATTCCAGTGCCTATGATCTTATTTTAATGTCTAGTTTATTACTGTATATTCTATTTGCATGTTTGATGTGATGTTAATTTATGCCATGCTATGTATGTATTGTGTTGATACGAGTAGACGAGCAAGCTACAGTGGATTCTGAGGTTCAGCTGGTAGAGACTGCTGAGCAGGAGCTCGTGGAAGGCAAGTTGTGCCCTTGATCACTTCTTTTACCTATTCATGTTCTTATTAATCATAATGATCTGCATAGGTTAATTTTGATGGGGCCCAATAGGATACCCTAGATTTGACTATCTCTATGCCTTGTTTCACCACTGGTTTTATTACTAAACTTTTGGGTAGTACATGCTATTGCTTTATGTGGCTTTGGGTATAGAGATATTCATTACTCATTTTTACACTTGTTATTATCTGTTCAATATTTTATGTTCATGATAAGATCATTATGTTAATGGGAACATGGAGAACCACCCGGGAAAACAGTGCTACCACAAGGGTTTAATGGGACGCCCTTGGCTGATTAACTAGGAAAGCTAGTGGAGGGCTACCTTACTCGAAAGGGGCAAGGGCAGTAGGGGAGTGGTCAGTGTAGGGAGGTCCTTGGTTGATTTTGCTGCGATGGCGGTCAGGCAAGAACCATGCACTGGAGCTTCCTATAAACTGTAGCGGGTAGTCTGAAGCTAGTGGAACTTTGTAAAGGCCTCGTAGTGGTACCCTGCCTCGCTTCCTTGGTAGAGGTGTATGGGGTCTGATCAACTCCGTGGCAAATGGGTAACACGACTTGTGGGTAAAGATGCGCAACCTCTGTAGAGTGTAAAACTAGTATACTAGCCGTGCTCACGGTCATGAGCGGCTCGGACACTCACATGATTAATTTATGGAACCTAAACTTAATTTTTCATATCATTGCATTTTGGATTAATTTATTATTACTTTTACTTATTATTACTATGGTTTGGTATTTACTTACAGTTAGTAATTGCTAATAAAATTTTGACCAACTTATAAAAGCAATGCTCAGCTTCAGCCTTTATTTCATTGATCAGCCTTACACTTCATGAACTCCCACCTTTGGTGAGTTCATGCCACATTATTCCCCACAACTTGTTGAGCGATAAACATGTGTGAGCTCACTCTTGCTGTCTCACACCCCCCCCACAGGAGAAGAACAGGTGTTCGAAGAGGAGCCGCCTAACACTGAGGCATTCGACTTGATCTAGGTGACGTTTCTCAGTTGACATTGGCGCCGGCGATCCTTAGTTCGTTTTATGATTATTCTTCTATTTTGTATTAAGTCTTCCGCTATGTAATAAATACTCTGATGTTTTATGACATTTATCTCTATACACTCTGTTTCTTTGGCGCATGTATGAGATGCACCTGGCTTTGTCCCTTAAAACCGGGTGTTACACCCGCCACCAGGGTTCTTAAGACCAGATCAGGTTCACGCGAACCAAGAGCATAGATACACCAACGTCTAGCCTCTTGCCACGGAGGGTACACGCTACTCCCGCCACCGCTCCACGCCCATTCCGTGTTATCTTATTCTGGCCTTAGTCTGCCCGAGGCAAGGCTTACCTATGACGAGGCATGTGACCAGTTAAAGGGTCCTCGGTCATCAAGCCTACATCGAGACGGTCCTTAATCGACTCAGACGGAGACACTACACCGAGACTCTCTTCTCGTGCAAGTCACCCTCTCGGTCTCAGCTTAATCATTTAAAACCCAAAGCTTGGTATATGGCAGAGGTACATCTTTTCCGATGTTGAATCCATCACGGCCGTGATGGATCCACCATCAAGTTTTATTTTCAAAAACATACCACCCACTTTGCCAATCATCTTTTGTAAAACAAAATCTTTTGTTTTGCTAGAGCAATACTAAGCATAGTAAAAACCTTTTGTAAAACAGGGTATCAAGGAAGGTAATCAAGATCAAGGAAGGTAATGCAGGAATTGTTTAGCAATCAACTCCTATTACTTAATGCAGCAAGCAAGTGAGAAAGATTTTAAAAACATCAAGGAAGGTGGCAAATGCACCGGGGCTTGCCTTCGTTGATAGGTGAGTTAGGCTCGGACCCGCAGATGTCAAAGTAGAGACAAGTCCCTGCCTGAGATTCCAAAGGTGGTGGTGTCTTCTCTTCAGTCACTTCGATCTCTTCTTCGTTTTCTAAACATAATCATACATATGTGTATATAAGAATGAATGCCATATAATGCTCATGAGAGTGCGAAGATAATAAGAGTTTATTATCTAAGTCTTGAATACAACTTTCCTTCACGGAACTCCGAGAACTTAGGGTTTCCGGAGTCAGTAAAGGATTTCAAAGGGCAGGGGGTAGGGTTTTGGGTTCTAGTTATCAAACAAGGTCCAAATCAAACCAAACTCTACCCAAGGCTTCTAACTAATGTGTAGAGCTCATATAAAAAGTTTGGGCAATTTTGGGATTCCCATTTATTTTCTAAAAATCCAGAACTAATGGTTTAAGCTAGTTTAAATGCCTCAAAATTCCTTATTTAATCTAAAAATCATGAAACTATTTTTATTAAATACTATGGAAAATAAGAAGCCTAGGAAAATTGGTTTGACAATTTTAGGATTTTTCTACAATTTATAACAGATTTCCAAAGCTCTACTGAAAAAGAAAAAAGAAAAGTTTAAACAGTGATGGGCTGGTTTCAGCCCAGGCAGCCCAAGTCCACGCAGAAACGTGCTGCGCGCGCGCCCGCGAGGGAGGTTTTGCAGAAAGGGCCTCGGGGTTTTGGCTAACTATAACTGGGTTCTATTACTGTTTCTTTGTGTCGCTGACAGATTGCAGAGAAGCCCTCGGTCTTCTATTCCTTTACACGACACGTCCTCGACGGCGCTCCGCACGGGAAATCCAATCTTCGGCGAGCTAGACCGGCCGGAGGGAGCCAAGACCGGCGCTAGTCTTCGGTTTACCCCTGGTTCTACCCCAGAGAAGTATTTCCCCTCACTCAATTTCTGAATTAAAGCTCTACAACCCTCTGCCCACGGTGACAACGGAGAAACTTAAAGGAACAGCATGTTCCAAGCGATTCATGGCGGTATAATGCAATTGGATAGGTCGAGGAGCATCACGGGTACCTGAGAATACTCAATTGAGGGAGCAGAAGGCGTGAGCTGACTCAAATTACGCTAGCCGCGGTGAGGCACCCTTCGTGGTGGCGGAAAACAGTTTTTGGGGAAGTTTGAAATTAGTGCTTTCTGGTGAACAACCGTGAACGATTCTTGGAGGCTGGGTTCGTGATAATCTAGCACAGTTGCCCCAGCCTTCAATTTGCTCCGGCGATCAACGGAGAGCGAGGGTAAGTCACGGCGATGCGGTGGAAAGGGGCAGACACGCGGCGCAAGACCGAGCGACGGCGATCACCGGCTTGCCTATCTGCTCCAGCCGTAAAGCAGATGGGTGCGGCGGTGAGTCACCGGAGTGACCTCCAGCTCACCGGCGGCAAAGATTCTTTTACCTCGCGAGGTTATCCATTAGCCACGAGCGCGAATCCAGACGGCGGCAGCATGAATCTTCGCGCAGGGGGTCGCCGGCGGCGAGCAAGCTACGCTGGCAGTCTGATCCACATCGGCTATTGTACCATCAGAGAACTGATTCAGAGCGCCTGACTGGCGATCTTGGAGCTAAATTTTCTCTCAATTTTCAATGGTAACTCATATCAAGCTCTGTAGCAAAGTTATAGAGCTACTAACCAGCTACAAGTTTGTCATAGCTGCCATGGGCAGATTCCTGCTTGATCATAGTTGAATTTATGCTCAAAGTCGTAGTGATTGCATTGTCTGTCTGAAAATTCAGACCTAGTAACCTGACAGTCCAACTTTAAGCTCAATTATCTCTAAATTATTCTTAACAACTATGCTTACACTCTTAAGCAAAGTTGTTCTTCTATGATTGAGCTACAAATTTAATGTGGTGACCTAGGGCAAAAACCCTATAATTTGAAAGTTACAAGGCTCCAAAGTTGAGCCCTTAACTCTGAAATTCAGACTTAGAGTGAAATCTCAATTGGGGTCCTTTTTGCAAATTAATCCAAAACTTAGGGTTTGGCTTGTAAATCTTCCTAAATGTGAACCATGTGACTTTATATGCCTTATCATAGTAGTTTTGACACTTTAGTCCAAATGTGCACTATTTCTGCACATAGTCCCCTAGGGTTTGGACTTAGGGTTTTCTAGGGTTCAAATGGGGGGTTTTTGGTATCTCAGGGGTATAAATGTGATTCAAGTTCATTCTTGGGAACATTTTATGACTATTCCCTTAAAGCTTTTAGGTTTTCTCAATTTGGGTTATGTTTTACCCCTTTAATCCCTATTTAGGGTTAAGTTCCCTATCCAGGGTTCTATTTGCAAAATGCTATAACAATACAACTTGTTTGAAATTTTTACCAAGTGAATGCACTCTAGGTGTGTCAAACATATGCAATGCCAATGTTTATGATGCCATGCTCAAATTTTAGTTATAGTAACACCAGGGGTGTTACATCCTTCCCCCCATAAAAGAATCTCGTCCCGAGATTAAAAAATCCTAGGGTAAGTATTGGAAAAGGAAATGCTTCACGTTTTTATTTACTAAATTTTGGTACAGGGCAGGGGTGGTTTGGGACTCACTCCTTTATTACAGCAATTATACATACTTTACAAATTATAAGAGGCTAAAAAACCGGGGAAATTCTTATCTAAAAAGTCTTGAGTTTCCCATGTAGCCTCATCTTCAGAATGTTGGTTCCACTGTATCTTATAGAACTTGAGAGTTTTTCTCCGGGTAACCCTGTCCTTTTGATCCAAGATTCGAATGGGATGTTCGGAATATGTTAAGTCTGGTTCAAGGACAACATCTATCACCTCAACGGTTCGATCTGGTACCCGAAGACACTTCTTCAATTGTGACACATGGAACACATTATGTACAGCAGACAAGGTTTCGGGTAGTTGAAGTCGATACACCACTGGCCCATATCTTTCAAAAATGAGGAAAGGACCAATGTACCTGGGCGCAAGCTTCCCTTTAATTCCGAAATGCGATACACCCTTCATTGGTGACACTTTCAAGTAGACATAATCTCCCACGAGAAGGTATAAGGGTTGTCATCGTCGGTCTGCATAACTCTTTTGACGAGCTTGAGCTTTCTTCATATTAAGAATTATTTTCTGGACCTTTACTTCAGTCTCTTTCACCATATCAGGCCTGAAGAAGTACCTTTCACTAGGTTCAGACCAATTTAGTGGAGTACGACATCGTCGTCCATATAAAGCTTCAAAGGGTGCCATCTTAATGTTTTCTTGATAGCTATTATTATATGAGAATTCCGCTAACGGCAAACATTCATCCCATTTCTGTGAGAAGTCCAGCACACATGCCCGTAGCATATCTTCAAGTATTTGATTAACCCTCTCAGTCTGCCCACTTGTTTAAGGATGATAGGCCGAACTGTGGAGCAGTTTAGTATCCAGGGATTTATGAAGTTCTTCCCAAAATTTGGATACAAATTGTGGTCTACGATCCGACACTATAGTCTTTGGAACACCGTGCAAACTGAGAATACGAGCAATGTATAATTCCGCATAGGTGATGACGGGATATTTTACTTTAACCGGGAGGAAGTGGGTGATCTTGGTAAGTCGATCAATGATAATCCAGATGGAGTCATACCCTTTTGCGGTCCTGGGCAATCCCACAATAAAGTCCATACTTATGTCTTCCCATTTCCATGTCAGTATTGGTAGAGACTGTAATGGACCGGCAACTTTTAGGTGTATGGCCTTGACACGTCTACAGGTGTCACATCTAGCTACATAGCGTGCAATTTCAATCTTCATTTTTGTCCACCAATAATGTTGTTTCAGATCTTGGTACATCTTAGTGCTTCCGGGATGAATAGAATAGCGACTAAGATGTGCTTCATCAAGAATTTGCCGGCGGACCTCTTCATTCTTCGGCACCACTATGCGGTTATTAAACCATACAATGCCTTGATCATCTTCTTTGAAACATTTGGCTTTTCTAGCCCTTATCTTCTCACGAATGTGTTTCATACCCTCATCAGTCTTTTGTGCGTTAATTATCCTTTGTAAGATGATTGACTCCAGCTTCAAGTGATTTGAAGTTCCATGCTGAATCATACCCAGGTTTAGATTTTCCATCTCCTGGCATAACATAATGTCAGAAGTTCTCATTGTTAGACAATGGCAGGAGGCCTTGCGACTGAGTGCATCTGCCACCACATTAGCCTTGCCTGGGTGATAATGGATCTCTAATTCATAATCCTTGATAAGTTCAAGCCATCGCCTTTGTCTCATGTTTAACTCTGGCTGGGTGAAGATATACTTCAAGCTTTTATGATCTATATACATATGACAGATATTACCCAGCAGATAATGATGCCAAATCTTCAGGGCATGAACCACTGCAGCTAGCTCCAGATCATGAGTTGGATAATGCTCCTCATGCCGGCGCAACTGCCTTGAAACATACACGATTACTCGGCCTTCTTGCATTAACACACAGCCGAGACCACTGCCTGATGTGTCACAATACACATCAAAGGGCTTATTGATATCCGGTTGAGCCAATACCGGAGCAGTGGTTAATAATATCTTCAATTTTTCAAAAGCTTCAGCACATTTTGAAGACCAATGGAATTTTGTATCATTCTTCAATAAACTCGTGATTGGTTTCACAAGCTTAGAAAAATCTGGTATAAATCGGCGGTAATAGCCAGCTAGTCCAAGGAAACTTCGGACTTGATGAACAGTGGTTGGGGGTTTCCACTCCAAAATGTCCTTGACCTTGCTGGGATCCACCGCAATCCCCTTGGCAGATAACACATGTCCCAGAAATTGAATTTCTTCCAGCCAAAACGCGCATTTGCTGAATTTGGCATATAATTGATATTCTCTTAGGCGCGTCAAAACGACCCGTAAGTGTTGAGCATGCTCCTCTTCATTCTTGGAATATATTAGAATATCGTCAATGAAGACCACCACAAACTTGTCCAGCTCGAGCATGAATACCGAGTTCATTAAATAAGTGAAGTGGGCAGGAGCATTTGTCAGTCCGAAAGACATTACCAGATATTCAAATAACCCATACCGCATAGTGAATGCGGTCTTTGGTATATCCTCGGGCCGAATACGGATCTGATGATAGCCCGACCTGAGATCAATTTTTGAGAATACCCTCGCTCCGGTCAGTTGATCAAATAAGATGTCAATTCTCGGAAGAGGGTACTTGTTCTTGATAGTGACCTCATTGAGGGGCCGATAATCCACGCACATTCGTAAAGTTTGATCCTTCTTTTTGACGAATATGGCTGGACAACCCCATGGTGACGAGCTTGGCTGGATGAATCCTTTCTCTAGTAGATCTTGTAATTGAATCTTTAGTTCTGCCAGCTCATTCGGAGGCATTCGGTACGATCTTCTGGAAATGGGAGCCGTACTGGGCTTCAACTCAATTACAAACTCTACTGCCCTTTCGGGTGGCAATCCAGGCAAATCCTCTGGAAAGACATCTGGGAACTCACATACTACTGGAATATCCTTGACTTCTGATATGATGGCTTCATAAATTCTACCAGTAGTTTTGGTTGGAATGGGGATAGACAAGAGAATTTCTTCTTGATTATGACTCAACCTGATAGTTCTTAATTCAGTGTTGAGAATTGCTTTATATTGGGTCAGCCAATTCATACCCAAAATCACATCTATGTCTTGGCCTTTCAGAACAATCATGTTAGCAGGAAAGTCCCGTCCGACCAATGTTACGGGCACATAATAGGCCACTTCTCTAGTAAAGATTTGTCCCCCAGGTGATTGAATTTTAAACCCTTCTTTTGATTCGTGGTATGAAATGCAATGTTGCTCCACAAATTTCTTGCTGATGAATGTATGCGAAGCACCAGAATCAAAGAGAATAATTGCGGGATGATTGGCCACAAGGAACGTACCCATCATAACCGGTTCACCATCCGGCGTAGTGGCCACTTGCCTATAATATATGCGTCCCGTCTTCTTTGTATTTTTGTCCATAGTATTTCCCCTGGCTTGAGATGAATTCCCAGATCCTTGTGAAGTGTTTGACTTGTTTTGCTTCGGATAAGGGCAATCCTTGATAAAATGCCCAGATTTTCCACAATTAAAACATCCAGTCGATGAACTAGGAAGAGCAGGGAATCGAGTGCCAGGGGCACCCGACTGACTTGTTGTTGTAGGGGCAGTGTTGGGACGGATGAATACTGGCTGTTTAAATGGGAAGGAGGGTGGACGTGCTGAAGAACGACCCTAATTAGCAGGCCGGATAATAAACCGTTGCCTCTTTTTAGGGCCCTTAGTAGGCCTGTTTCCTCCACTCCCCTTGATCTTTCCAGAACTTGCATACTTAGATTCGACTGCCAGTGCTGTACTGACAGCCTTTCCATAGGTCAGGTCAATTCAAGTAGCCATCTTTCTTTGCATTCTTTCATTCAGTCCTCGCATGAAACAATTCTTCTTCTTCAGATCGGTGTTCACTTGATCGATTGCATATTGTGATAAATGATTGAATTTATTGAGATACTGATTAACAGTATCCCCTCCTTGCTTAATTCTTCTTGTTTCATGTGAAGTACACCTTCTGGTATGTAATGTTCGCGGAAGGCCAACTTAAATTCTTCCCACGTTATCTGATGATTGACCGGTTGAACGACCATAAAATTTCCCCACCAAGTGCTGGCAGGGCCGCGCAGTTGCTGGGCTGCGAATAAGGGCTTCTGGGTTTCAGAACATCGCAGAAGTCCAAACTTTTGCTCGATGACACGAATCCATTCGTCTGCCTCTAACGGGTCTTCGGCTTTGACAAACAGCGGTGGACATGTTTCGGAGAAGTCTAAATAAGATGTCTCACGGGGTCCCTGCGGATAACCCCGACCGCCTTGCTGCTGAAATTGCTGACCCGCCATTTCCCGTAGGAAACGGGTATTGTCCGCGGTTGCATTTACTAAGGCAGCAATCGCCTCGGCAAGTGTGGGAGGAACAGGAGGTGGATTTGGGGTGGACTCCCTCCCACTGGAGGTCCCAGCTGCATCCTGTGATCGGGTCTTGGACGGCATCTGTGGCAACAAACATTTGAAAACAAATATAATATGCCAAAGAAAAAACCATCCAATTTACATTACCAAAAAGAGTAATGTTACAGACTCAATTTTTATACAACAGGAGTACAGTACCCATTATACAATAACACTACTAATTTTACAACTATACTATTTCTACTTCTTATCACTCTTAGTTGCTTCACTGTCGGGCGTGGGAGACCATTCGTCAACCAACTTCATGGAGGGAGGGGGCTTGAAGAGGTCCAGTTCACCACCAAAAGCTTCTCCAGCTTCATGAGAAGGTCCGGCCTTTGTCCCGACAGGGTTTGCAGGTACGCTAGGGTGCAATTGCGAATACAATACATGAACTTCTTCATGTAGGGTATTGCAATATGCCTACAGATTATCAATAGCTGAGCTTAGTTCTTCGACTCGGGCTCGAGCCTTTGCTTCCTTAGCCCAGGCGAGCGAACGAGACTGAACTGCCCAGTCAAGCGCTAAGTCTCAATCAGCAAGCTGATCCTGCAGACGGCGGATGTGGCTTCTTAATTCGTTTATTCTGTCGCCATCCGTGACCCATATGTTCGTCCTGCGTTGAAGCTCCACTTGAAGCTGATTTACTTGGGCTTCAAGATCCCCAATTGGATCATTACTCCCGCTACTACTATCGTCATGTCTGGGAGCGAGTTGATGACGGGATACACCAATTGGGCCAGTTGACTTGCTCGCGGTTTTCCTTGTGCGCGACAGCATTTCTCTAAGGGGAAAATTTTATTAGTATAGTTCTTAGCATGATGCATGTATACTTACAGAACCAACCTTAGTTGATTCATACCTTCTATACATTGCACTCCTCCTATCTGGTCTTTCATATAGATTCTTCAGATATAAGGGGTAAGAATGGAAGAAATCTTTTTCTATATAAGTCTGTAGAAAATCCTTTTGAAGATGCCTCATAATATCTGCAGAGAGGGGCTTCGCTCCGATACCAGCTGTGACGGAACCTCCCAAGTCATTAGGCCCACCTACAGTTGTCCTTGTCCAACAGACATCAGACAACCCTGTAGATGTTCCTGAATCACTTGACAAGTTTGGTATCTACTTTCTTACCTTTCCAGGAATGTTTCACCCATCTTGCAGACATTACAGAACATTGGAGATATAGACATGCGGAAGCGATTACATAGACTTACATTTATTTAGAAAGTAAGATCAAGTTATATATTACAGACCAGAGTTATAAAACGAGTGCTGAGTACTTATTATTACAATACCAAGGGAGACAAAAACTCCTCCCGATAGTTTATACATAAAAGTTTTTATGGAGGACCCGGTCCTCCCGCGGCTTTACTCTTGCTTTTCTTCATTTGAAACCACCTTGGAGCAAAAGCAACAAAAGTTTATTGCTTCCTCACCTAAAAACAATGGGGAAATAAACCCTGAGTATGGAATTACTCAGCAAGACTTATCCGACTAAAGGAAAGACTCTCAAGGGTATGTTGGTTATATGGGAGTCAAGGTAAGGTTTCTCAATGATCAAGGACTCTGTTTTGCATAAATGCTTACTACAAGTGGATCCTTAAAAATCCAGTTTTATTGTCAAGTTAGTAAAATTACCTGCATCTAGAGTTCTTTCTAACCTAGTTCAATCACTTGTCCTAAACTAGCCGATTTCTTAATCCATCCTTCATCTTTACTGGTTTTCTACGTATAGGGCAGTGACCAAGTCTTCATAACCGTGAAGGTACGGTGATCCGAATCGATTATACTCAGCTGAGGATCTCCAATCACACGACATATGTAGCACTTAACCCTTGCATATGTCAACCCGCCACCGGGGTTCTTAAGACCAGATCAGGTTCACGCGAACCGAGAGCACAGATACACCACCGTCCAGCCTCTTGCCACGGAGGGTACACGCTACTCCCGCCACCGCTCCACGCCCATTCCGTGTTATCTTATTCTGGCCTTAGTCTGCCCGAGGCAAGGCTTACCCATGACGAGGCATGTGACTAGTTAAAGGGTCCTCGGTCATCAAGCCTACATCGAGACGGTCCTTAATCGACTCAGACGGAGACACTACACCGAGACTCTCTTCTCATGCAAGTTACCCGCCCGGTCTCAGCTTAATCATTTAACACCCAAAGCTTGGTACCTGGCAGAGGTACATCTTTTCTGATGTTGAATCCATCACGGCCGTGATGGATCCACCATCAAGTTTTATTTTCAAAAACATACCACCCACTTTGCCAATCATCTTTTGTAAAACAAAATCTTTTGTTTTGCTAGAGCAATACTAAGCATAGTAAAAACCTTTTGTAAAACAGGGTATCAAGGAAGGTAATCAAGATCAAGGAAGGTAATGCAGGAATTGTTTAGCAATCAACTCCTATTACTTAATGCAGCAAGCAAGTGAGAAACATTTTAAAAACATCAAGGAAGGTGGCAAATGCACCGGGGCTTGCCTTCGTTGATAGGTGAGTCAGGATCAGACCCGCAGATGTCAAAGTAGAGACAAGTCCCTGCCTGAGATTCCAAAGGTGGTGGTGTCTTCTCTTCAGTCACTTTGATCTCTTCTTCGTTTTCTAAACATAATCATACATATGTGTATATAAGAATGAATGCCATGTAATGCTCATAAGAGTGCAAAGATAATAAGAGTTTATTATCTAAGTCTTGAATACAACTTTCCTTCACGGAACTCCGAGAACTTAGGGTTTCCGGAGTCAGTAAAGGATTTCAAAGGGCAGGGGGTAGGGTTTTGGGTCCTAGTTATCAAACAAGGTCCAAATCAAACCAAACTCTACCCAAGGCTTCTAACTAATGTGTAGAGCTCATATAAAAAGTTTGGGCAATTTTGGGATTCCCATTTATTTTCTAAAAATCCATAACTAATGGTTTAAGCTAGTTTAAATGCCTCAAAATTCCTTATTTAATCTCAAAATCATGAAACTATTTTTATTAAATACTATGCAAAATAAGAAGCCTAGGAAAATTGGTTTGACAATTGTACGATTTTTCTACAATTTATAACAGATTTCCAAAGCTCTACTGAAAAAGAAAAAAAAAGTTTAAACAGTGATGGGCTGGTTTCAGCCTAGGCAGCCCAAGTCCACGCAGAAACGTGCTGCGCGCAGCGCACCGCCTGCGAGGGAGGTTTTGCAGAAAGGGCCTCGGGGTTTTGGCTAACTATAACTGGGTTCTATTACTGTTTCTTTGTGTCGCTGACAGATTGCAGAGAAGCCCTCGGTCTTCTATTCCTTTACATGACACGTCCTCGACGGCGCTCCACATGGGAAGTCCAATCTCCGGCAAGCTAGATCGGCCGGAGGGGGCCAAGACCAGCGCTAGTCTTCGGTTTACCCCTGGTTCTACCCCAGAGAAGTATTTCCCCTCACTCAATTTCTGAATTGAAGCTCTACAACCCTCTGCCCACGGTGACAGCGGAGAAACTTAAAGGAACAACATGTTCCAAGCGATTCATGGCGGTATAATGCAATTGGATAGGTCAAGGAGCATCATGGGTACCTGAGAATACTCAATTGAGGGAGCAGAAGGCGTGAGTTGACTCAAATTGCGCTGGCCACGGTGAGGCACCCTTCGCGGTGGCGGAAAACAGTTTTGGGGGAAGTTTGAAATCAGTGCTCTCTGGTGAACAACTGTGAATGATTCTTGGAGGCTGGGTTCGTGATAATCTAGCGCAGTTGCCCCGGCCTTCAATTTATAGCGCTTGCAAGCGGTGGTCGGTGAATCGAGCAAGACGCGCGGCGGCCAGAGAAAGGAGTTCACTGGTGCAGCGGCTGGGTGTCCAGTGCCGTGGCAATTTGCTCCGGCGATCAACGGAGAGCGAGGGTAAGTCGCGGCGATGCGGTGGAAAGGGGCAGACACGCGGCGCAAGACTGAGCGACGGCGATCACCGGCGTGCCTATCTGCTCCAGCCGTAAAGCAGATGGGTGCGGCGGTGAGTCACCGGAGTGACCTCTAGCTCACCGGCGGCAAAGATTCTTTTACCCCGCGAGGTTATCCATTAGCCACGAGCGCGAATCCGGACGGCGGCAGCACGAATCTTCGTGCAGGGGGAGTCGCCGGCGGCGAGCAAGCTACGCTGGCAGTCTGATCCACATCGGCTACTGTACCATCAGTGAACTGATTCAGAGCGTCTGACAGGCGATCTTGGAGCTAAATTTTCTCTCAATTTTCAATGGTAACTCATATCAAGCTCTATAGCAAAGTTATAGAGCTACTAACTAGCTACAAGTTTGTCATAGCTGCCATGCGCAGATTCCTGCTTGATCATAGTTGAATTTATGCTCAAAGTCGTAGTGATTGCACTGTCTATCTGAAAATTCAGACCTAGTAACCTGATAGTCCAACTTTAAGCTCAATTATCTCTAAATTATTCTTAACAACTATGCTTACACTCTTAAGCAAAGTTGTTCTTCTATGATTGAGCTACAAATTTAATGTGGTGACCTAGGGCAAAAACCCTATAATTTGAAAGTTACAAGGCTCCAAAGTTGAGCCCTTAACTCTGAAATTCAGACTTAGAGTGAAATCTCAATTGGGGTCCTTTTTGCAAATTAATCCAAAACTTAGGGTTTGGCTTGTAAATCTTCCTAAATGTGAACCATGTGACTTTATATGCCTTATCATAGTAGTTTTGACACTTTAGTCCAAATGTGCACTATTCTGCACATAGGCCCCTAGGGTTTGGACTTAGGGTTTTCCAGGGTTCAAATGGGGGTTTTTGGTATCTCAGGGGTATAAATGTGATTCAAGTTCATTCTTGGGAACATTTTATGACTATTCCCCTAAAGCTTTTAGGTTTTCTCAATTTGGGTTATGTTTTACCTCTTTAATCCCTATTTAGGGTTAAGTTCCCTATCTAGGGTTCTATTTGCAAAATGCCATAACAATACAACTTCTTTGAAATTTTTACCTAGTGAATGCACTCTAGGTGTGTCAAACATATGCAATGCCAATGTTTATGATGCCATGCTCAAGTTTTAGTTATAGTAACACCAGGGGTGTTACACAACCGCTACTGACAATACTATTTTTGTGGTGGCCTCAACCGTGGTGCCTGCCGGTGATGATTCGTGTGGCTCTGTGTCTACGTGTTTTAAGTCTGATGATTCTGGGAGTTTGATTTCGTGGACGGAGGAGTCTTCGGATGAAGGCTTGGATTATTTTGTAGCGTTAGATGTGGTTGCAGCGGAGCCTTCGCCGCGCGTGGAGGGTTCCGGGGGGCTCCCGAGTGCGAGTACTGGGTATAGGCGGTGAAGGGCGGTGACAAAACAGAGAGTGAGTGAATTGTCGTGAAGTGGTAGGCGTCATCGTATGGGGATGGAGCGTGGCCGTCTTCGCGTGGACCGGACTAGTAAATGGGAATTGTTGTCCTCGCCAATTGGGGCGAGCATAGGTGAAGGGGAGTTGCGAAATCTTTTTGAGGGTGAGGAATTGAGGATAATGCTGTTCAATTATAGGGAGATGGGTATCATCCCGAAGGTTGAGCCAATGTAATATATGATGCCCTCGCTGTGTGTATGTAACCGTAATTTGTATGATGAGGCTGCGCGCCTTCGTTGATCCGGCTGCACCCGTAGGCGACTTCTGCACGGAGAGTCTTTTGAAAACGACTTCGATCTTTGCGCACTTATTGTGCTGTTCTGGCTGCACCCTTAGGCGACTTTTGCATGGAGAGTCTTTTAGGAAAATACTTCGACTTTGTGCACTTATTGTGCTATTCCGGCTGCACCCTTAGGCTGCTTTTGCACGGAGAGTTTTTTAGGAAAATACTTCAATTTTGCGCACTTATTGTGCTATTCCGGCTGCACCCTTAGGCGACTTTTGCATGGAGAGTCTTTTAGGAAAAGACTTCGATTTTGTGCAGTTATTGTGCTATTTCGGCTTCACCCTTAGGCGACTTTTGCGTGGAGTGTCGCACGTGAGGGTAGTCTGCGCTGCCTCTCGCGGTGACTTCGGAGTGGTCGAATACCAAAGACCGTCGATTGGTCTTTTTCGACATGCTGTATCTGAGTTTTTGCGGGGGATTTTTGCAGGCATATTACATGGCTCCGCCTCATTAAAAACCTCACCCCCCGGGAGGAAAAGAGTGCGGGCCGGAATAGTACTATTTGGTAAATTACAAGGGCGTGTAGGCCCTGAGGATTTAAACAAAAAATTTGCAGAGATTATCAATATTCCAGGAATGGTCTAGGTCCTCGTTGGATGGCGTTGTTAGCCTGTATGCACTGGGGACGCCTTTGACTTGACGATGAACGAACCCTCCCACTTTGGCTCCAGCTTGCCCTGTGACTCTGTCCGGGTGGTTCAGACGAGTACGAGGTCTCCTTCGTTGAACTCTCTTGGGATGACTACGTGGTCGTGCCAGGCCTTCATTTGAGCTTGGTATTTGTTGAGGGCCTGCAGGGCGAAGACGCGGTCTCCGTCGATGAGGTCTTTGGACGTTGGTTCGTCTACATCGGGGACGGCTGATGCACTTGTTCGAGGTGACCCGTGCTTTATTTCCTGCGGGGTCATGGCCTCCGATCCATATAGTAGACGAAAAGGAGTGAATCCAGTCGCCCGACATTCAGTCGTGTTTAGCGCCCGACTGCTTCAGGTAGATGGTCGGCCCATTTACCCTTGCTGTCGTCGAGTAGCCTTTTCTTGATAGCAGTGAAAATCTTGCCGTTGGCGCGCTCGACGATGCCATTAGATTGCGGGTGATATACTGAGGCGAAGGCAAGCTTGGTGCCGATGGAGAAGTAGACGTCCCTGAAGTCCTGGCTATGAAACTGTTTGCTATTGTCGACTGTGAGCTCGGACAGGACTCCGAATTGGTAAACAATGTTTTGCTAGAAGAATTTTTGGACAGTCTTCAACGTTATTGTGGATACTGCCCTTGCCTCGATCCACTTGGTAAAATACTCGATGGCGATGAAGGTGAACTTGAGGTTCCCTTGAGCCGTGGGTAGTGGCCCGACAACATCCAGCCCCCAGCATTGAAGTGGCCATGTGTGGGCAATCAACTTTGTGAATTGCGAAGTGTTGCCCAAACGGGGAGAAAACTTCTGGCTTCGCACGACCTCGTGACTCGATTCGCGGCGCAGATTATAGCGGGCCAGTAGAACCCTTGACGGATCACCTTGGCAGTGAGGGCCTTAGGCCCCGAGTGAGAGCCACAAGTTCAGTTGTGGACTTCGCGCAGGATCTGGATGCCTTCGGTTTCGGTGATGCATTTAAGCATGGGTTGACTGACTCCCTTCTTGTATAGCTGGCCCTCAATGATTGCGAAGTCCCGGCTTCGGTGCTTGAGGCGCTTGGCCTCGTTGACGACGCTTGGATGATAATATCCTTGCAGGAATAGGGTTATTGGGGCCCGCCAATCTTCGGTGATGATGAGGTTGACTATGCGATGGCCCTCGGTGTCGTTGGTTATTTGTAGGCCCTCTGGACTGCGGACGGCTAGCGTGCCGATGACGTGGTAGAACACGTCGGAGGGCAAGGCTTCGCCTCTGGCAGCTGCTTTGGCCAATGCGTCGGCCTCCTCGTTCCTAGCTCGATCCACATGCTGCAAGATAAAGCCCTTAAATTGTCTCTCAAGACTGCGAACAGCCGTGAGATACTGCATGAGTGCGGGGTCTTTTGCTGAATATTCTTTTTCGACCTGACTGGCAACCACTTTGGAATCTGTCTTGATTATTCAGGTGGTGACACCAAGCGCTCTTAGCTTGCAAAGACCCAGGATGACAACTTAGTATTCTGCTACGTTGTTGGTGCATCTGTCGGACTCCAAAGCAAAGCTGAGGCGTGCTGCATATCTGTGTTTAACCCCTGTGGGTGATGTGATGACTGCAGCCACGCCTACCCCCGCATGGCACCATGCGCTGTCGTAGTGGATGGTCCACACTTTATCTGTAGGCTCGTCCTGCTGCATTACTGGCCCTGTCTAGTCAACGATGAAGTCTGCCAGGACCTGCGACTTGATTGCTGTCCTGGGTTCGAAGATGATATGGTAGCCGGAGAGCTCGGCTGCCCATTTGGCAATCCGGACAGACGCCTCCGGGTTGCAGAACAGCTCTCCCAGTCCCCTGTCCGAGGTGACCCGCACCTTGAATGCTTCGAAGTAATGGCGCAGCTTGCGTGATGCCATGACGACTACGTAGGAGATTTTTTTCCAACTCGGTCATGTTACACTTGGAGGCCGTGAGGACCTCGGAGATGTAGTAGACTAGACACTGCCGGGTCGTGCCCTCCCTGTTTTGCTCTTGGACTAGGGCTGCGCTGACTGCATATGGCGAGGCGGCGATGTAGAGCAGAAGCGGCAGCGAAGGGTCTGACTGGTGAGGATGGCCAAGTCTGACAGGTGTTGCTTGAGTGATGCGAAGGCTGCCGCCTGTTCTAGTCCCCACGCGAAGTCTTTCGCACCACGCAATGTCTTGAGGAAAGGTAGACTCCGCTCGGCGGACTTGGAGATGAATCTGTTCAGAGCGGCCAATCTGCCTGTTAGACGCTGGACGTCCCTGGTTGACTACGGGGGTGTCATGTTGATTATTGCCTGAATCTTGGTCGGGTTGGCCTCGATCCCGCGGTGCGACACCAGGTAGCCCAGTATCTTCCCCTGGTGGACCCCGAAGACGCACTTCTCGGGGTTGAGGCGTAGTCGTGCGTCCCTCATGTTTGTGAATGTCTCTGCAAGGTCGGCCAGGTGATCCTCCTTATTTTTGCCGGCGACGACGATGTCGTCCACATACGTGAAAATGTTTCAGCCTACTTGGCTCTCGAGCCCCGTCTTGGTGAGGCGAGAGAAGGTTGACCCAGCGTTCTTGAGTCCCTCCGGCATCCTGATGAAGCAGTACGTGCCGAAGGGGTGTGATGAAACTGGTACTGGCCTTGTCTTCCTCCTTCATATATTTTTGGTGGTAGCCAGAGAAGCAGTCGAGGAGTGACATGACCTCGCATCCCGGCCGCACTATCGACTATCTTGTCGATCCATGGCAGCGGGAAATTATCCTTGGGGCAGGCCTTGTTGAGGCTGGTGAAATCGATGCACATACCGCCACTTGCCGCTCTTCTTTTGCACCATGACTACGTTGGATAGCCACGTAGGGTAGGCGACTGGCTCACGAAATTGGCCTCCAGCAGGTAGTGTACTTCAGCTTTGGCGGCTTCTGTTTTTTCATCGGACATTTTGCGCAATCGTTGCTTCTTTCGGTGCACCGAAGGGTCGATGCCCGGACTGTGCTCGATGACGGTGCGACTGACTCCGACCAGGTCAAGGGCAGACTATGCGAAGACATCCTTATTTCTAGAGAGGCAGGAGATGAGTTTCTCCTCCTCTTGTGAAGTTAGGTCTTTGCTTATGATGACTGTTTGCTTGGGGTTGCCGGGTCAAGGGGAACTGTCTTCGTTCTGTCGTTGCTTTGTAGCTGTGCCTTTTCATGTTTGTTGGCGGCTGGGCGGGTAGCCTCGGGGACTTCGCGCTGCGTCGTAAGGCAGTGTACGTTCCGTTGACCGAGAACGAAATCTCTTTCAATGTTATGCGCAGTCTGCTGGTTCCCGTACACCGTTATTACGCCTTGCGGACTCGGAAGTTTCATGCAGAGGTATAATCCATGGATGGCCGCTTCAAATTTGTTGATAGAGCCCCGACCCATTATGGCATTGTAGGGATAGACCATGTCAACGATGTCAAAGGTGACCTGTTCGCTTCGCGCATTGGGTGCTACGCCGAAGGACAGGGGTAGCTCTATCTTGCCCACAGGGAAGGTGCCCTTGCCGCCGAAGCCATATAGGGGATTGTTCGAAGGCTTGAGCAAGCTGTGGCTGATGCCCATGCGGTCGAAGGCGTGGAGGAAGATGATGTCCGCCTTGCTGCCGTTGTCAACTAGGACTTTGTGCAGGTCCCAGCCTGCCACACTGCAGTTGATTACCATGGCGTCAATGTGGGATGCGCTGCGCAGATCAACATCTCCGGTGTCGAAGGTTAGCGGCACATGTGACCACTTCGTTTGCATGACCGGGCCGGTGATGGCGACATGGTTGATGCTTCGGTAGTGATTCCTCTTTTGTCGCTTCGTGTCGAAGTCGACGCTGGACCCTCCGGTGATCATGTGAATGACTCCACGATACAGCTGATCAGCGAAGTCTTCCTATTTTGGTGCTTGGGGGTGATTTTAGTGGTGGATGTTTGGTTGATGTGGAGGCGGTAATATCTGCGCGGCTGTTGCGCCCGTCCCTGGCCCCGACCACGCGTGCCATTGTCGCGGCCCTGGGGGGGATAATCTTGGCGGCGAGGGGCTTCACCGGCGGGGTGCTGGTTGGTAATGTTATGCACCTGCTGCTGACTGCGGTTGTCCTGACCGGAGTCTGACTGTGAAGGTCTTGTCCATGTTTGGCTGGACTGCGGAGGTCCTTGGGCTTTCTTTGAGACTCAACCTTGCACTGATGGAGCTCTTCAGATCTGGCGTACTTTTCAAACAACTGATAGAGCTCCTGGAGGTTTTTGGATGGGTCCCTGATGCAGTGACTGTACAGTACGCCAGCCCGAAGGCCACTGATGGCGTAGTGTATGCGATTTGGTCATCGACCGAGGGCAGTTGTGACTTGAGAGTCAGGAACTTGCGGTAGTACTCCCGCAGGGTTTCTTTCTCTTGCTGTTTGTAGAGTGACAGCTCGGCCAAGGCATCAGTGTTTGGGGCGGTACCCCTGAAAGTTAAGCAGAAACTTGTCCTGGAGACTTCTCCATGAGTCGATGGACAATGGGGGCAACCTGGTGTACTAGGTCAAGGCCAGACCCTCGAGGGTGATGATGAAAGACTTGGCCATCGTGGCGTCGTCCCCTCCGGATGATGCGATGGTGACCTGATAGCTCATGATGTATTGTGCCGGGTCAGTGCTGCCGTTTGTACTTGGGGTAGGTCCCTGCCCTGAAGTTGGCGGGCCATGGTGACACTTGTAGTTGCGGCGCCAGGGGGCTTCGCTCATAGAGGGTAGTTGATGCTCTGGAAAGCTGCGGCGTGCGGGACGAAGGGTTCGCGCTAGGAATGAATAAGTCTCCGACTGGCGCACGCTGTTGGAGGGGCGGGTCATGCTGCAAATCGTGTTGGCCTTCACGCTGCATGAGCGCAATCTCTTGTTCGAGTTCCCGAGCCCTCTGCTCCTCGTCTCGTATCATCTGGCGCACCTTGGCTTGCACGGAGACACTTGGCGCTTGGCCTCGAGGATTTCTTTCTGCTTTGGAAGGTTGCGGTTCTTGAGGCGCAAGGCCCGTAGCTGTAGTTGTTCTTCTGCTGAGACGCCGATGACTTCGCCGTCCTCTGTTGGCATCCTCGCCCTCTAGTGGAGCGAAGCCTGGGGTGTACTTGTGGTTGCCACTCCAGAGCTGTAGGTGCGGAGGGTGCCTTCGGGAGTGTGTTGATCGTTGCGTTGTCTCTTACTGAGTGCTTCGTACTTCGCCAGCTTCTTGGTGGGTGTTGTCTTCGAGGGCCTTGCCCTTTTTCTCAGCTAGTATGCTGCCTTCGCTGCTTCGTCGACGGATGGGGCTGCCTTCGAACTAGCTCTTTTGGGTGCCATCGCGGGTTGGTTGTTCGTAGCACGAATGGTGGGTGCTAAATGTTGGAACTTGCTCTCCTGGGCAAGTTGATCCAACGGGGGAGTGGAAAGGGTGCAAGTAAGGTTTGACTCGAGATGGCAATTGCTCTGATAATCCAGCCCCTTAAGGGCACTGTACGGGGGTATTTATAGGTGCCCGAGCGCCCAACGTCCCGATGTAAGGACGCTTATGCCCTCAGACACCTGGATTATCCCCAGAATATTCCCATAAGGGAGGGTTACAAATCGTCATTATAGAAAAGCTATTACAAATCAGGCCCGTAACATGCCTGTACGTGTGGGGCCTGTTACAATGGGCCTAACCCCACGTGGGCCTCTAGGTCGGGTGAGGACATAGGATGGACAGACTTCATTGTAGGCCTCCGTATTGCAGTGAAGAGGACGAAGGGTGGGCCGCGCCGGTCATCTTGCCTCCGTTGGTGCAGTGAGTTGACGAAGGCCTGGAGCGAAGGGTTGCGTCTTCGCCTTCGCCCTAACAATTAACACCGACAAATGATGTAGCTGACTTAATTAACGACCATATTGTCGACCTCATTCCAGGACTTCACAGACAATATCTAAGTTGTGACAGAATTGCACCACAATCAAATGTGGGAGGGACATTAGATCTGTTGTACCCAATTGAATTTCTAAATTCAATAGATGGCAACAATTTTTCATAGCACAAGCTATTGCTAAAAAAGGGAGTTCCCATTATGTTGCTTCGAAATCTAAATCAATCTGTAGGATTATATAATGGTATAATTACTACTATACAGAGCGCGACGCAAACGCGCGTCCTCGTTCCTCCATGTTGGCGTAAAAAAAATCTGTGCGTATGATTCCTCATCAACGGATACAGTTTCTTCTCATTTATCTATGTCTGGAGAGTTCCAGTGAGGCTACAAATAGTCTGCCGTCTTCTGAAAAGGCCACTCAAAGGGCATGCCGTCCGCAGCGCTAGCGACCGCAGAGCCGGCGACCACCATGCGGCCTCTATCCTCGTCTGCTTCGTCCGTCTCCACAACTTGTGCAGGTTCGTCCAACAACGCATACTCTCCCTCGCATACTGCTCCGTTCGTCTCCATAGCCTTTGCTTCCCCAGCATCGCATTATTAGGTGGGGTTTTCTATCCTGTTGATCTTGGCCGGTTTCAATGCCTGGCTTCAATGTCGCTGTCTCCCTCGCTTTTCTTCTTAATCGTGAAGAGATGGGGTCTGCCTGTGCCAGATCTATGAATGGCAGAGTTCTTTTTCCCCCAAAACCGCATACTGGTAGTTAGGGTTTTCCAACCTCTCGATCTTGGCCATCGTCAATGTCGCTCTCGCTGTGGCGGAACTGCCCGAATTATTCCAACTTAAGTGCCTAAGCCCTGCCTTAGAGGCTAGACCACACTTTAATGGGAATAACCCGTCAATCCCTCGGATCTAGTCCGACACGGCCACCGACAGGATCAAGTACGACAATCTCACTCGATGGTGAGTCACAGAGCAAATACAATAAAGCATAAAACCATGCATGTAAGAGTATTAGATTATTACATCATCATCGGAGTTTTTGCAAAAGTAACCATCATTGTTCGAAGTGTAGCGGAATAAAATTAACGGTAAATAAACAGAGAGATGGGGAAGCCTGTCCCATCACTCCTCATGCTCCTCCTCAGCCGAGGTAGGGTCCCACTCGACAGTCCAACCCGGTGGCAAGATGGACGGCCAAGTCACTCCAGCAACCATGTTCTCCATGGAACCTATAAAAATTATGCCACAAGCAAGGCTGAGTATACTAATACTCAGCTAGACTTACCCGGTGTGAGGAGTCTACTCCTCTACCTCTAGACATGCAGCTGTTTGGCTGTGGGGTTTGGTTGCCAAAAGCACTAGCTGAGTTTCTAAGTCAAGTTTTAACTTTGTCAATTTAAGTGTGACTCTCTTAAGGCTAAAAGTGTACTATCTACTCATACATGGTAGCAAACATTATTAGCAATCAACATCTTATATCAACTCATCATATCTCCACTTGTTACTCAATGTAGCAGCATGGATCAAGCAGTCTCATTAGCTGCGAGAAGCAGACGATTCGAATCGAGTTTTTATCCTTGCAAGGTAAACCTAAACACACGACGTGGCGAGGCACTCCGTCCCCACACACATCAACCGTCCCCATCGGTTCCCCGTCAGCAGATCAGGGCTCACCGCCTTGGCGTACAATGCCTCACTGACCCCGACTGCCGTCGTGCAGTGACCGCACTTGTACCCACCATAACCGAATGGGAGACCGTGTCTCAGGTCGCGTGAGGGGTAAAGTCCACTGCCAGGTTCAATCAGGTACTAGGCTTACCGATTTACCATATTTCTCGCATGTGCTTAGTACGTTCAAACGCTTGACTCACGGTACCACACCTTAATCTTTATTCCAATTTTTATCCTGTAGACAACCAACCCCATGGATTGTTGCCCACAAACCAACATCAATATGATGAGAAAGTGGATACAGCCAATTCTTGACCTCGCGAGTGCTAGAAAAATCACTCGACTTCTACCGAGATCCTAATTAATAAAGCAGTTACTCGACTTAGCCTACTAGTATTCATCTCAACGGGGTTCTGAGATCATGCAACTAGGGTTTCAAACAACTCCTACACTTAAGTGCACAATCAATCTTACAATCATTAAGTATAGTAAAATAGCATAAATAACAGGTTATGCATAAAACCGGGGCTTGCCTTCCAAAGCTGGGGCAGGCAGATCCTCTGGTACAGGCTCTGGTGCTGGATCCGGGGGTACCTCCTGAGCAGCTCCTTGCTCCGGCACGAGGACGTACTCTCCGTCAGCGAGGTTACAGTCTATCGAAATGCAATGAATATGTATGTCATGATTATGTAGGATTTAATAACATTATGCTAAAGGAAGAAGAACTAAGTTAATTCGTAACTTAGGGTTTCTTGGTCATACGTGGCTTTTAGTAGTTTATGCTTATCACTCTAGGTTTAGGCTTTGTTAAGGTTAGGCATAGTGGATGTGTATTTCCCTTATATTTTTCAGTGGACAATTTCAAAGGGTTTTAGGGTCACACTAATTTCCATCGTTCATTTTCCTTTTCTTTATTCTTTATTTATGAATTCTAAGATGGGTCTGAACTACAACAGTGAATTAACTTCTTCCAAAAATTCTGTAAAAAATACAGTGGCTTGCCATTGGTCAATAGAGTCTGTTCTAGGAGTTTGAGGTTCAAAATAAATAGGCTATGCTTTAGACAAAAATAACAAAAGTTGTGTAAATGGGCCACTTTACACTACAACTTTTAACTAGGAGTGGGTTCTGTCCTAAGGGTTATTTTTGTTGGCATCTAACAGTAATAATAAGCTTCTGTGCCAAAATTCACAGAAAGTTTATAGGTGGTTATTTAGTTGTGATTTTCTAAAGTTTTATGTCAAAAAGGTGCTTATAACTAACTTGTCATTTGAAAAATATCAAACAACAGATTTTGTATTTTTCCTATGTTCATAATAACAAAACATTAGTTATCCCAAGGTTTGGGGTGCTCTCTCTTGAGGTTATTTTTCTAGGGTTTTTCTAAATTTTCTTTGTTTTCTTAAATAAAAGGTATCCTATTTATTTTATACTAAACCAGGGTATCATAGATTTTTCTAGTGAACTACCTTAAACAAGTACCCTAACAAAAGTAGGAGTGCCCTCTGGTTCCTCATTTTAATCACCTTTTCTATTTTCTTAACTTCAAGCATATTATAAAATAAATGGCAAAAGCTAACTTAATGGATGAACAGAGAGGTTTAGCATTTTTAAACAGGTCAGTAGGTGGATATAAACTTCTCCAAATTTTTCTAACCCTAGTCAAATAGTGCAACTATTTTTATCCCTATTATTTAGCTTTTGGTCAAAGCGATAATTAAATCAGAACCCTAAAGTTTTCTGTAGTACATAGAGGTTTTATATTTTTCCTAAGTAGTTTACATTATTTAGAGTCTGACAAAATTGGTTTGACCAAATTTGGATGAACTAAACAGAAGTTATGAATTATTAAAGTTTCTGCTCAAATTTAAAATCAGATTTAATAAAGGTTTTCTGGAAAAGCAGTTTACACCGAGGACCCTGGGGTATTTCCAAACTAACTCTCTCAGTTATACCCCCGCGTTACTATTCATTCGAGTCACTAACAGTTCAAAAAGCC